>VWYH01007500.1:996640-1086572 GCA_013399365.1 Pampusana beccarii
GACTCTTCTCAGTGACAACCAATGATAGAACAAGGGGCAATGGGTACAAACTGGAACACAGAAGGTTCCACTTAAATATGGGAAGACACTTCTTCACCGTGAGGGTGCCAGAGCACTGGAACAGGCTGCCCAGGGAGGTTGTGGAGTCTCCTTCTCTGGAGACATTCAAAACCCACCTGGATGCCTTCCTGTGTAACTTCATCTAGGTGTTCCTGTTCTGGCGGGGGGATTGGGCTATACGATCTTTTAAGGTCCCTTCCAATCCCTAACATTCTGTGATTCTGTGTAATTCTGTATGTGATTCTGTAAAAGAGTGTTTCTGTAAATTTGCTGATTTCAGGCAGAATCAGACTGGTGTTACAAATTTTAAATCAATTTATTGTAAAATTACTTTGAACTTTTTTCTTTGGTAGTTAGGTGTATTATATTTGACTCTAGGGCTTCATTGTAGCCTGTAATACATGCAGTTCAGATGGAAATCGCAACTCTTATCACATTTGTCAATCCAAATGTGAGTTTGGATTCTGACCTAGCATAGAAATTTAAGATTTTTTTCTTCTAAAAATTAAAAATATCTGAATTAGTTGTTCTCTTAATGTAAGAAATATTTTAATGCTAGGAAATGAGGTTATAACAAAGCTATTCAATGAAATGGTTCAATTTAAGATTTTTAACAGGCACAGAGGTGTCAAACAGGAAAGAAATAAGTTGTCAATGAAGATTAAATAATTCTTGCGATTATTACATTTGAGTAAAATCCATGTAAATGCGAAGTGCTACATGATGGAGAAATGATTTTTGTGGCTTGATCTTGCTTTATAAAATTCTGGGGGAGGCAATCTCTCACTGGTATCTCTGCGTGGCTGCAGTTGGGTACCGGGTTGCTATGGTAACGGATGAAGGTTGCACGGTTAAACATCCTCTAAGCATAATGGTGTTTTCTGTCTGGGGCTTCAAATAAGACTGATCATCTTGGCTTCTTTGTTGTTTGCATTAATTACCTGCCTATCGATTCTCTGAAAAAAGCTGCAGGTGCTGCTTAACCGTACATTTTCCGCTAAATCGATGGCTCTCTGCCCCTTGGGTAAGGCTGACCTGCAATGGAAACTGGACCCAATTGCTGTCCTCTGCAAAGTGGTGGTGAAAGTGGTTGAGCCCTTGTATTGCAATTCAGATCTGTATCTTTTGAAATGCTCCCGGGAAGGTGTGGAAGGTACAACTGGGTGACAAAACATTGTGGATGAAATGGGAGTAGCAACAGCATCAGTCCAATTTTTGGATGAACTTTACATTTGAATGTAGCTGTTTTCCTTGCTTGTGAGCAACACGGACAGTTTTAAAGATCTGCCTTTTGTTAGTGACGTGCAAAGGAGTGAGAAGTAAGGCAGAGGCAGTTCTGAAATGTATGAAACTTGTGAAGGGTTAAACTTCTCAAGAAGCTTATATCTTGCATCATGTATGACAGATCTTTCCAGGCTTTGCTTCACAGGCCTCCTGCATGCTCTGCTTGTGACAATTGGGGTATTAAGCACAGAGAGGCCACTCTTGCCCAGAAAAGAGGTTTATAGGAGTTTCCTGCAGTAAGTTTTAGTTTCTGAAAAGCAAACCTCAACCCCATGCCCCAATATTCATGTGCTAGTATTCATTTCCATTTTAATATATTTTTGTTGCTGTTCCTGGCACCTTATCTGTCCTTGTATCACTTTGGCTCAGAGCTCTCCCTCTGCAGCATCCAGTTCTCTTGCTGTTACTATAATAACAGTTCAAAAGCCAGTTTGGGATCTTGGGTCCAGCTCCAGGGAGCAGGTACGGGGTGATGTGGCAGTACTGTGATTCCAAATGTATGAGATACCAAAAATACCAAAATTCCTGCCTGTCAATATTGCACTGTGATGTGGTGTCTGTGACAGCAGTCTTGCCTTATCCTGTATTATGCATACTATGAGACCTAATCTGGTCCTTTTCTGTGCTGTCTGACCCTCCTGAGCCTCTGCCTTCACTTGTTCCATGGATTTCCCCAGTTACATGTTTGACATCTTCGTTAGTGATGAGGGAGGGGAGGAGCTAGAGGTTGGCTGTATTCCCTGCCTTTGTCAGCAATCATTTGCATAATTTCTCCACCAAACATTGGACCAGAAGAGAGCTGTCATGTAGGTGAGAGAAGGGGGTGGATCACCAGCCCTGGAAAAGGAATAAGTGGTCAGGTGGTGCTTAGCCTGGGAAGCCTATAAACTGCGACTTCCACTATGGATTCAGGCCCCAAGGACACATCCTCCTCTATAGAGGTCTGATCTGCTGGAGGATGGGCACGGGGCAGCAAGGTATTAATAAGACCAGTCCTCCCCTCCACACTGTTGTGTTTTTTTTGGTTTTTTTTTTGTTTGTTTGTTTTTTGTATTTGTACCAGGAAAGAGTAAAGTGTTATCCATCTCTAACGGGTGTATCTGGGAATGTATGGAGAGAAATAAAAAGGTAGCATCTGCCCCCCCCAAAAAGGTAGGGGGTAAATAGTAGGTAGGTGCAATAGGATGGATAAAAAGTGCATAAGGAAACAAGGAGGTGGTATCTGGGCTGAAGCCTGTGTGCGTTGGCTGTGTTCCAGTTGAGTCTCGAGACCTATCTGTTCAGGTCTTGGGAATAAACTGCCTTTGTTCCCAGCTGTACTGAAATATTTATTCATTAGATTTTAATAAAGAAAGTAAAATTTTTTATTCCTTAATCAATGTTGGTAACTGAATGTTATTAATGGACTAGTCAATACCTGTTAGCATGATAGGCCAACAGAAACCTGCAGTGACGGCAGCCTTCAAGTTGTGTATTCACTCTGCAAATTATTAATAACTCCTATTGATCCTCTCTCAACTGGTGAAATATTCGTATTTTTTGAAGCACAACTTTTTTCTTTTTTTTTTTTTCCTTAACTGGTTAGCGATATTTATTTAGGAGTTTTGTTGTCTGTTTTTTCTTCAGGATCCAATTACTTTTTGCAAGCTATTTGAAGGAGTGGTCTGTGTTTGCATACAATGACTGTTTTCTGTATTTTGTTCTTCTTTAGTATCCTCTAATATTTGTGAGTGTAGTCAAGGCCACTGATGCAGCCAGATGTTTTTGCAATATAATTTCCTCAATAAGGAAGTGTGGAAAGACCTTTATCAGTGTCATTTCTGTTTTTCTCACTAATACTTATGTGACAAGCCAAGGTAAATAAGCCTATGAAGCTAGAAATAAAAGCAGGACAGTATGAACTTTTAATGGTAACATCTGCTGCTTTTCTACAGAAAATGTCAAATCCTCTAGATAGAAAGGTCTACACCATTGTCTCTCTTTTACAGATGAGGAAACAAAGTGCTTAAGTGATTTAACCAGCATAGTAAAACAGATTTACTGCAGTGCTTGGAACAGGACCTACTCCTAAGCCACTAGTTGGCAACCAGGATGTTCTATAGCACCTCTAGTAGCTCTCATTAACACTCTTTCTCTATCCAGGGCTGCAATATTTTCTCCATTATCATTTCATTCAGTCATGCTAGCTTTGGTCATCTCTTTTTCCTGCCAGTGCTTTTGCCATTTCTTCCATGGCTGCCTTATGCTTGGAACAATCTCCTTGGACTGCTCCTTCTCAAAAACCTGTAGTAGGACACAGAGAGGAAGCCAGTTGCCTTCTGATGGTGACAAGGCAAGGAGCCAGAAAAGATAGCTGAATTATGATGTATGAGTGTGGCCTCTAGCCTGGTCTGTGTTGAACTTTCTTCAACACATCCTACCAACTCAAGAGGATGATGCAACCCCCTAGATTACCTGTCTTGGCATCCCACTAGAAATTCACTCATGTGTCCGAAATAAGAACCTCCGTTTATACAAATCTCCTTTTATATGTGCCAACATGTAAGGCAGAGGCGATCTTAAGTTTAGAGGTTGTGGGCTGTATTCCCTCTATGTTGTGCACCCTTTCTAGTTCCCTTCATTCCTATAGTGGTTTGATGTACTTGCTGCAGGGTCTGGCACTAATATTTTCCTTTGTAATTATGAGGATTTATGGCATCAGAACTAAAATGAGATGTTCCTTCCTGTGTTCCCCCTTGTTCCCTTTCTTGGTGTCTCGGCTTCAAGAATTGAAAGATGGAAATAAAAGTGTATGGAGAAAATGGATGAGGAATGAAACTTTTATTTTTCTGGATACACTTACCCATATTATTTCTTCTTGTTGCCACACACAAGCACACACTCTTTAGAGTCAAAGCATGTGTTCTTCAGGAGAAGACACCTGTGACCTGACTGTATGGGAACTTTACTAATGTATTTTAAAATATTCAGAGCTGGAAAGCAGACTCAACAAGTTTCGTGAAAGCTTTTGAAATTCAGGACGTTCCTCACCCTCAAGCAAAGTGTTTGAATGAAAAATTCAGTATTTGGATGTATACCTTTACTAGTGTTTAACATGTCATATCACAAAAGCCACAGGGTGCACATACAGAAATGTCCTTTATATTGTTTTTCTTTTTACCTTTTAGGTCTCTCAGCAGCCAAACTGCTGACTGAGTCGGGTTTGAATGTGGTGTTGCTTGAAGCCAATGACAGAGTTGGTGGAAGAACTTTCACCGTAAGGGTAACTATCTTCAAATCCATCTATACTACATATAAATACATATAGTATATCCTATACATATGTATAATTATACATGTATTTCTAGAGCACTAGCAGGTGGGAAATTTCATTATATTGTACCAGAAAGAGCAGGGAAAGACTGGCATAATGCTGGGAAGGGAATATTTCTGTGTGATCTGCAGGCTCTGGAGTCATCAGTTCTTTCCTCCAGGAAGGAGAACATGATTAGCTAAGTTTCAAAATCACTTCCTGGGGAGAGACACTGGAGAAATCTCTATGAAAAGAAAAACCACTTGTAAGGCCAATTACGCTGTGAAGAGCTTTGAGCTGAACCATAACAAGTGCCGTGAGGAGACACGGAGGCTGGAGGAATAGCAGGGGTGGCTGGGAACTAGAACCAGCATGTCTCCCTTCACTACTTTACATTCTGCCCTATTTTGACTCTGGAGACCCCGTCTCAGTCTGCTCATTAGAAAATCTTACCTGTGCAACTTCCTAGCACAGTCTGTTCTGAACTAGTCATTGGGGAGATGTCTGACTGAGCAAGAGCCGCACAGATGTCTCTGACTCCTTCCTTCTTTCTCTGCCTGGTTATGAACTCCTTAACTGAGATTCTCAGTAATCACCACACCAGAATTCTACCAAATAACAGAAGTTTTCCATGGGAAGAGGAATCATGGTCAAAGTGCTCTGGGAGTGTTTCACTTGAAGAATTCCTCTGGGTTGCTCTTTTAAGTTGTGTGCTATTTACAAAAGGCTTATATTTTTCTAATATTTTTTTTCTCTCTTTATCTTTCCCCCTTTGTGTGTTGTGTGTGATAAACTAGAATAAGCATGTTAAATATGTGGACCTTGGAGGAGCTTATGTGGGACCAACCCAAAATCGCCTCTTGCGGTTATCTAAAGAGTTAGGAATAGAGACATATAAAGTGAATGAAGTTGAGCACCTGATACACCATGTCAAGGTAAGATGCTCTCAAACATGCTGCTGTAGACAGGCAAGCTGTAGTGATCTCCTCTCTCATTGCTACAGTGGAGTATACCTGTTTAAGTATGCATCATCTGAGTTTCTCGGAGAAAAATAAATATGTTGGTAATGAAGAACTCATCCAAATTACTACATATTCATACACATATACATATGTATCCTGTAGATGGATCCTGTTAGCTGATACCTTGGTTCAGGTCTAAGGTTATAGTTAAAAGCTCTCGAAAAGCTTACTTGTTAATGAACAGTACAACTGTGACTCTTCTGTACAGATCAGTTCTCATGTACACTGCCCAAGGTTTCTGAAAGTCCATGTCAGAAGTTTTAGAAGTATCTTCAGTCAGGGTGAAAGTTTCTCAAGATGGGCTACCTAAACCAGTGGCAATTATTAATATTGTCCTGACTGAAAGAATTGCGAGAGATTAAGTCTGATTTTGCTGATGGGGAGACTAACATACAGAGTAGCAAAAGGCATTGTAATAGTAATTGCAAAAGGTTCTAGGAGTCAAATATTCTTGTGGAGGCGGATCTAAACAATCTGTTAAAAATCTGAAACAGGACAGCCATGTTAAAAAGCTGTTAAAAAGCCCACATATTCTCAGTATTCGTACTATGCTTTCTCCAAAAGAGCACCCTTTCTACTTTCCTAATATAGAGCACTGTTGCACTCCCACAGGAGGGAAAATTTCTGTGTTAGTCCTGAGGAAATTAACGTTGCGTTTCATTATACGCTTAAGCCATTGTGCAATTACTGGTAAAATATTTGCCAGATAGTAGTTGGTGTTTGATCAAAGGTTAAAGAAAACATTGACAGATTTAAATACAGCAATAGAGAAAAGGTGGTTTGCCATATGTTTTCCAATATTTTTCCCGTTCAATTGTTAGAAGAAAGAAGTGTGTAGTCAAAGTGGTTTGCTATGGTAACTGTCCACAATTGCTTCTGTTGTGGTAGAACTGATGAGAAAAATATTATCATAGCCAAAGAACTACTTGCAGTTGAAGAATTGGAAGATGAACAGTACATAGTAATCCTATGTATTATTTTGTGGCCAGATCAGTGTAATAATCTTCAGCCTTTTGTGTTTCGTGTAATTGTAATACATTCCATACAGATCACTTACTTTCAGCCATGTGGCTTGCCCATGCGTTCCCTGAAAATGGACAGTGTTCTTGTGTGCTACCTGAAATTTAAGTAGTACTCTTAAGTCATATCTTGCAAACCAGATTCCAAAATATACAAAGGTCTGTTGCCCCATGTGAATGTGAATTTGCCTCCTGACCTGACCTTTGTGGCTGTCACCAAATCTCATCAAATTCTGGACCACAAAGTCCTCTCTGAACTCAGGCAATGCGACCTAAAAATTTTAATTCTTCTCTTGCTACGCAACCAGGCATCACAGTGCATCTTGTAAAATCAGCCTCTGTTTTTACATATACCCAAAGGCAAAATCAAGCCTTTCATAGTTAATTAAATTCATTTTAGAGGCTTTTTAATGCAAGTAATATATGCAGTTTCTTTGTACTACAAAATGAAAAGAATGCATTTTGTTGATCACTGGGTGGGTCTTCGCTAATTAGGCTTTACCAACTTAATTGGGTTTTGTGTTTTTTTTCCTGTTTAATCTTTTTTAATGTCATGTTCTATTGTGAGATTATTTCTGGTCTCACTTATATTGTGTGTCGTATCTTTATAGAAACTCCGAATTTTATTTCTCGCCCTACATTTTTTTTTCTTTTCCTCTACTTGTTAAGCAGCCTTTTTCATGGCATTTGAGAGGAGATTAGAACCCTCTTTTCATTTGTGTAAATACTAGTTCATCAGCCTTAGTGAGAAAATTAGTATAGCTCTGCCAATAGTATTTGGTAGGCAAATAGCTGTCTGAACACCATTGCTTTTCAATAGCATAAATTAAGTTAGGTTCATAAATTCATATTTAAGAAGCAAAAGCAGAACTATCTGACGAGTCATCATCTCCTAACAGTGCTACCATCAGACTGGCAAGCAGATGTAAAACACTTCTTAAAACTTTTTTCTTAAAGCTTTTCCTTAGCTGCCCAAGAGAGGATTCAGGGCCCTACCTTAGATAGGTAGTTTTGCAACTTTTGATTGGTGTTGTTCGTTTTCCTCACCAAAATGACAGCTTTTGTCTTAGAAGAACAAACCAAAGTACAGATAGTGTCCAGGCAATTTTTACCTTTGTCATGTAACAGTTTCTGTAAAGAAGTGTTGAAATATGAAAATGCATCAATTATTGTGAGGGTTTAATTATCAACTTATTTTCTTCATTAATTCAAATTGCACTTTTGTGCAGTCCCAATAGCCATGTAGATTTCTTGTATTTTAAACCAAAAATTAATCAGATGTTATAAAATGTAACACAGGTTCCTTTGCTGAGTAAGATAACTGTGGAACTGGTTTACTCTACTACCCTAAATCTGTGTAAAGAAACGTTTCTTCATATGGCGGCTTTGCCAGATTAATCTTTTAGAACTTGATTCCTTCGTATACAGTCAGGATGATCTACCCTTTGTCTTGCAGTGGTGCCAACTGAACACCCTCTAGTCCTGTGTTCACTGATGGACAGCTTGCATGAAAACATAAAGACTCCTCTTACTGGCTACATTAGACCAGCAAAGCTTGTTTCTCAAAATCTAGTCACTAGCCTGTGGTAGATCCCCTCACTGCCGTTGATACTTCTTGTCAGTTTTTTCCAGATTTTTTTCCCACCAGAACTTTCTATGGGTTCCTGGAATTTCCCCAGATTATAGCATGGTTGCTACCAAGTGGTAGTGGCATTTTATTCCTTTTAATATCTGTGTTGTCCCAGTGCGGAGTGTGGATAGTGCTAACAGCTGGCTTAGGTAGCTGGCTATTTTGACAGTGTATCACACCCGAAACATGCCTCCTGTGGTGGCAGTCGAGGGAAGTCCTGCTAGTTGTTTCCTTAGCACCAAAAGGCAGGCTTGGCATTTTGCGCATCCAGGGGGGTCTTTCAGGTTAAAATGCTGGGTGAAACATAAAGCATCCCTTCCCTGCTCACCAGACAGGCTCTTGACAGTGAGTTGCTGACTACTTCATTATCTCAGTTAAGTTCCCTGTAAAAGAATGGAGTTTTCTCATACCCATTCATCTGCCAGCAGCACTGGCGAGAGGCATCCAAATGCGTGTTGTGCCCTCTTCAAGTTTAGCACAACTGCCATATGCAATTGGTGTCCCTGGGGAGAATGCTGATGTGAACCCAGTCTGCAGCACATCACTAAAGGTGAATATTTGGTCTTATACACATAATACTTTTCGCTAGGACCACAGATCTCAACTATTGTTAGCTGTTTACATACTTATCTACAGTAGATCTGCAGAAAAAAAAAAAAATTACAGCCCTCTTGGGTGCCATTCATTTTCAGGACTATTGTGCTTATTAAAACGCAGTTTGCTGTGGTCTTGTTCATGAATAAAAAATGTGATGGTCCAGTTGTCTTGGGATTTAATTAGCAGCTTGAGAAGTTACTGCTGTATCAAAAGTTATAGAATTTAGTGGTGTTTCTTCTGTGATATCAGTGATATATGCACTGAAGCTAAGCAATATGATTTATTTAGGCTTTTGACCTGCCTCTCTGCAAATCTAAGGGCAGTATCTCCTGGCATTGTTTGTAGTATATAGCGTAAACAGCTTGAATGGATTTTTGAAAGACTAGATGAAACTGCTTTCATTTTTCTTTCTGTATCTCAGTTATAACGCAGTCAGAGAATGAAACGTCTGTGAGGCTCTCAGTTGCCATCAATTTAAGCGAGGCAAAATGGCACTGCATCTTTTGTTTTTTTCCCCTTCTTGCTGACAATTTGTAAGCGAGAACTTGGGGAACTGGGAAGAATACATCCGAATCTTTAAGAAGCTAGGCATCTGGTGCCTTGAAAATTCGAAGATGCTTAAATTACTACAGGTCCTTGGTAGTTTCGTGTGTCATTACTGCCATGCAGATCTATGTTATTTTAACACTTTACTAGATACAAGGATGCAGGCATTCCCATCACAAGATGCTATGTCATTAATTGCACTCACTGGTAGCCTCAAAAGTGAGTCTGAGGATGGAATAGGCTGCAGTTGGTGAAAGCATCTTCCAGAGTCCCACAGAGGATTCCCACGCTGGGAATGAAGAGCAGTAGTTGGCAGAAGTATGGGAAAGGCTGGTCTTGTTTCAGTCTCATTAGATCTGCCCTGTAAATAAAGGGTCATCTTCCCTTCATTGTGCCAGACACCTGGCAGTAATTGCAAGTATGAAGTTTGTAATTAGGTCTTTTTAATTAGAAGATGGATAATATTTGTATTACAGCAGCCTAAAAGAAGGATTATGTACAGCAAATCTGCAAATTGATCTTTGTCGAAGGGGATTGTAAAGAAAGCTCTCACAAGGGAAGTTTATTAATCAGGAAAATTGACTGACAGCTGTGACCTAATATTAGCATGAGGATGAAAGTAGTAAGAAAAATGAGCTGGAAATAAAGTATGTATTTCTTAAAAAACCAAAATGGAAAGAAATTTCCTCAGTCTTAGCCCTTCCAAACCCCTTGGTCTGTTCCCTAGGGGATAAGGAAAAGGAGCTGTGCTCCCACCTAGCTTATTTAATGCAGGCTGCTGGGCAAAAAGCTTCCATTGCATCCAATTGTAAGAACCAATTTTTGTTTCACTTGAGAAGTTGATTGAGGTTTACAGAAAAACAGAGGAATGTATATTTCATATAGGAACAGCTGGCTGAGCATATCGGGTTTCACATGTCTGTAACATTTTATGTAAAGTTTCTCTTTTTTTAATGTAAGAAATGTAATAACCTGGAGTATCTCAGAAATAAAACTAGTGAGCCCAGCATTATCTTTTTCTTTAAAGACAGTGTTTTAGTTGTGAGAGAGTGCGTGTGCCCTGATAGAGGGAACTCACAACTAACACTTTAAGGGTTAACCCCATAATGAGTGCCTAGTCTAGTGATTAATGTAACCAATTATGTTAAGAAAAACAGGCTCTCACTGAATGCAAAGATAAGAAGTTTTATGGCACCCAGCTGTATCCTTGAGGAGACCAGATAACGAAGATTTTCAGCAAAAGGAGGGCACCAAACTGGTTTCAACCAGCTTGGCAGTCTNTTACACGTGAAATTAAGGGATGACCCATCACGTGTCCGACGTCGAATAAACACACCTGCTTTATAACCTTGCGAGTTGTAAAGTTTTATGACTTTATAGGTTGTAAAGTTGTTTCCGCACGTCAGCCCTCTCTGCTTGGTTATGTTATCTGTGGGCAGGTGGCTTTCTCCTAGATGAAACTGCTCTTTTTTTTTTTTTTCACCTGTTTTCATTTATTTTTGCCCATTTATCTGCCTTTGGGAGGGGAAGGAGGGATATTTTAAGACCAATTCTAGAAATACAGGGAAGTTTTCTATTAATTTTTTTGTTCACTTTGTTGGCAGGTTTAATTCAGGTGCTGAAAGCCACATACAGGCCCAGTTTCAAAGAGTATTTAGAAATGAAGTCCCTATAAATCTATGTTTCATAAGACACCTGAATGCTTTTTGTAAAAGTGTTTCTTTATGTCTGAAAACAAAATATCCTGTTCTAGTACGAAGGAGATGTAGTCAACTCTTTTCTAAGATGATTGGAACAAATAGTTATAGTAATTTTAAAATTCTAAGCAGAACCTCTGTTTCCCTTTTTAAATCACTCCAGTGTTGGGGTTTTTAAATTTTTTTTTTTCCTCATTCTGCATTTTTCAGATAAGATAAGTATTCCAGCCATTGTATGATTGATGTTTTGGCAAAGTGAAAATGGACTTTATTTCTATAACATGGCAGAAAACAATTATTCCCAGTTAGCTCCATTCCTTTTCAGGATGCCTGTTTTAGGACAATGTGTCTGGCTACGCTACACTTAAAATGGAATTATTTTACTGACCAGATTTCACAAAACACTCTGACATCCACAGCTCATGATCTCAAATTAGATATTGAAACATATTTAGAGAATATTTTGGCATGTCTTACTATTGTAGCTTTGCACCACTGGTTATCTAGATTTGCTTGTGCTGCATTTATATTTTCTAACCTATATATTTTTTACCTTTGAGATATCTGTCAGTATAGTAAACAGATGAACATATGAGCTCCTGAACAGTATCTCAATGAAAGGAACTTCAGTGAAGCCCAGCAGCATTACAGTTTTCTAAGTAGGCCTGTGTACCTTTCCCAGGAGCTGGAGATAGCACTTGGTCCAGCTAATTGCCATGTTTTATTGAGAATTATGAGTACACATATTGTTAAATGCTATGGATTAAAAACAACACAACAACAACAAAAATCAACAAAAAAACTCCAAATAAACCAAACCGCAAAGTGAAAGTGTAATTTTCCAGATGGCAATAGCTGGGGAGCTAAGGATCTGAGACAGGTACAGAGTTACAGCCTGAAGTGATGCTTTTCTGTTTCTCGTTTTCCTTCTCACAACTTTGCATCTTCCTGTTTCTGCTCTTCATCTGAATGACGTTACTAGGATTTTAAACTGAGAGAACAAGGTGTATGTGATGTACCAGTGCTGTGAATCAGCAGAGGGCACTACATGCCTGTAAACCTATGTAGCTGTGAATTAACATTCAGAGTGACATCTCAATGAAGTTAGCATCAGTTATGCCAAGGTTTAGATCGTTTAGCTGAGGGAATATCCATGCTCATTCAGTGCCACGCCACCTCGTTTCTTCCACCGAAAGCTGGCTATGTGTACAAGATGTTTATACCATGCTATAAAAAATGCATGGGTCATTGGCACCAGGGGCTTCAATACACAGTACTGCATCCCACTTGGGCACAACCTGGGTACGTAATGTTTAAGGGAGCTTGAAGTTGTCTTGCACCTGTAAAAGCAGACTTTCTCCTGGAATCCTGCTCTGCATTGAGATGCTGATGATATTTCACAGAGTGTGTCCTTTCTCAGCTAACCAGCAAAATGCGTGGAATCCAGTCCCTATGTGCCCCCAGCTGCTGGGGCTGATATTTAAGGGGCTGCTGATATTCAGTTGCTATGCTATGTTTCCACCCCCCCCCCCCATAATAACCCACTGTTTACCTATTTGACCTGAAGCATGGCTGATGTATGCAGAAAGTTTATTTCTATACTACTTATATTAAATAGGTTCAGTATAACTAAGCCAAACCTTGGTTGACATGAAACAGATGGATGAGAAAATCTATTGGGAATTATAATATTTGTGACAAACACTGGATTTCTCATTTCCCAGTTTGTTCATTCCTGAGACAGGTGGGTTGCTTGAATCTCCTCCCTGCAGTTTCATTTTTTTCAGTATGCATTAACCTGTAGTGCAGCAACAGCCTTTGTGAACAGCAAATGACCCACACAATAGCAGGTAGATCTCCAGCTGCTGATGCTGCTGTTCTGCTTTTTGAAGCATTGCAAGTGGCATCATGAAAGTTTTAAAAAATATATATGCCTATACTAAATACCACTAAGCCTTAGAAAAAACAAAAACAAAAACAAAACCAGAACAAAAAAAACCCAAACAAAAATCTTCTGAGCATTATAGTACTGGTGTTGAAATATCAGGTCAAAGTTTTTATTGCTGTCTTTATACTGCTCTCATTTAGGTATAAAAAAATATTTGAAAAGGAAATGTTTTGTACATCTTGAGGTATATTTTTCATCTGTGTCTTGTTTTTCTTTAGAGGTTATACAGCACCAGGAGTTGTGGAGAATGCTACTCCCAGCAATAAAATAGAAACAGGAAAATTTCACCTAAATATCAATAAGGTTATTGTTTTTGCAGAAGTCCAAATTCAACAGAAGTAGAGCTGAAATGTTTCAGTTTGTTGGAAACTACTCAGAGATATGTGTAGTCTTTCTTTGGTGCTGCTATTTTTGTTTCTGTGTAGAGCCTAGTCTTGCAGTTTCTTCTCAAACGAAATTCTGATTGACAGCTCCTGGAGTTTTGTCTATGTAGGAAATAAGGATGGGGCCTCAGGCAATGTCTTAGGAGCTCTTGAAAGTAATTTTCACAGGAGACTCCCTCACTTTTATGATTTTTATTTTTCCACATTGAAGTTTCTTCTTGTGCTTGATCAGACTTGTCACCCCAGATTTCTGCACAAGAGGCATACCCAAGATTTCCCCTTCAGCAGTTCAAATGCAGTGAAATAGAAGAATACTGAATATATATGTATATAAAAAATATATGTACAGTGTGTTTCTTAGCCGTGTGCTCATGAGGAAGCACCACAGGGAATTCATAAGACTTGAGTTAACTCAGAGGGGATAACTCAGTTAGGATTGCCTCTGGCAGAGCAGGAAGCTCAGAACAAAATCAATAATTGGAATAACCCATTCTGATGCTGTCCTGGTTTTCTTGAGCACAGCAGTATACGTGTTTCACAAATTTATATCTGGGAAATGCTAGGTACGTAAAACCAAACTGAAATGCTCTGTCTTTAGAATACGTATACAGTATTTGCACTAGTGAAGGCTGGCTCCAGCGTTCAGAAGAAGGCACGGTAAAACAGACTTTGCTGCCGTAGGAATTAGTTATGGGATTTTAATGTGTTCAGAAAAGCTATAAGGTAATTACTAACATGGTTCAGATTTTACCAGCTGGGACAGAAAGGTACTCAGTCTGAGAGCTTTTGCTGCTCTTTCATAGCCCTTTGGCAGCCAAATATGAAGGTGTGCCCCAGTCCAAATTAATTTCGTATTAAGAGATTCCATATAGTACCTCATGTCCCTGTCAGGACCAAATGCTTCTGATGAAACAAACTCTGAGTTAATCTCCATCTACAGGTATATGATTTTCTGATTCCAAATTAATGTATTTTCAGATGGTTGAGCACAAGAGTGGTATAAATGCACTTTTGTTCCATGCTGAACAGAAAAACAAAAACAAACACAAACCTTAATTTTCAGCAGTGTTTGTGAACAGGTGTTGTAATGTCCGTTCTTAAACTGGAAATGCTAAGTTTTCAACCTTGGTACCTCTGGCGCATGAAGTGACTGGAGATCTACTCTGGCTACAACAAAACTTCCAATTGAAAACTTTAAAAAAATTGATGTTTTGGCGTTTTACAAACCATAATCTCTCCCCAAATGCACTGCAATATGAAACTGCTGTTTTGCAGCTACTTCTACATATGTCCATGTACCAAAGAAATAATTCCTTTCCTCCCACATTTTGCTTTCTTCCTAACTTTCATTACCTAGGTGTTTCTGACAAGGATTCCATTAGAGTCCTGTGTTTGTACAAAGAAAAGATGAAAAAGCAGTTTCTTCTTCATTTTCTCTAACCTGTTGGGGGTTTTGTAAACTAATTTTCTCTTATCCTTAGGCTTGATTTTTGACCTTACTGCTTTCTAACTATATCTCTCTTTGAATTAGAAATCCTCAAATTTATTTGCCAGCATTTTTTAAGGCTATATTTCATTTTGTTATTTCTAGACCAAGTTTTGAGTCTTTCAGGATTGCTTTGTACCCTTTTATTGTCTCTTCTGATGCTTACAAACACCTGCAGATTTGAATAATGTACTTTTTGTCCCTTCTTTCCCATTATTAATAAAGAAACTAAATCAAATCAAGCCTGACACTTCTTTGAGTAAGTGGTCTTCAGATACTTCTCATCAACAAGACACAGTGCTGTTATTATCTGGTTCTAAATATTAAATCTTGATGCATTATTTCTTTTGAAGCCAGCGTAAATATTTTGGTTTTACTGCTGGGTTGGTGTGGCATTGCATCAAATATCTATTAGAAGTTAGCACTTCTATGGATTGACATTCATGCTGATACAGTGCCAACTTAAATACATAATTTAATATAAGCTTTGAAAAATCAGCTGTGGCACACAATATGGCCTTTATCGTTTATCTGTTTTATGGAGTCCAAAATGCATTGTGAAAAAATTAATGACTACATGATGCTAATGAGCATTTCTTCGTGAATTTTTAAAGCTGTTATGCTGCCATCCATATAGTCAGCCAGGGAAATCCTACGCAAATAAAATAGCTCTACAAATTACCTGTCTTCCACTCTTAATTCACACAGACTTTCTGAATATCTAATAGTGGATATGTAGATATAGAAAATTTAACTATTAAACATATAATGATGTAATTGGGACGCTTGTATTGGCCACACTATCCCTCTACGGAATTTGCGGCCAGAGGTGTTGGACTGGAAGAATGAGTCATTATTAGTAAATGCTACATTTTCTGTAGGGCTGGGGATTTTTAGGTTAGCTGAAATCAGTTTTTTTCCAAAAAGGTCTCTGAGCTATGATTTTAGTGTGTAATAAATCTTATCACAGCTGCTTTTGTCTGATTTTGAAAGGAAAGAAAATACCTTCCCCCCCCCCAAAAAAAAAGAACCACACCCCACCCAATACAATTAACAGTTCAGTCTTTTAATGAACATTTAGGAGAAAAAAATGTAACATGTTTCTCTTTTCAATAACAAATAGCCATTTTTTCATCTCAGTTGAACAAGGCTGTTCCATTTTTTTGTTCTGATCTTAGTGACTTGACTGCAGGATATTAGTTTTTGTTGCCCAGAGGTGGCCAGTTTAAAGCTTTGAAGATACAAGGTGGGATCAGTTCTGCACACGACAGACTTAATTCAACTGTGTATCAAACTTAAGTTGCACATGTGGAATAATGGGACCATGGAATGGTTGAGGTTGGACAGGACCTCTAGAGATCATCTTGTCCAACCCTCCTGCTCCAGCAGGGCCACCCAGAGCATATTGCCCAGCACCATGTCCAGGCGGTTTTTGATTATCTCCAAAGATGGAGACTCCACAACCTCTCTGACCAACCTGTGGCAGTGCTCAGTCACCCTCACAGTGAAAAAGTGTTTCCTCACGCTCAGATGGAAGCTCCTGTGTCTCATTTTGTGCCCTCTGCTTCTTGTTCTATGTGTACACACAGACACGATCTGTTGGAAGCTGTTGTATGTATTGATTAAACTTGTGCTTTCTTGCAGTGAACACTTAATCGTTTGGTGCAGCTACTCACACATCGAAGCCGTGATTATAGTTGTATTTAGTCTTTATGATGTTTCTGTTTGTTTTTCATTTTTTAGGGTAAGTCTTACCCCTTTAAAGGTCCATTCCCTCCTATGTGGAATCCATTAGCCTACCTGGACTACAACAACCTCTGGAGGACCATGGATGAAATGGGAAAGGAGGTATGGCATGAGGAATTGCAGCTGTCTCAGCTCAGCTTTCTCTCCATGAGGGTCAGAGTGAAGATGGGACTAGGATGCAGATAGGCCATGTTGCTCTAGCTTGAACAAACCTGGTAGTGGAAGAGCAGCATCATGCCACGCATTTTGATACGTGGTCAGAGCACAGGTTATAAGTGGCATCTGGGCAAGCTTTTCTGAAGGATGTGCCACTCAGGCTGTCTGCAGTCATACCTTTGTTTTTTTCTGGATTAATGAACATGAGGGTTTATGACTGTGATATTTAGCACTTTGCCTGATGACTGGGTAAGTAATATTTTAAGAGACTTGTAGACTTCAGACATATGCCCTTCTCCACCCTCAAATTCAGCTCAGCCATTTTAATTTGTTACCAGTAGTGTATGTTTTCCATCAACGGAACTATAAGACTTTGAGAAAAGGTTGCTGTAACTTGCATAGATAGATGAGAGAGATATGTAATAACTCAGAGACATTTCCTAGCATTGTGCTTTGCCTTTCTAGGCAAAGTTCTTAACTCTAAAATGGTTCTTAAATTAAAAAAAAAAATCTTAAACAACAAAAAACTTTTAGCCTCCTCTGTTAGGTTCACTTTACTACCTGCTTGGAATTTGCAGGCTGAATTACCATGTAAAGATGAGATTGATTGTGATTGGTTGTGTTTATTGTCTCTTTCTTATGCCAATAATTCATTTGGTGATGAATGCTCCTTTTTGTCCCCTTAGATTCCCAGTGAAGCCCCATGGAAGGCTCCACATGCAGAAGAATGGGACAAAATGACTATGAAAGATTTCATAGATAAAACTTGCTGGACAAAGTAAGAAACTCCTTAATACAAAATGTAATAGCTTATATTTATGTACCTTAGAGCTCCAAATATCTGTTACTGCTTTGCAAACAGATGTAACTACCACTAGAATACAGCATTTTTAAAGAAATAGAGTGAGAAAAATCTTATAATAATGGACTACAACACCTGTCAGCACACACACAGTGTGTTCTGTTATATTTCCATGACATTTTAGACTAAAATAAAGATAAAAGGAAAATGTATTTTGGAAGACTTACTTCTGCAGACATAGGTAGTACCTTCGTCTCTTATATGCACTTTTCCTCTCTTTATGATGTGTTTAACTTTTAAGAGAAAAATGCTCTGGCTACAGCAGGTTTTTGAATAAAACTTTTGATGAAACAACACGCATTTATTCTGTGCTGGACCAGTTGATTTTGCCGAAGTGCTATAAAAATAAATTTGTCTCGAAATAGCACTAAATCACTTGAACACCCACCACTCTATTGTTTAACTGCTACACTATATACCTCTCAGGGAAACTGAAAATGCTTCGTGTTTTTATGTATACATCAAAGCAATTTTTCTTTACTTGCCATTCAACAACAGTTCGATTGGTTTTCTTTGCACTGAAGTAAAAAAAAAAAAAAAAAATCTGCCTCGCTGTAAAGAAGATGGATTTCTATAGCAACCTCTTCAGAATTGCTAAGCACCCGACACTAGTGCAGAATTCCGCCAGCACCCACTCAAACTGACACTGTCATCGACAGGGGCATTTTTACGGCTTCAGCCAACCTCTAGAGAGCAACATGATCATTGTTAATGGACAGTAGACTCTTGTCCAAAAACTTTTAATCTTCTGGTTGTTTTGCTTTAACAAGAGTGACAATTGCACAAGAGCTCATAGAAAAACTGTCTCATTTGTATCACCATCCCTATCCAGTAAAACCAAAGAGAAATGTATGCTGCAGGTTCTGCTGGCCACCTGAACCTCTGATTTGTCAAGGAGCTGTACAAGCTAGCAAAATGCCATGCACCGGTCAATAGCTCACATGACGGCAGTCGTATTATTTCAAACTCTGATGGAACAAGACTTGACATTTTACCTGAATATTGGTATAGCTGTCAGCCTCCCTTAATTCCAAAATGCTTTTCAGATTTTATATGTGCATCTCAGCTTGATTTGCCCGTTTTTTTCAAGAATTAGGTAACATGCTGTAGAAACTTCCCACCCTGGAAGGTAATGATCCAGAAGCGTAATCTTCTACTATTTCCTCTCATCTAACAGACTGTACAGATTTGCTTTTGGCTAGAGTTGCATGCTGGAAGTACCCTGAGTGCTCTTGGTTGAAATCATACAGCAATTTCTAGGTAAAACACCAGGAGAAAATGGGGAATTGAAATGCAATGGGAGAAGGCAGCAGAAACTAGAATTTAGTCACCATATAATACCTTCTGCTTATGAAATAATTAATGCATATACTAATACATATACTAATTATCTCGTTAGATGAAATACCTTTCAGAGTTGTCATATTTTACAGTATGTGTTTATACAGCCAAATATTGAGAAATACTTCATTATTTTTGGCTGTCAAGACCAAAGCCAGAATGCAACTGCATTTCAGAAAATGGATCAGCTTTTTCTTCAGCTGAACTTTGCATTTTTAGAAAGGATAAAAGATGCCTTTCTTCTGTATAGATCTACAGCTGTTTGAAATAGTATGTTTGAGTGATGCTTTTCAATTTTCTCTTTTTTTTTTTTTTAAGTTTGAAAACTGAAAAAAAAAAAGTAAGAAGCAACTAAAACTGGATTCTGTACTGGTTTTGGAAGTTATTGATTGCCTGATGTCTGACATACGAAATACCTATAGAATCTCAATCCCTGTCAATCACAACACAGTTCAGCTGAGCACCTCTGGTCCTGTCCATGTCACTTTAAACACCCCCTCAGTGTAAGGGCAGAGGAAGTTTTTACTTCTAACAGGAGGAATGTCTCCTGAGCCTTAATTATCTCTGTCATAGTGCACCACAAGACCTCATATGGATTTATAGAGTAATTTTCAGTAGAGCTGTTATAAAAGCACCAACTGGAGGACATTAAACAGTGATTCTTTTTGAGACACAGGCCACTTTTCCACTTCTGTGGCTACCAGACCACTGTTTAAAATACTGAGCTAAGCACCCAAAAGTATTCTTTCCCTTTTCTTGCCAGATTTTTACATGAATGTTTACATGCTTTCTCCTTAGTTATGGCTTCCTACTTGCATTTCTTTCCTTGTTGTGTTCCAGCTGCAGCACCCTTCCTGAGCACAGTAGAGGAGAAGGCAATGAGGGGATGCTGACTAATCCAGAGAGCTTAGATAATTAGCTTAGACAAGATCCTGAATTTTTTATAACAAATGTTGAATAATCCCTATGCTGCGTGCTTGTGGGACAGGCACTCAGCGAGTGCAAACAGAGTGGCAGATCTTGGATGCAACCCAGGAGCCATGGGAGGACATGGTGGTTTTGGAGTCCAGTGAAGACAGGAGGGCTTGATTCCTTTAATCCTGAGTCTAGGGTGACAAGCTAACTTTCTATTAGTAGCATAAAGTGACATGAACTTTCATTGGCTCTTGTGTCCCCTGGAGCACTCATTTTGCTGGAATACATCTGTGCTTGGTTAACATTTTTTTAAAAAAATGTTGCATAAAATGAATTTATTTTGTTTCCTACTTTAGCTGCAATTAAGGAATGCTTTGCTCTGAGTGAAAGAAGGGGTTGCCAAAGGTAGTCTCTCCACTACTGCAGAACAAGATTGTCACCCTTCTTCAGTTTTTAAATGAACTAATTTCTTGTGTTTGTTGCAGTGCTGCCAAGAGTTTCGCAACCCTGTTTGTGAATGTGGATGTCACTTCTGAACCCCATGAGGTCTCTGCCCTTTGGTTTTTGTGGTACGTGAAGCAGTGTGGGGGCACAACAAGGATATTCTCAACAACCAATGGAGGGCAGGTACTGTCAGCCATCACCTGTGACTTGTGACAGGCCCTCTTTTAACTTCATTCTTCTGTTTGTGTATTTTAGTTCAGAGGGCCAACTGAGACACCCATGATTTTGAGCCAGTAGCACGTTGATAACTAGTTCTACTCATTTACATGTTAATCTGGATCTAGCAAAACCAGTGTTGAAGGCTGTTCCTGTGCTGAAGGCATCAGCCCAGGGATCAGCAGATTTGTATCACTTCCTGACTCTGACTTCGTTTTGGGTTCTGGTTAGAACACATACTTTGCGTACCCACGTTGGAAAAAGGAAGTTTTACTCTATGCATATTTCTGTCACGAGGCTGAAGCAAGCCTTACCACTTCGTGGAGATGGCAATGCTGGCTGTACAAGTGTGTAGAGTTCTTCAAATTAATGCTGAATATGTAGCCCAGAGCTGGTTTCCCAAAGACGCAAGCTTTCATAGATTAAAACTGTTAAGATTTTAAAATTAGCGAGAAGAAAGTGAACACCCCTGTTTAAATATGATTTTGCTCTAAAATGTTTTAAATGCTTCTGCATTTCAATGAAGTAAAGACTGTTAATGGTCTTCTATTTGAGAATGCAAATTTTGCTAATTGTATTAGAAGTAATTATATTTTTAGAAATGCAAATTATTTAATCATGTAACTAAAAAATACAAAGACTACATTAAAACATGTTAAACCAGATAAATATGCATAGACATAAAAATTATAGATAATTTAACTGTAAATGCATTGCATAATATATTATTTCAATTCTGTGTTACAGTACAGGTGATGAAAGTTTAAGTTAGCTTAGATTACATACTGCAGGAGGCATTTTTACTGTCAGCTACATCCCTTCTTAGAATCACAGAATCATTTTGGTTGGAAAAGACCCTCAGGATCATTGAGTCCAACTTTTAACCTAACAGCGGCACTAAACCATGTCCCTAAGAGTCTCATCTATATGTCTTTTAAACACCTCCAGGGATGGAGACTCCACCACTTCCCTGTGCAGCCTGTTCCAGTGCCTGAGAACCCTTTCTGTGAAGAAATTTTTCCTAATATCCAATCTGAACCTCCCCTGCTGCAACTCGAGGCCATTTCCTCTCTTCCTATTGTTTGTTACTTGGGAAAAGAGACCAACACCCTCCATGCCACAACCTCCTTTCAGGCAGTTGTAGACAGCGATCAGGTCTCCCCTCAGCCTCCTTTTCTCCAGGCTGAACAGCCCCAGTTCCCTCAGCCACTCCTCACCAAACTTGTGCTCCAGACCCCTCACCATCTTCGTTGCCTCCTCTGCACTCTCTCCAGCACCCCAATGCCTTTCTTGTAGTAAGGGCCCCAAAACTGAACACAGGATTCAAGGTGGGGCCTCACCAGTGTCGAATACGGGGGAATGATCACTGCCCTAGTCCTGCTGGCCACGCTATTCTTAATAGATGCCAGGATGCTCTTGGCCTTTTTGGCCACCTGGGCACACTGCTGGCTCATGTTCAGCTGCCTGTTGATCAGCACCCCCAGGTCCTTTTTCTCTGGGCATCTTTCCAGCCACTCTTCCCCAAGCCTGTAGCTCTGCCTGGGGTTGTTGTGACCCAAGGGCAGGAACTGGCACTTGACCTTGTTGAACCTCATACAGTTGGTCTCATTCCGACAATCCAGCCAGTCCAGATCCCTCTGTATGGCCTTCCTACCCTCCAGCAGATCAGCACTCCCACCCAACTTGGTGTCATCTGCAAACTTACTGAGGGTGCACTCAATCCCCTCATCCAGATCATTAGTTAAGATATTAAACAGAACTGGCCCCAATACTGAACCTTGGGGAACACCACTTGTGATTGGACGCCAACTGGATTTTACTCCATTCACCACAACTCTGTGGGCCTGGCCATCCGGCAGTTTTTTACCCAGCAAAGAATATGCACACCCAGGCCATGAGCAGGCAGTTTCTCCTGGAGAATGCTGTGGGAAATAGTGTCAAAGGCTTTACTGAACAATAGGTAGACAACATCCACAGCCTTTCCCTCATCCACTAAGTGGGTCACCTTGTCATAGAAGGAGATCAGGTTGGTCAAACAGGACCTGGCTTTCATAAACCCATGCTGACTGGGCCTGATTGCCTGGATATGTTGTCTGTGCCATGTGATGGCACTGAAGACGATCTGCTCCATGACCTTCCCTGGCACCGAGGTCAGATTGTCAGGCCTGTAATTCCCTGGATCCTCCTTCCAGCCCTTCTTTTTGATGGGCATCACATTTGCCAGCCTCCAGCCAACTGGGACCTCACTGGTTTGCCAGCACTGCTGATAAAGGATGGGAAGTGGCTTGATGAGCACCTTCATCAGCTCGCTTGGTACTTTTGGATGGATCCCATCTGGCCCCATAGACCCATGTGCGTGTAAGTGGTGTGGCAGGCTGCTAACCATTTTCCCTGGGATTATTGGTGCTTCCTTCTGCTGCCAGTCCCTGTCTTCCAGCGCAGGGGGCTGTGTACCTGGAGCACAACTGGTCTGACTATTAAAGACTGAAGCAAAGGCAGCATTAAGTACCCCAACCTCAATCTAAGTGTTCCTGCTCTGGCAGGGGGATTGGACTAGATGATCTTTCGATGTCCCTTCCAAACCCTAACATTCTGTGATTCTGTGATTCTGTGACCTTTTCCTCATCCTCTGTCACTATGTTTCCTCCCACATCCACCAGAGGGTGGAGATTCTCCTTAGCCCTCATTTTGTTGCTGATGTATTTATAGAAGCATTTTTTTGTTTCCTTTTGCAGCAGTAGCCAGGCTCAGGTGTGTTTGGGCTTTGGCCATTCTAGTTTTCTCCCTGCATAGCTTCATGGCATCCTTGTAGTCCTCCTGAGTTGCCTGCCCCTTCTACCAAAGGTTATAAATTCTCCTTTCATTCTCAAGTTCCAGCCAAAGATCTCTGTTCAGCCAAGCCAATCTTCTTCTCCACTGGCTTGTCTTTCGGCACACAGGGACAGCCTGCTCCTGCGCCTCTAAGATTCCATCTTGTAGCTTGTTATTTGAGGATGAGGGTTCCTACTTCTGATGCACAGACTTCTGCAGGGATAGGAGTGAACTCAGAGAAAAGTTTAAAAGTGTCAGCACTTTCCAGAAGTCTTGCTGACTCACATTTTGGGAAAGTTCATCATTTTCACTTGGAAAACATATTTCATGGTCTCTGCAATCCATTTGGAGACCACATGAGAAGGGATTTTCTCCTGAGGTTACTGATACTTCTACTTTTGGCTGCTGGTCAAATATGGGAAGTGTTTGAGGAGTTCACTAAAAGAGACGGGAATGTGAATATGTTTTCCAAGTGAGACTGATGAACTTTCCTAAAACGGTTTGATAACAACAGAAGAATGGGATTTGTTTTGATTGCCAAGCAAAACGTTTGCCATCATGCATGCTTCACAAGCACCGCTATGCTGATTCTGCTTTGCCAAGTTGTCCTTTTCTTTGTTTCAGGAGAGGAAGTTTGTTGGAGGTTCTGGCCAGATCAGTGAGAAAATAATGGAGCGCCTGGGAGGCCGTGTGAAGCTGAGGAAGCCAGTTGTCCGCATCGACCAGTCGAGTGAACGTGTTGTAGTGGAAACCTTAGATCATGAATTATATGAGGTAATGAAACCTCTAACACTAAGCAGTTGTTTGTTCTGGCATGGCTAGAAAACCTTTAGCTTTTCCTTTTGATTTCTCCAAAATCCTGTACAAAAATGCAGCAGAGATTAAAGTGACTGTGACAGAAAGTCACACTTTCTCATTGTCCCCGAGTAATAGCAATGATAGAGCTTTAAAGTGATGCCTGAAAAGTAAAGTGCATATTTGAACTTTTCCATCACTAACATCTCTTCTAGTATTCAGTAACCTTCTGAATTAAAGGATAGTTGTAAGATGAACAGAAGAATGTAGCTTAGTAGTAAACTCTCTGTGAAAAACACTTCAGACTTTGCTTCCAGGTTGTAACAGAGGAGTCCAGATGGAAGGGAGACTGAGGGACTCTTGTAACATGGAAAATCTTTCCACTGGCTTTTTTTCGAGTGCTGGGGAAAGAGCAGGTGCCCATCATTGGAACAGATGGCTGTTTATATAATGCTTGTTTGTTGTTTAACAACCAGGATTTTGTGAGGTTTCAGTTTTGCAATTCTTATGCTAAATGCCAAAATTGCTTCAGAAGATACACCCTGCAGCTTCCCCAGATGTCTGCCAAAATCGTTAGAGCAGTATACTTAGGATGAAGTAGTAGAGAATGCTTTTGGCTTACCTGTAATTTCTTTTCCAGGGCAAATATGTGATCAGTGCCATTCCCCCAGCTCTTTGTTTGAAGATTCATTTCAACCCACCTTTGCCCCCAGCGAGAAACCAGCTCATCAACCGAATTCCCATGGGTTCAGTCATCAAGTGCATTGTGTACTATAAGGAAACTTTCTGGAGGAAGAAGGGTATTATGTTTTAATTGAATGGTGTAGCAGTGACAGAGAGAGGGAAGAGGGTACATTGTAATGGAGCAGACTTTGTGTTTGGAGGATGCTGGACCTTAGAAAGAGACTTAGTACATGGCTATGCCATTTTTGCCTTTCCTTGTTTGAGAAACTTGAGAGATCGGTTGGGAAGAGAAGGTAGATGGAGGAATAAAAAGAAGGAGGTAGGCATGAAGGGGGAACTCATGCCTCTTGCTTGTTGCTTTGGTTGTTCTTTGTTGTCCTCTCCTTTTCCTTCAGTGGCACCTGGGTGTGAGATGAGTCTCTCCCACTTCTACAGTAATGTAAAGATGCAAGTGATGTGTGATGAAAGAGGTTTTATCCCATCAGTTATCAGCCTGCAGAAGTTCTGCCTTCTGGATGCACTGGGCAGGATTAATTGGAGCTGTCTCCACGCAGATACCGACAGCTGGGCTAGTCATCCTGAACTCCCTTTACATGCTGAATACTTCTATCATGATTCCTCAGATTTTTTTTAGAGCTTACTGAAAATATGACAAACTGCAATGTAATAGCACCCATTTCTCATTATGGGTTATAATGAGTCCACATCTGTGTTTGTCTACAAATCTCACCCAGTCTCCATCTCTGTTAATTATTTTAAGAGTTCTGGATTGTGGCTATTTGGTTTGGGATGGACTGGCAAGACGTGACTCCTGTTTCCTAGTAGAAGCCACAGTTTGTGTGCTGTGCTTTGCTAACACCATTGTTGTTTTAAGAACAATTTTTTTTTCCTCAAACTCTTATTTCGAGAACATTTGTGTTTTCAAGAGAACGTACTGATATCTCCTCCTATGTCTAACACAAACGTCATATATGGAAACAATTGTGCTAGAGGTGCTCAAACATCTTCAGTATTTGAGAGCAGTCTGTTTCTGTGCAACTAATAATTACCTTGCTAATCAAGTTGCAGAATAATTTATTTTTGTATCATTAATTCAGCATCAGGAGATTCCTTGATTGTCCTGCTGCTTTAAAGATGCTTGAAAAAGATTGTTAATTGTCAGAACATCTCAGATCTAAACTTTCTCTTCTAGGGAGAATCTAGCACTTCTCTGACTCAAGGCAACACTACACTACACTGTCTTGCAGATCACTAAGGGAGCAGCGCACTAGTCTTTGTCACTTGATGGGGATCACTTTACTTTTTTCTTTGTTCTCCTTCCATTTGTTTTCGTATCTCCCTGTGTCAGAATGATAAAATCAGAGGATAGAGACTGGGAGGGATCTCTGGGTGTCATCTAGTCCCATGCCTTGCTCAAAGCAGGGTGAATTTAGATCAGGTTGTTTAGGGCTTTCTCCAGTCAAGTTCTGAGTATTTCACAACTTCTTGTCAGCTTGTTCCTGTATTTGGATATGTGGATCCTCATTTCTTTTCCGCCTTGTGCTTAACAGGGTATTGTGGAACCATGATCATTGAAGATGAGGATGCTGCAATTGGTTTAACACTTGATGATACTAAGCCTGATGGCAGCTTTCCTGCCATAATAGGGTAAGAGACAAAGAAGGTGTCTAGTTAATGGCTTTTTATTTTGTCTTAGAGGCAACAATTGAAATAAAACCTGCTACCTTTGAAGGGAAATACTTTAAAATATTTAGAGAGTTGAGTTTATCAGTATGTGGTGAATATGTTTGATTTTTTATTAAAAAAAATCTTTATGATTTAATTGCTAATTTAAAAAAATGAAATTCTGTATTTCTTTTTCTCATGATCATCTTTTGCCTTTTTATGTGGCAAAGTACAAAACTGGAGAAGAGGAAGGGACACAGAAGAAAAAAGGGGGTGGTTACAGAAATGTGAAGTTTTCTCCAGATATTTTGCCTCCCAAAAATTTGTTTTCTAGAATTATATTTTGTTCTGTTTTGGTTTTTTTGGTTTTGTTGTTGTTTTGTTTTTAGTATGATCAGTCTTAGAAAGTTTATTTAACAATAAGTTACAGTTCAATCCCAGGCTTCATCTAATGTTGCTATATGCCTACATGCGCTGCTGTATAAAATTAAAGTCATTGGGAAACAGCTCATACAAGTATTTTAACCTGAATCTCGGAGTGGCTCCTTTCGCAGTTACTTCTGCAAGCAGCATGCAGATCATATAACATTATGCAGGGAGATGAAATTGATATTTTGGATAGATATAATACTATGAATCACAGCACCCCATCGTAAGGATTGGGATTTTAAATAATGCATGAAATGTAGTAACATAATGGAAGTAAATTGTTTGTGGTCTTCCTACAGCTTCATTCTTGCTCGGAAATGTAGAAGACTGACATGTCTCACAAAAGAAGAAAGGTAGGTACAAACACTGGGGATCTGCATGGAATTCAAGTAAAACGTGTGTTATAAATCACCAGAGCAGGAAAAATATGCACTGATTTGAAGGAAGTTGTCTGTAACTTTGCAACAGTAGGAGGACATGTCAGTTTACACAAGAAGATCTCTTAGGTGTTTTTTGATGAAGACCCCATAGAATTCCTCCCATCAGGCAGCAGATGTGGTAGCTAGCCCCTGCCCTTTGGACACTCTCAGGGCCCGGTTCTCATTTTCCAGCTGGGCTGCTCTGCTTATATGTGGCTTTTGCAAAAGAACTGCTCTAAGCTGCTAATTATAAAAGCAGTGTAAACGTTCTGCTGCCCTCCCTGGAAAGCATTCAGGGCCACCCTCATCCATTTGCACCGCTGCCTTTCTGGCTTCCTGCAAGTGCACCAAGCTCTTTGAAAACTTGTAAGAAGGACAGTTTTGGCCTCCGAGCTTGATTTCTTTTTTTTTCTAATCACTCTGGAGGATCCTTTCAGTGTCTGTAACACAGTGTAACCTTGGGGCTGCTGTAGCTGCTATGAATGAGACTTCTGCATCACGAAGAAGTCAAAAAGCTGCCTCCAGCTCTCCACCTTCAGTAAAGGGAAAAAACACCTTTCGGGCACAGATGAAGCTTATTTTTACTGTCTTATTGAAATAAATCTATGCATACAGTAGTTCTCTTTTGTTTATTAGTAAAATAGAATTTACAAAGTAATGAGTTTTTTCCATCACAATGGTTCACAGTATCTGATCAAATTAAAGCTACAAGTAAAGAGTGTGGATATGAGGAGGGCCTTATTTTGACATGGAGAAAACACATTCGTTTTTAAAGCATGTCACAAGCAATACTGTGTCCAAGTAAACATTTTTACAGTAATAGCTAGTTTAACTATAGAAGGTGTAGTCATCTCAGATCAGCTTTGCAGGTAGTCTAGCAGTCTGTGGATAATGGGTCTAAATGAGGTTGTTAATGTCTCAGTCTTTTCAAATGACAGCCTGGTACCACAGAGCACTTTTAAATTCGGCAGGAATGGACAAGTCAGCCTTTTCCTCAGCACTCAGCCTTTCAGATAGACCCCCAGCAGGTGGCTGATGATAAAAGTAGTGTAGGTATTCTGAAATCCAGTGTACCCAGCATTTTAAGCCATCATAAACACCAAATGGTATCTTACACTGTGTGTCAATATGCTAGATGCAGCTGAGCATTTGCAGTATTTCAGCTTCTTTCTTTCTGTGAAATGAAAGGCTGTCCTGGCAGTTTGCACGGCACCATGAAGGAAAGGTTGCTTTCCCCCGGATGTTAATGTCATTAGCACAATTATCTGACTCTGCTGGTGACTACGGCCAAGTTGTAAACAGAAGGATTTTGAACTTTTGTCTTTTGAGGAATGAACCTTAGACTAGGAAGGACTTTGCAGTTATGAAATATGCTTGAGTTGGTACCCGATAGAGGTATCCAGGTGCAGGGGTGCCTCTGGCTCCTCAAGTCCTGGTTACAGACGACCATGGCAGGAACCCACTGGGCTGCCTTGCAGCTCCTGTCCTGCACATGAGCACAAGTCTCCTTCCAGTAGAAATCACGGTCCAGGAGAAGGCAGAACATAAATCTGGACCTTCTCCCAGGGTACACTCAGGGTGCAACCAGTTTGTGTTGTTTAGATGGGGGTTATGGTGTTTGCAGGGAGGGATCTCTTCTGAGGACAGGCTTCTTGTGGCACCCTACAGAGGATGCATCTCGCTGAGATGCTGTGCTCACCTATCAACACAAGCTGGGCTTTCCCTCTATCATGATGGTGATAAGGTTTTCAGTAATGCTTGGACATTAAGAGTAGGATGTAGAGTCCGTGGCAGCTATCCTAAATCATGGCTGAGAACAGCAGCTGTGGGAGGGAATGGAAAACACTTTAGTGAAGCCAGACTGAAGGGAGAAAAACTCACTGCTGCCTTCCAGCTGGTCTTCTCAGGCCAGGTGCCAATGAGCAATTATTGTGGTTAGAGTGTGCCCTACCCTTCACAGCTGTGCAACGAAGGTGATGGCATCGCACACTGTTGTGGAAAAAGAGGCCAGCGAAAAGAGCTGAGTGTCTGCATGCGTGTTGCTTCCACACTGGGCACAGTGTAATTCTTAACAGGACCCTACCTAGGTAGCTCCAGGCACAACATTCCTCTTATTTAGTGCTGGTAGCAATTTCACAGCTGAGTCCAAAACCAAGAAATAAGGATTTTACTCACTGCATATTCCATATGTTTCATCCTAGCATTAGCCGCAAATCCATAAATAAGTATTTATTTAAATTGTTCTAGGACAAAAGTGAAGATACTGCACAGAGACCAGCTCATCTTCAAGGATTGTTCTTATTAGGGAGAATGACCTCAGGATATATTACTCCTGGTACAATTCAGTCCTTTAGAAACTGCATTTCTGGGTTTTTTTTCCTGTCAAATACTACCTATTATTGATGAATAATTCCTTCCAAGGTCGAAATTTCTTGAGAGTCTGAAGATACCCTTGACCTGAAGCTTAATGTTTTCTTTTGCACAGCTATTTTAATCTAGCTTTATCTGTATTTGCAACGTGGTTAGCAAACAGCAGTGACCTTGCACCTTCTTGGAGCTCTGCAGCTGGCTGTACATGAGAATCCCTACCAGCCTCTGCTATACCATTTCCAGGCTCCCTGAAGGGCAGGTCACATGTGGAGAAAGGGCAGAGCACAGGCTTTCCTCATCCCCTTTCTTATAACATTCTTTGAGTTCAGCTGCTTGTGAGTATAGCTGAGTTGCTTCATACAGCAGTATAGATGTGGTTTCCTCATACGCTTATATAGCTCGACATGTAGCCCAGATAGTTAGAGACCTGGGACTGCTGTATTTCTGTGCTCAGCATGGCTTTCTGTGGAGTACAGGATTTGCTTCCAGAAGTAAATATCTTTTCAGTGTTGTGTTTGCAGGTTTGTTTTTCACAATTGTTAACTATTATTTCATCTTGATCTTCTTGTATTTGGAAATTGGTGCAGTGTGGCCAACAGTAAACAGTAAGACCCAAAAGCTTTTAGGAACAAACTTAATTGTACTCGGGGTTTGCTACAGAATTAAGTATATTCATGGATTTATAGACTCATAAACTAAAACAGGAGGAAATTTTGTAGATACAGAAGTAAAGTACTGATTCCCTGAGAGCCTCAGGCTATCAGTACCTGGATCTTTGTAGGAACAAGCTGTAAGTTAGACTATATGTCGAGACAAAAAAAGTGCAATATCTTGCTACTTTCTTTTCCTGACAGCCTAGAGAGCCTTTTGATAATATATGAATTTGGGCTGCTAGACATATCTTAAGGGAACAGCTTGCATAACTGCTGATAAAACCAGCACTTAAGCAGCACAGGAGTTTGAGTGAGTTATTTCTAGTGATCCAGAGGCTGAGCAGTTAGGATAGATCCCAAAAAGCTGGAACCTCAAGTTCATGCAGATATTAATACTTTTTCTTTCGAAACTAGGTTATACTAGATGTGGTTTGTTTTCTCTTTCATTACACAGAAGTCTTACGTTGCTTTTCTCTTGCAGGAAGACAAGGCTATGTGAGCTCTATGCGAAGGTTCTCGGATCAGAGGAAGCTTTACACGTAAGCACACAATCTAAGCCATGGCTTCTCTTGTCAGACTGGTTGAACTGGGGAAGGGCAGAATGAAACTGGGATGGTGCCGTGCTCCAGCACAGTGCTGCATAGTGTTTCGGAAAAGGTACCTGCTACGGGAGCACTTGCTGCCCTCTGTAGAGAAGTAGAGAGGAGGTTATGTCCTATCTTGGGTTGTGTTTGACACTGAGGGTAAGAACGAGCTTATGAAATGGTTAAAAGGCAGATATGTTCTTGTCCAGATTCATGTACAGTGTTCACAGTGTTTGGCACTATACATCTCTACTGTTTTCAGCTGTGACAGGTTTGCCTGTCCCCCTCAGTCTAAATAGAGCATAATGCTTCTTCTCTGTTACTAGTTGCTAGGATCCATTGCTGCATGTGGTTTTCTTTTTGCCTTTCACTTGCCTCCTCTTCCCTGTAATGGTAAATAACTGACAAGGTTTGTGTGATCTCACACTCAGTTTATGTGATCAATGCCCTTTGTCCTTTAAGGGCAATTTTATGAAAGTTAAATTTGTAGACAGCAATCTTGAAATGACATCTCTTTAAACACAATGACATTGTATGCAGAACCATGCAAGCACCGTATGTTACATTTTTAACAGTATATATTTGTATCCAATGTACATATTACAAGTACTGTAAACATGTACACTAGAGGTTAATTTTGCTTTAAATGGCTCAAAACATAAATTTGTGCTTAAAGCGTAAACTTACATTGACAGATTAAGAGGATTATGTTCTACAGTGGCCAGATTATCTAGTTTTTTTAAAAATAGCTAGCAGCATCTAAAATTAAAGGCTTATTGTGTTGGATCCATGCTGCATTAAGAGACTTGTTAGATGTGCTCATCTTGTCAGATGTTGACATGCAACAAATCATATGCTATTCTTCTCTGCTGTCTCTTCAGTTCTTTTATTAGCTTCCTCAGGACTTTGTCCTTTCCTTCAGTGAATTAATCTCTGTTTTACAGCCAGTGCATTATGAAGAGAAGAACTGGTGTGAAGAGCAGTATTCCGGGGGTTGCTACACAGCCTACTTCCCACCAGGCATAATGACTCAGTATGGAAGGTACAGTGTCTATTTATAGTGGGCTTTGGAGTAGTAAGATAAGACCAAGTTAACAAATATCCTCAGAAAGGGTCATAAATCCTCTGTCACTGTTCACTTTATACCTTTAAGATCACTGGGGAATATTTTAAACAGATATCATAGCCTTCCACTTGTCTCAGTTGGACATTATGATGGATAAGTACAGTATCATTAAGGCTTTTTATTCGCTTTTATTATTCAGTGAATACATCTGAGTAGGTTTTTTGAAGGAAGTTGGGAGGTTTTCACAACCTGTTTACAAAACTGGCTTTGACTATTTGAGGTTGATGTTACTGCTTCTGGTACATTTTTAGCCGGTATTTTATAAATACTGACAAGAGAGTTAATTCCTGCCAACATTGACAGTAATGAGTGATTTCTTTTCCCATTCTTTCATTTTGGCAGTACAGTCTTAATACGTTAATCAGTGTGGCATTGTATACAGTCCTCTCTGACACAAGTTTTTGCATGGAAATGAAATTTACCAAAAAGAAGAAGACTTAGTGGCCAGACAAGTTATCGGATTCAGATGCATAGTTTTTAATGTGGTGGCATAGCCCTGCTTTTGAAGAATAAGCTTTCACAATTTAAAAATAACTTAGAACAATAAAGCAGTTGTAATGAAGAGCATATGGAGGCCTTAGTTTTTAAAATAATTTTAATGATAATTATTGCAAATTCTGGCAAAAATAGAGTAAATGTTTTAAAAATTATTTTTTAAAAATTGTTTATTACTTTAGATATCATGGGGTTGTATTTCAGAATGCTACACTGTGCCAGTAATGCCTAGCATTGGTATTTATGACACTGGCTGAAACTGTGAGATACAATAGGTCTCATCTGAAGCTGATTGTCCCTCATACCTATGAGCACTAGATTCACTACCAGAAATAACACTGAAAGAATTGCAGTGTAAATTTTCAGAAAATATGATGCAGACTCCCCATCCAGCTCAACTCACTCACTGTGTTTAAGTGCTCGCTGTTATGTAAAACACTTCTAATATTAACCCAAGGATACAAATTATCTTTTCTGAGAGGGCTGATGTGACTTACTGCTTGTCCCCTTCCAGGATTATTCGGCAGCCTGTCGGCAGGATCTATTTCGCTGGCACAGAGACAGCCACAGAGTGGAGCGGGTACATGGAGGGGGCTGTACAGGCTGGAGAGAGAGCAGCCAGAGAGGTACAGGCACAAGCCCAAAACAGGTCGCTGTCAGATATCTTCTGGAAAACGGAAGATCTTTTGGTTGGTGGTGAGATGGGAACTGAGTGTTGACACCTTCAGGTGTTCTGAAATCTTGATGCAAATCCCTGCAAAGTGGACAGACTTCAAAAAGGATGAAGGTTTTGCATTTAGATTTGGAATGCTTAGGACAGACTTTGGCTGCTTCATCAAACTCTTCTCTGTTTCCAGGGATGAAATCCTTTCTTCTTTAACAGAAATCCTGAATTCTCACGTAGTCATTTTTTCTCCCAACTGAGCCCTTTGTTAGTCATCATACTGAGAGACCATGGCCATTTTCCTCACTTGGAGCAGCTCAGTTCTGCGTCTCTGCAAACCAAGCCAGTCCCTTCCTCAGCTGTTTCCAACACCATTGACACAGTGACATACCTCACAACAAGCCTTGCATAAAGTCATTAAACAAGGACTTAAATATTTTGCTTCTGAAAAAATTGCAGATTTCTCAACTATTTTCAGGAATATTGTGATTTATGAAGCAGCAAAAGAAATTTCACCTTTGTTCTATGAGGTGAAGGGAACCTTCCAGCTAAGAACTACAGTCATTAAACAGAAATTGGCCTGGAAGGGATCTGGAGATTCCATACCCTTGCTCCAAAATGCAGGGATCAACTGTCCCTAAACTGTCCCAACTGGTCCTGAAAGCCTCCAGAGGTAGGACATTACAGCAGAACCTCCATAGGCCTCAGCAGGGAAGATGGCAAGTGAGCTTAACTCGTAAAAAATCTGTTGTTTCACTTTTCTCACTTGTGAAAGGAAAATATGTTTAAAAACCAGTGCGAGGGTGCTTCTCACTCTCTTGTATTGAAAAGTTGACAGGGTCTGTGAAACTTGTTTAAAATAAAAACCCATCATAAAAGATGGCAAATCTTGTTAAATCTACAAGTACCTGAAATAGGAAAAACATTAATATCACCACCTCGATTTTATTTTACCGTAGAAGTAGTTAATCTTGCTATCTTTCATGACTATCATTTCAGGTAATCTTTCCTATTCTACTCATCTCTGATATCTTTGATACTTTGAATGGTTACTTGCTACTCCTGGCTATACAGCTTGCCCATGCAGTAGCCGGTTTATGCACACCTCAGTTTGCTGTGAGTGTATATTTAACTCCTAGTCATAATCATATTACCCTGTTCCGATAGGACTACTCAAGTTCTGATATCTCACATGGACTAAGCAGTGAGAGGTTTTTCTGTTACTGTTTCTACTTTCCACTAGGATGAATGTCTTAATAAATATCAGCCCCCCCACAAATGAGTTGTAAAAAGGTCAAGTTTTCTTTAGAATTTGAATACACAGAGATTTATGTAGTCAATTGTTACCTTCATCATACCATTTAAAAACAAAAATTGAAGCAAGCTCTTTTTCCCTTTCAATGGTACTTACTAGAAAAATGTTATATATTTTCAGATACTGTTTGCTATGAGGAAAATCCCAGACAGTGAAATTTGGAAGCCAGAACCTGAATCAATTGTAAGTCTTTCTGTAGATTAAATGTATTTTATTTTCTGTTTTTCTGATGTGATTAAATTTTGTTGTCCGTTTTTATTTAGGTTCACTAAAGCAAAAGCACAATAAACTTTTCCTTACCAAAACTGTCTTCCCTGAACAGGAATATGACAAAAATTCAGAAAAGGCACCTATCTGACAACTCTGTAACATGGGATCAGAGGGAACTGCACTTTTTCACTGGGCTACGAATCCTTTCTGTGTGTCTCTTCCCCTTAACTGAGCAGAAAAAATTTGGTACACTCTGCTTTTTTCACAACATGAACTGCTTCAACCCAGTTCAGTTTCTACTTCAAGAATCTCTCGATTTACATCATACCTCTCACAGTGGAGATGTTATGTTGATAATGGCTGTTCTCCCTGCAGGATGTTCCAGCTTTGCCCATCACTACAACCTTCTGGGAAAGGAACTTGCCATCTGTGCCAGGATTGCTAAAGTTGATTGGATTTTCCACTTTCTTCACTTCTGTGGCTGTGGCAGGATTATTTGCCTACAAAAAGGGACTTCTGGTTCGAAACTGAAAAAGGTGCCAATGCAAAGCCTCACGTTTGAGTGGTTTTCTTTTTTTAAAATTTTTTTTTTTGACATTTGCTTACCTGTCTCCATAATCAGATCAGGGCTGGGGAGGAGGAAAAAGCAGCAGAGAGAAAAGAGGGGAGAGGTGAAGGAAGTGGATCCATATTGAAAAAAAGCCTTGAATCCAAACTTGCTTCTGGCATTAACTTTTTTGGTTTTGAATTTCTAGGATTCCCTGACAAGCATTATCACCTTGAGGTTTTTATTCTGATCTCAGAACAGAAGTGACAAAATATTTCTAGGAAGCCTGTTCTGATGTGAATTTCAGTTCTTTTTACACTTATATCTGAACCAGACCCTGAATGCCAGGTCTTCCCAGGCACTTATATATCCACTTGTAAACGAAGGATTTCTGCCTTCCTTGGTGGTAGACTGAGAAAAGAAATCCATAGGTTAAAGAATAATTAAGTAGTTCATGTGAATTGCTGGTGAGGATCTTTTCAGTGTTTTTATTTTTCACCCACATGTCTAGAGCCCAGACAGCACCTAAGGCACAAGTCAGGCTACCTTTTCAAGTAGGGGTCTAAATTTATCCATCTGAACTCTGCAAGTGTGGCCATATGTTGCTAGCATTTCTAGTGGCATATTGGTCCTACAGTGAATTGAATGACAATGTTTTCACTGCCTTTGGCAATGGAGTTGAATTTTGGGCTCCCTGGCTGTGTTCACACTGCCTGGAATGGCAGAGCTTATGAGTTCAAGTAAAGTCCATCCCTGTGCAGGATCAGATCTCCTCTGCCTAGAAAACTGGTGGGCTCCAGACTAAAGGCAATGTGTGCAGCAGTATGGCTGATCAGGTTGTTTGATCTGGGCATGAACAGGAAACCTCGTACTAATGTGTAGACAGCATCTCAAACCTTTTTCACCCTGTCTGGCATCCCTTTGCCTCCAAGGTCCTCTTCCAGCTCAGGGGAGACCTTATTGCCATCTACAACTACCTGAAAGGAGGTTGTAGCATGAAGGGTGTTGGTTTCTTCTCCCAAGTAACAAGTGATATGATGAGAGGAGGTGACTTCAAATTGTGCCAGGGAAGGTTCAGATTGGATATTAGGAAAAATTTCTTCACAGAAAGGGTTGTCAGGCATTGGAACAGGCTGTCCAGGGAAGTGGTGGAGTCACCATCCCTGGAGGTGTTTAAAAGACGCATAGATGAGGTTCTTAGGGGCAAGGTTTAGTGACAGTGTTATATTAATGGCTGGACTAGATGATCTTGAGGGTCTTTTCTAACCAAAATGATTCTATGATTCTAAGATATCAAGAGAGCAAGTTAACCTCTGCTTATGCCAGAAAGTTGTAAAGCGGTGCATAAAAAACAACCAAACAAACCTCTTTGACATATGTTTTTAATCTCCTTCCTTTCTTCCATCTACTTAAATTTATACTTTGAAAACCCTGAGGCTGTCTCTTGCCTGATAGGGCACAATGGACTTGAAAACGTAGCATTAGCATTAAAAAAAACAACCAACCAATCAACCAAAAAACCCCACCCAAAACTAAACCAGAACAAAACAAAAAAAAACCCCAAACCAACCAACCAAACAACAACAGAAACCACACATGCCCCCCAACATTTGCTTCATGCTGACCACAGCTTAGCTGATTCAGAGCTTGTCTCTCCTAATGACCATATTGATGGGATTAGCACTTCCACATCTGCCTGCTGTGCTGTGTTGTACTGACTGTGCACTTTTGGTAACTAATCAAGGATCTAAATGATAGAGAGATCAAAGGAAACCATGGATGGGATAGTCACATGCAAATGCTTCTGCCGTCCCTAGCTTGGTACCTTTAAAACAACGTAAAAAAAAGAAAATAATAAAAAACCAAAAGCCAAAAACCAAAAAAACCACACACACACACACATAAAACAAACCAGCCACCAAAGCCTTAGATGCCTACCTATCAACATCGTGATACCTTGTTTTAGGTATTTCTTCTGTTTTACATCTGCCCGACACAAAACATGGAGTCCCAGGTATAGCTGAAAATAGCATTTGATGCACACGAAGGTTGAGAAAAGTTACATGTCTGGAATTTTTCTGAGACCATTTGCTGCCCTTCTCCCTTCAACCTGTGTTGATTTATATATAAAAAGTTACATTGCAGTAATAAGCCATGGAGGGAAGTATAATAAGATTATATTCAGCAACTGGTGTGAGCAGAGGGTAGAAGAACTGTATCACCAGTCTCAGGCAGACATTTTGGGTTAGCACCTGATACTGCGTGTGCAGAGCAGCAATTCATTCTCCAAATAGTCCCAGGGAGCTCCACTGAACTACTTCTAAAGCTGTAATATTTGTGAGCAGCACAGAAGTTTCTGGCCCTTAGGTTTAATTCTCTTTAACTTGATGTGCCAGTTAAAAATCTTCTTGTAGCAGCAGCTTGGATTTTATCACAAATGAATATCCTCATAACAGCCTTTTAAAATGCATAGGGGAACTTTTCAGACATAAAGATCTTCAAGTCAGAAGAACAGTGCAGCGGTGTACATATGGCCTTTCTCATTGTGTCGCATAGAGCACTAATTGGCTGGGACATTTGCCTGCCACAGAGTGCTTCCACATGGCTTGCTTTCTGCGTGATTTATTTACTAAATGAATTAGCAACCGAAAGCTGAATGGGAACTGTGTGAGTTTAGAGCTTTTGCAACCTTGACAGTTCTCGGGCCAGAAATAAACATAGGAACCTAAGTTTGCGAAGACATTTTTAAAGTCTTGGCCCATTATTTCTAAGCGCAAGACAGTGGATACATACTTAACATATAAAGAACTGCTGCATTTGCAGATGATTCCTCTGCCAAAACTGTTTGGAATTCAAGTCCTGCTTCTGCCCTAGAAATACTCTGCAGGTCTCTAAAGGTGAGTGGATCTGTTAGACCGATGAGGATAAATAGGTTTTATTCGTGTCCAAAATGTATCTTTCTCTTCTTTGCTCCTGAATCTGGCAAAGTTTTTTTCCAGCCTGACAAGAAAATGTTGTGTGCCCAGGGGCAGAAAATCCAAGGAGAAACAGAAGTTAGGTATAGTTAGAATGGAATTGAATCATAATGAAAGCTTTTATGAGATTGGCCAATTAAGGAAAAAAAAAAGTGTATATAGTTATAAACCTTTCTTATTCTTAGTTTCAAAATAAAGAAACCTGGAAAAAACACAAAAAACATTTTTCATATTATTCTGCCACAACTAAAAATAAGTGTGACTTCAAATTCCAAATTAAATTTAGATACCCTGAGATTTATAGCCGAATCTGATGGAGCTGGGAAGTCTGAATTGCAACATTTGTTTTAACACTCGAAAGTCTCTGTCTTCTTCCTTCCAGACTGCCTAATCATTTGTAATGCTCTCTTTGTCTTTACAGCCGTGTCTTGCTACTGTTATGCTGTAGAGCTTGTCACCACTATGGGATTAAAAAGAAAGATTTGCTGCTGTTTTCTCGACATCTTCCACACAAAAGGATTATGTGGTGCTTTGTGTATGTGGATGCCAGTGTGATGAAAAAATGGTGAACGTAGGTAGAGAATCAAATTGCTTCCCCATGGGCAGAGGGAACTGTGAGCATTGGCTTACATTTTAAAATTCCTTCATGCCAGCTCTTCAAATAAAGGAATAGAGTCTTGTTTAACAGGTGACCAGTCATGCTATATTCTTAATTTATTAACATGTTTGATGAGAAATCTGCTATCATGAACGTTCCATCAGTTTGCCATCTTCATAAAATGTATTATAGGAACAATGATGGAAATAATTGTATTTGTCTCTTACAAACTGATTTGTGTTGTCATGTATATTTTGTAAGGCTCTTAAGAGTTTGGGAAAAAAAAAAAGAGGGTTACTTGCTTGTACAACTGTATATTGTAAAGAATGTAGAGTCATGGCATGAAAATCTGTGTTAACCAAAGTACTTGAAAGCTAATTGTATGAGCTACTTGATAACAACAAGGAAGTGATCACCTGAGGCAGCCCCTTGTCTTTCCTTGAACTAGTACCTTATTTTTTTTTTTCTCAGTGCAGATCTTGATTCCAAATAGCACACCTGCTGTCAATCAAACAAAGACATTTAATAACAATTAAGTGTATGTCTAAGCATTGTCTATCACTGGAACCCAATGCCTGTAAAAGAAGCTAGGGACTTCTATTAAAAGAATCTTCCTCTGTTCTCAGTGAGAGTGTTATTTCACTGAGGGACACTTTACAGTAGTGCAGAAATGTAAAGATTATTTTTTTCTTTTGTTTGGAGACATGAAGAAAAAATATTTTTGAGGAAGAAGGAATTGTATGTCCTCCAAAAGTACTTGGATGCAAAAAGGAGCCAGGATTAAAAAACAACAGATCTGCCACTGCTCTCAGGCAAGAAGCAAACCTGCTTAAATCACAGATTACAAATGCTCCCAAATAAACATGACCTGTGATTAAATGGACTAACATTCCCTTTTACATTTTCCCCACCTTAAGATCACCTTGATCTTACAGTCTGTTCTTCAACAGAGATAAAAATGAGATGCCAAAGCCATTTTACTTTCAAAGTATCTCTACAGTCAAATTGTTTAGGCATTGTCATAGACTGCCACTTATAGCATGTCTCCTGTGGTTGTGTACGGGCCAGTGTTCAGTGATGCCTGCCTCCGTGTTTTGAAAAAAAAAAAAAAAAAGTAACTTCACTTTGCAGGAATATATATGCTGTGTGTGTGATGAATTTGTGCCTTTTATAACTGTAGCATTTTCTCAAGTGCCTCTGTGGTGACTGTCTCCCTTGGTTTCCTTCTTAAGTTCCCTTTTCAATAGTCTCTGCAGATATTTTTATCTGACAGCTGTGAACTTTTTTTAACCTTAATTAGAATCAATAAATATTGTCATGTCATGTTTACTGTTTGAGGCTTTTCTTTTGTGGAAGCCCCTTTTGACTTGGTTGTGAGAGTGAGCATTACTTAATAACACAACATTTCAAATTTCATACTGAAGCTGGTGAGATATATTGAGCTTCTCTCAGTAAAGCAATCTCTATAAAGGAAAAGAAACCCGAATGAAATGCCGAAAGTGCCAAAAAATCCCAAACCATAAAAAAACCCAACGAAACAACAACAACAACAAAAACCCCAAACCAAACACACACAAAAAATCAAACCACATTTGGGAATAATTCTTCCTGACTTACAGACAGCCAACTGTCTTACAGCAATAAAAACAAATTTTTTAGTTTAAGTAGATTTGGAGTGTCCCCATCATGAATGTACCCCTCTCACAGCACCTTGTTTACCAGAGCGTGTATGGACAGGGACACATTTTATAGCTGTTCCTAAGAGTCAAGGACAGGTGGTATGTGGCTGTGGCTGAACATGGGAAGAAATAGACTTTGTACCAAATACTATGTGGTGTAAACATAAAAAAATCTAGAAGAAAAGACAAAAATCACTGGCTTAATTTCATCCAACAGCTCAGTGTCAGTGCTAGAGAGATAACATAACCGAAGAACGAATTTGGCCTTGGAAGGGGACCTGTGTTTCACAAAAACAGTCTATGAATACTGGAAAAAGCGTAACCATCCATGTGAAAAACACATCGAAAGCATGCAGTGCTCTTTGTATAGGCTCGGCTTTCAGTATTACTTACAAGTTATAAAGGAACACAACCACCATGAAAGCAAATATCCTCAACTAATCCTTTGTATGCTCTATAAAGCATCTGTCCCTAAGAAACATATCAGAACCAGCAATGCACTTCACAGGCCCTCAGAGCAACTCAAAAATGGTTATGACCCTTAAACATTGCTGCCTTGGGTCAGACTCGAACTACCTCTTGCCCTTTGTTCAGGCATATCCTGTGGCATCCCAGAGGAGGTACTGAAATATTATTATTTGTTAGTTTATTTACAAAGCTTTTAGTGTGCATGAAAAAGAAACTGTGTTAGCCAGAGGAACACTTCATTATTTGCAGCAGTCCAGTGTACAGAAAATTAATTTGGACAGATTAATGCAGAAGAAATAGAAGATACGAATATGATTTCCTGAGAAACCAATTAAAAATTCAAACATTTCAGGATTTGTTTCAGATTAGTAGAATGGTATGTTTGAGGGACTGACGAGTTTCTCCTTCTGGCTCAAGACAGGATGAATGCACCTTGGCCTGTAGAGTTGCCTCAGAAAAAAAAACCATCCAGGAATGGAAAGCAAGATTTGCCTCAGGTTTTACAGAACCAAGATACAGTTTGGTAACTTCTGGAAACAAGGGGAGGCTTTCTGTTAAATTTAGACCAATGCATTAAGGCCCAAGTTTTTGCCACCTCATCTGGTGTTCTTCCATCAATGAGACTGCCAGGACACAGTTCTGGTCTGGCTGGTCCTTCTTTGTGGGGTGAGTGGGGAGAAAGTGGCTCCTCACCTGGTGGTTCAACACATACGGGACCAGAGGAGCCCTATGGACACCTCCTTCTCTCTCGCTCTCAGTGTTGGAGGATACCTAAACTGATGGGGTTTGTAACTTCAATATCTCAGTTACGTGTTTCAAATAGATGAGAGTAACTCATAGCTATCTAATGCATGTGTTTCACTTGTTCTGCAAAGACATTAATAACAAGGTTAGATGTTTTCAAAGAGCGAATGATATTTTGCCCACCTAGAGAACAATTTAGGAGCCCAAATAGTTGCCTTGTGCCTTTCAGAAACCATAAAGGCACCTTGTCTGGCCTCCAGCTGCTGCTCCAGAAGGTGGCAACTCTTCCAGAGGCCACATGTCCCAAACCAGCCCTGCACAGGTGGCACAGACATGCTTTGGACACCAAACTATGCATCTTCTACTTCCCACCGGCTGCTGATTGCACTTAGGCACTTAAGTGCTTTATTGGGATACTTAGCTTCAGAGAAATGCAAACAAGGATAATGCAGGCCCTGTGGATCGGCTGTTGTGCAGCTTAATAAATTGCAAGTTAATAGGTGACTGCATATGTAGTGTGCTAATCCATACCTGCCCTTTACGCAGGCAGGCTATACAATGATTTTGTTGGCCACTGGAAGGAAAAACAAAGGCATGATATTCTAGTCAGAATTTAGCAGTGTTTGCTAGAAAAGCTTTCAATTAGCAGCTGACTGCCAAGTTAAGCTGTAAGAAAAACACACCTGAATAAGAGGGTTTGTAAATTGATTTTAGTCTGCATAATTTGTACAGTCAGTATCAATACGCAGTTCTGAAGCTAGGCTAGAAAAAGCTCAAAATGAATTTTAAATAGCTTTGGTAAGATGTGAAATACACACTAAGGGTCTTCTCCACTGAGTCTTTAGTCAGTGTCATGCTAGCTCATCCCAGTTTTCCATTCTTCCAGGCCATACTGAAAGACACAAAGTTGTTTCGATTTTTACATCCATTGTAGGTCAAAGACAGTCTCACTCTGTGTTTTGACAGAATGTGAGAAATACCTTTTCTAATTTAGAAGTAAAGGGTTATTAGCTTTCACCCAGGTTGGTTTTTTTTCTATGTACATAGGGATTTTTCTGTTAGCAGTTTTTACAATTCCTCCTTAGCAGAATGACCCTAACGAAATAATCAATATCCGTTCAGCTCCACTTACCCTGGCATCCACAGGGTCTGTAGACTCCCTACATCCCCACAATTTCGAGGGGGAAAATAAATCTCATCCAAGTGATTCGCTCATCTGACCAACAGCAGAAAGGGTCTGAGCAAATACAGACCAGCCTCACCCACCCAAGGGCATAAAGTCATTGAATGCCAATAGCAACTTTGGGGGTTCATCAAGTGCCATTTCCCTGCAGCAGCAGACACTTGTTGAAGAAGCGTTTGAGGAAGCAGTACCCAGCAGAAACACCAGTCTTCTGGTGATTGGTTTGTCAAATGGCTCGATTTGCTCCTTTACCACTGCCTAATGAGATTCAGCACTGCACCTGAATATGCTCTAATGTTTGGATGGGAAGGAAGGGAGAAAAGGAAGTGTATTAATAATGCACTGAGGCATCCTTATTGGCTCTCAGGCTGTTGACTCCCAATTTGCATATGCTCCAGGTTGTAAGAAAACACTTTGCACAGCAGCGTTGCATTTGGCAGAAATTACATTATAATTTCAGATGTAGAAACTTCTGTTCCAGGTCTGAGGCAGTGAGATGTCCCATCGGGCTGTGCAGTCATTATCTTAAACAATTGAAATGCATGCTTGCATTTAATCAAAATTGAGCGGAGATGTTACACCAGTTTCCACTTGCCAATTCAGTCCAAAGTGTAATGAGAATATCCAACTAAATTAGAAACTATGTTATTTCCCAATCATTTTGTTATGAGCTGGAGTTCGGCCAGGCTGCTTTCTTCAGAGGTCGCATATTTGAGCCAACACCTCTATCTACATCCAGAAAGCAAACTGCTCCCAAAGAAACCCCCTTCTTAGAGGAGGGGAGTGTTCAGCTGCATTTAGGATCTGTGCTCACACTTTTCTCCCAGCTCCTTCATGCTGCCAAGCAGCAGAAGACTCAAGTTTAAGACTTAAGAAAAGGCTTAAGACAAGGCTGAAGACTTCAGAGGAAGTCTTGCAGCGCCAGCAGAGGGGGGGTGGAGCAGCTGTTTCATCACCCTGATTTCTGCCAGGGACAGACTAGTGCTGGAAGCAGAGGCTGCAGGAATGGAGCCTGCCTTTCCCTGCTTCCTGCAACGTGGCATATCAGAGTTTGGAGACAGGTGAGAACTGGGGCCTGGAGCTGGGCACTTGCATCTCTTTCCTTTCACATGTTCCTATTCCAGAGTTCAATATTTTGGGTACGCAACAGGAATGGTACAGAAATACCCACTGAGACCTTTCTGCAAATCAAAGTGGTAAGCTTTTGCCACGTTTTTGATTGTGAGGTGATAAAACACTGCTATGATGTAGCCAGGAGATGGCAGCCTTTATTTCAGCCTTGAGCCCCACTACACCGTGTTGATATGCAGCAGATGGGCTACAGGCCATGTGTCAGCACAGCTGTCTGCAGCTGGTGTCTGCTACCAGTTGTGTCCCCTCCCCCAAATGCTAGCCTTTGCTTTTTGTAATTTGGCCAGACATCCTGGATTTAACCAAAGTTTTGATGAAAATGGTTGTACTCAGGCTAAAATCCAAGGAGTTTTCAAGTGAAAGGTCTGGCCATGGAAATCCTAACCCCAACACGAGTGGTAATTACATCCTTTGCTTCATTTTTCAACCCCATTTTGAGTGGAAGCTCTCTTGTTGCACTGTGAGAAACAGCAGAGCTCAGAGTTACATTTCACAGAGACAGAGTGACAGTGGGAAGAAGGCGTTCGAACAGGCTGCCCAGGGAAGTGGTGGAGTCATCATTCCTGGAGGTGTTTAAAAGATGCATAGATGAGGTTCTTTGGGGACAGGATTTAGTACGAGCGTTAGGTTAATGATTGGACTTGATGATCTTGAGGGTCTTTTCCAACCAAAACGATTCTATGATTCTGCAGAAATGGCAAAAGACGTCTGCCTTATTATCATCTTGGGCTTGGTAAGGTCACAGGCAGTGCAAACTCACCCCCCTGACTGATCCGTTCACGGATCAGGGTGGTAGGGAACATCATGTCTCCTGGGATCCCTGGAAGAGGGGACAGGCAGCTCGGAGGCCCTGATGACCTCCTCTGGCACCCAGCAAGCGTCCAGCCCTGCTCTGCTACACTTGCCCTTTCCTCTCACAAGTAATGTCTCTCACTTGGGAAACTTTTTCTCCCTGCTCCTCTGTGACCTGGGTTATTCTGTCTCCCCTACATGAGTCAGCCTCCCCCCGCCCCAATAAAATTAAAACCAACCAAACAAACCCACAAACAAACAAAAAATGCCACCACCAAAACCAAAACCAACCAACCAAAAAAACCCCCAAACCTCCTCAAAACCCCAAAGAGATCAAGAAACAGAAAACAGAAACTAGGAAGCCATGTGCTACAAATAAACAACAGAACAAGAATTGCAACTGGAGCCCAAAGCATTGATTGCCAAGTCCAGGAGCTGAGCGTGAAAAGAAAAAGTTACAGTTCACTAACAAAGAGCACATTTAATTTCCCCTTCTGGATTTTCACCAAGACGAAATTTGCTTTCTCTCTGTGTGTGGAAAGCAACTCTTCCAGGAATCATTTACAAAAAAAACCCCAACTTGTTTATTTCCAACAGCTCTGTGGAAGAGAAACAGCCCTAGAGGAAAAGTACTGACTAAAATCATGTTTCCGCAGAAGAGGAGTCTCTGGATTCATCCACTTTTCTGTTTCTTGGTGCTGCTGTCAGGAATTGGAGCTGAGCTCTGTGCAGAGAATGTAAGACCAGCCTTCAGCTTGTTCCCAGCGTGGTTTGTGGCTGGGGAAAGCCCCTGCTGTCAGGCAACAGAACCTGGGCAATGGCATGTGGCAACCAGCTGGTGGGAAACCTGCACATTACGGCCTGTCAGACTGTACAACATTGGCATATCCCCCAGGGTGGTATTTTTATTCAAATACATAATGCTAATGTGTGCAAATGATTTGAAGTATGCTTGATCCTGGGAAAAGAGATCAAGCATGAAACTGGGGGCTGGATCCATCACGGACTGGAAAGTAGTGCTGGTGAATGACTATTGAAGAGACCAAGCGTAGGCTGCAACCACTTGCTTGCTCAAAGTGGATTTTGAGGCTGGATGTTGCTTTAGCACCCCAGGTGAATCTGGTCTGACTTCCTCCTTGCCCTGTGCGATGAGCACAGCTGGAGGGACACTGCCTGACCCAGGGGAAGTTCACGTCCACTGAGCCAAAGCATGCAGCCCCTGCAGCTCGGGACTTCTCGTGATGATGATCCTTTCCCAGACATCTCATATAGTGGGTTTCTATCCAGAGGTGTTTGGGTTGCAGGTCCCATGCTGGGCAGTTTGTGGATGTGCGACAGGCAGGTGATGAGAGACAGAAAGCCATGCTGGGCTGATGGTGCAAAAAAGCCAGCTGGTGGCTCTCCTCCTGCACCCCCTGCCTGTCCAGCTCCCCACAGCCCAGCAGCCATCCTGTTTCAAGGTCTCCGTCCCTATGGGACTGACTGATGGCAGCTGGCAGCCAGGGAGGGGGCAGCTGTGCTGCCCTGCACAGACAGGAGCTGCTGCTGAGGGCAGTGGGGCAGAAAGGAGGTGGGAAGCACTGGAGTCTCACAGGAGTCTTATCCCAACCCCAGTGCCCATTTCTGTGGCTCTCAAAGGTGTTGAACGGCTAATTACGTGACATGTGATGAGGGGCCTGGGCACAGCTGCTGTGGTATCTGCAAGCAAAACCAGCAATTTAATTAAAAAAGAGGCAGGTTCTCTCACATGCATCATCTCCACTTGCTTATTTCAGACTGCCTGATCTGTCTGCTCTGTGGTGCTTCCTATTTCACTGCTAGTATGGAGGATTAGTCTATTTTTTTTTTCCTCTTTTCCCTCTGTTGCTTATTCTGCCAGTGCTTGCTCTGGTCTTTGCTTTATTTCTGAGAATCAACAGCAGCCTTTTCACCTGAGCCTTTCCCATTTCCCAGGCATGTGAATGCAATTCAGTTCCCACCCTGATGATGATGGACTTGGTGTGGACCTTGGCTTCTCCCGTCTCACCCCTTACCTTGAGAGGACAGAGCATCTCCCACCTCTGCCAAGGGAGTGCAGGGCTCTTCCTCCATCAACTGGGGCACTGAGCACCCCTGCTCAGAAAAGGTCACCAAAGGCTTTCCCACCCTGTGGCCCGGGTGAGGACTCCGCTCGGTCCACAGCAGAGAAAAGGTATTTCCACGGTACTTCAGCCTCACGGTTTTAATAGTGGCAGCGGGTCTCTTGGAGAGTTGTCAGCGGTGATAAACTCTGTCCCATTCTCTTTCAAAATTGGTTTAAGAAAGATGCCTGGCTGTTTAATATTTAAGCTGAATGTTTAATGTTTAAACAGGGAAATTGTTCTGATTGTCAGAAAGGGCATTGAAGCAGGATGGAAACTGGTCTATAATATCTGACAAATGCTGCCCCTTCCCCGCAGCAGCGTGGTGCCTGGGAGCTGCAGGAGTTTCAGAAATGCCAGTTTTTATCAACCTCCTTCATTCCATTTGCTGCTTACCACTCCCACAGCAGCGACACGTGCTTTTCCACTGCAAAGTGGGGAATGTTATTTAACAGTATGAGATCAGTTCAGCCAAATTGAACGTACACTTCAAAATCCTAGCAAATTGCAATAGAAATGTGCGTGGATAAGGTGAAAAGTGAAGGTGGACAGTATCGGCTCATGGGTGTATTCCGGATTACTTGGGGTGCCTTTTGCACATGCACACAGAAGCTGTGAAATTCAGATGTCAAGTTCTGAGTCAGCACAAAAACGAATGGCTGTAACTGCCACAAATACATGTATGGATGAGTATTTTTGAACAGCTATGGAAGGAAAGTGTTTTTCAGGCAGTGGAAATATCCCCCTGGGGGGAATGTGTAATGGTGCAGAACTGTTTCACGCCACAAAAGGCTTGTCAGGAGCGAGCCGGTGCCGCCTCTCCGAGGCCTCGGGCAGACACTATGGCTGTGCCAGGCTGTGTGCACAGGGGTGCTCCTGAGCACAGGAATCCCTGCGCTGTAATGGCTGGAGCCGGGGAGAAAATATTCCACAGGGAGCCCTTGAGTCAAAGAGCAATTCACATCAGTCACTTTTCCGCCCCCTTAAAATATTACTAAGGCGGCTGCTAAACCACCCTGTCAAACGACCTGTCAAAAAATCCTTTAAAAAAGCATTTAATACTACAGTTTATTGTGTTCAAAATCCAACATTGCTGCTTCCTACTGAGATTATTCACTCCTTTCCAGTGTGGGTAATTTGAAGTGCATGTGTAAGTTCAAGGTAAAGCTGAAGCTGAAAGTTTAGATAGTCGTCTTATAAATAATCTGTTCAGGCTTTTTATTTCCCCCCAGAGAAACCGGTAGCAGCCGGTTAATCCTCACACAGAATGGCTGCGAACAAAGAACAGAGTAGCTCAGGAGACATATACTGTCTGTACAACCTCCTCTGCGCAGTGCTTAGAGCTGGCACCATGAGCACCTTCTCACACCTGATGACAAGCGGCTTCCTGAAGCTCCCCCTCCCTCTGGGAAGGGCTTCTGCTTTGGAGACCACCAGCACCTCGGCTCAGATTGGTCTGCACTTACGGTGTCTACAAGGCTTTTGTACGAAAAAAGTGAGAGGACATATGAATGTGGTTGAAGGAAAGCCCAGGAGCAGAATTCTCTTGGGTAGGTAGGTATTTCTGTTGGTATATATATATGGATCATACTGAGCAGAGCTGTTGCATGTGATGAGCCTAGTGATTTAACACAGGTGCAGAGAAACACCACCTTCCATAAACTCATAAAAAACAACGCAAGACAGAATTTGAAGAAAACTTTATAGAAGAGCTCCTCTTATCAAGGTTTCAGGAGTGTTGAAAGGCACATTTCACCCATGTTCAATGACAGTTGAGTTCATGGACACATACAACGCTCACATTTCATGGCAAGAAGATCGCATATAACAATGGTACATTGTGAAACATATATTCCAGACTTCAGTTAAACACTAAAGTGGTTATTCTAAGTGTGTCATGTACATAATAAGAGCAGAACAGACAGATGCATCCAATTACTGTAATTTACAAGGCAGTAATTCAAGCCCCAAATATATTTGTCCTTATTGGAGGAAGGCGGTACAGATTAGGAGCAAAAGGAGGGGCAGCGAATTGACCAGGAGCCAGGAGGCTGCTGCCATTCAGAAAATAACAGCCAGCACCTGCTGCAAGTTGGAGGGGCTTTAACTTGTGTAAACTCATTTCACTCCATTTTAACAGTGAACGGCTGGGTTGGATTGGATGCTCTTGGGCCAGGAAGCAACCAAGAGCCGTGCTGTGGCCATACCGCACCGACACAGGCGCCCAGCAGAACAGATAAGTGTGGCTGTTTGCTCAGTAGTGGGCAGAATAAAGTCCACTCACGCTTCCTCTCTCACTGTTTAGCAAGCTGCTTCGTGCTAATTACCTCTTTTCAACGAGCTCATGGTTAAGTTTCACGTTGCGATGATTAATAATTAATCAAATGCATTTGAAAATTAATTTGGCAGTTCTATGTCTGATTGGCATGCTAATCTCTTCTGTGCAGCGGGGATGTCATGAGAATAACCTCAGATATTCTGAGCTGCTAACCGAGGTGAATACATAAGGGTGTTTATTATCTCATGTGGTAAAAAAATAAAACAGTGAGTGGAAACGAATGCATTCTCCGAGGCCTCTGACTTTTGAGAGAGGCGTGATCTGCATTTTGCCTTCCCTCTGTTAGGAATATACCATCAATATTATCATGTCCAATCAAAACAAATGGACAAGGAAAATGTAAATTTGAAAAATTCCCTCACAGTTGATTTATTTCTGTTTCACTGGTAGCAACTGCAGTAGATTTGATTCATTAATTATGGTACTAAAAAGAAAAATCATGAGGAGAACAACTTTTGCCTTTCCAGATGTCCTTGCCACTTCTCTCCAAAAATAACACTCATCTGGTAAAAGGGAAGAAGAGAGAGTATGCAGCTTCCACTGGACATGTGGTCCCCACTAATTTCGAACCAGTAGTCCCTTTTTATAGGCAAACAGCCCTGCAGCAGCCACAGAGGTGAAACACGCGGTCGAGCTGAGCAGGCACAGCAGTCCTGGCACGGATGGCAGGTTCCTCTCCCAGAAGCTGGTGGTGAACGGTCGGGCTGGGACATCCTGGGAGAGAGAGGAGATGGTGCAACCATAGGGTCTCCTTCACCATCTGAGAGGGGACATGGCAAATGTCCCCTGATAGGCTGGGAAAACCACGCGTTTTTCCCCAAGGTCCAGATCAGGTGGGGTGAAGGAAGGTCAGGGCTGTGAAATGCTTATTTTGTCTTGCCCACAGGACAGCAAAGGTGGAGTTACTTGCGACTGTAAGGAGGTTATACCTGGCTTAAAACCGTGGCCTGGGACTGGGCAGAACTAGGCTAATTTCCTGCATTTTGCAGTGCCCCAGGTTTCAAGGTCCTTGTCCCTGGCTCTTGGCCATCCACCCCTCAGACAGGAGTAACAATATTCCTCAGATGAGTGAAAAAAATGCATACCATCAGCATGTGAGGCAACCCAAACCTTGCTGAAGCAAGGACAGCAGGGGTGCGTGCCTGGCTGGGTGACAACAAGAAAGTCCAGCTTACCTTTGACTCCGGCTCTGGCACCCAAATTTCATTCTTTGAGATCCTGCCCATACTGTATAATATCTAAAAGAAAAAAAATATTTGTACCACATGAGAAAAAATGTAAACCCACACTACTCCCAGTTTTGGAAAAGCAGAGCAAGTCTAAGCAAGGTGACATTGATAAAAGGCATAACTATGACCAACCAAAAGTGCTTTGTACCAGAAAATGTGTAATGATTTCTCTGTTTATATCAGCAAAGAGAGGAGAAGAAGGCAGTTTTGGTAGCTTGTGTAAATATAGGACAGCTGATGATAAAATGGCTATGTGCCTAACCAGTGTTTTAAGGGAAAAAGGACAGTTTTACAGAGCCATTTGTAAAAAGTAGCACTTCACCCAGAAATCCATGCAAAATATAGCTTCTCCAGATGTTTATTTTAATTCCTTACTGAGACAAGTAAAAATTATTTTTCTGATGACAATTTCAGAACGAGCAAGGTGAGGTTACCACCATGCACTCAGGACACAAAGCCTGTTAGAAGTGGTGCTGCTTGAATCACAAACTAGAAAGAGGAGAGATATAACTCTGGGGTTTTCAAAGCATACAATTATGTAGTTATCTCTTGGCTATTCAGGCCATACAAAGCTCATAAGAGATTTTTTCTTGAGAATAAACTGATTTTAACAATCATGAAGGTTCTCAGGGGCAAACGAATGTCTCCAGAAGAAAGAGCTAACCATCTTTCTACCTACTGCTCACAGGCATGGAGAAAGAGAAATTAGTTGACTTGAAACAGCAAGCAATTAAGATTATAAGGTGAATACGATGTTCTGTCAAATGGAAGCAAAGCGTGATTTTCCCTTAAATAATGGCTCTATGGCTCTGCCATACAGCAGTCATAACTGTAATGTACACCCTTTAATGCTTTTTTCCCCTCCCTCCAGACCATTGTAAAGGGATTTCACTGTGGCTGGGAACCCAGCCCAACGCATGTCATTCTGAGGAGATTTAGACGTTATCAGAGCCTCCCATTACAAATTCATAAAGCCGAGCTAACGGTACTCTCATGTAAAAGGAGAAGCAGAGGGATAGATCAAAAATGAGAGAACAATGCTCAGATTTCCAGATTGCTGCACAGGAAATAGCTGCAAGCATTTGTAATGACTTAAATGACTTTTAAAGCATATAGTGATTAATTTGCTAGAAATTGTGGTAGTATATCTAAGGGCAGCATCTACTTGGAGGGTTTTTTCCTCTAGACATGAAGTATATGGCATGAGTCTTGTTTTAAGTCTCCAGTGCAGCAACACACTGTGTAATGTTCTGATTCAGGTGAGATTCTCAGCTTCACTTCATTCAATAACAAACTAAGTAAAGTTTAAAAATAAAAATGGCCTTTGTTCACATCCTTTTCTGCGATTCTTCCCCATCAATTCTAGGAGTCTCTGCACAGTTACAGAGTTTAATGCACAAAAATCAGACCCTCCAAGCTGTACTTATTTTAATCTTTCCATAGAGCTGTTGAAAGCAAACCAACAGTCTGTACCTCTCTGGCTGCTCTCTCTCCTGCCTGTACGGCCCCCTCCATGTATCCACTCCATTGGGTAGCTGTCTCCGTGCCAGCAAAGTAGATTCTGTCAATGGGCTGGCGAATGATCCTTCAAAACAAATGGAGAATGTCAGATGACAAGTAACAGGAAGGCAACGATCCTTCTAAAAACAATTTATGAGCTTTGATGGAGCACTCAACTTCAGCTCTCCAGAATTCCTGCAGACCTGGGCTGGGGAGCATGGTGCGACAAGCTGCCCCCGCAGGACCACCTACTTACTTCTGTACACAAAACTCAAGATCCGAGAGAGAGAAAATCTAAGACATAAATCAGTGTGCCCAGTTTCTGTGCAAAATAATATGAGCCTTATTACAGTGCTGGGATAAGGGATAATCCCAACAGCCCTCAGAAATGCAGTGCAGCTGATAAGATTTATGTCTTCTGGATGGTGGCTTTGTTGTTTTCCTGCCATTACAATGGGATGTGAATGATGTTTTTGCAGTGATGGGTCACTAATACCAGCTTCTATTTGGAAGCTGGACATGCCTGGCTGCAAGTCCTGCCAAAAGGGGACGGCAGCTGAAGCTTCCAGGGAGTAGCATTCAGCCCATAGGGTCATATAAGCCAGTCCCTCAGCTGTGCAAAGCTGCACAAGCATCCTGGTCAACCCAGCCATAGGCCCTTTCCCATGGAGAGATGTTCTTGCTCTAAGGGGTCCCATCAAGTCCCAGATTAGGTTTCCCCTGTCTGCCTGATTCCAGTCTCCCTGGGTCAGAGGCCTCCCCGTTGTCACCCAAGTTTTCAGACAAATTACAACAGCAGAGGCCACGCATGAGTTGACTTCTTCCCACATACAGCTTGGCATAGAGGCAGCATGCAACTCTGTGATGGACTTGCTAAGGAGCTCATGCTGCGATGTGCTACATGGTTTGTCTGCTCTTTGGCTATGGATACAAGATTTGTCTGGTTGTTCCTATTACGTGCTGAACTGTGCTTTCCACATGCTTTTCAGTGATATACGTAGTATTAATCAGTATTATCTAGTATGTTCCTTTAGGAAAACAGCAGTTCTGCATGGGGAGGGCCTGGGAGGCTTTGCTGAGTGGGGGAGGAGAGAGTGAGTTTTAATGTAAGGGGTTTGCGTCTTCCCCTTGTGGTGTCGCTTGATGGGGTTCATCTAAACCTGGTGCTCCACCTACACAGCCAGTGGAGACTTCATCTGTCCAAGATGTGTGCCCTCAAGGCTTTAGAAAACAATAAAGGGAACTACTGCAAATACTACGTAGTGGTAAATATTGTAAGTAACCTACTGGGGAAAGGTTTCCTGGCTCTAGCAGGTCCCTTTGTGACTATGTTTTGTTTCCTTGAAAGTCACAAGAGAAACTCTCCTCTTACTAAAGACAATAGCAAGATCCTTGTTATCTGGGCAGTAGGGGAGCGGAAAGAGGGTTGGAGTTCCTCCAATATACTACATACTCCATAAATTTGTTGCATAAGGTATAACATGATACATGAGCTACAAAATGTCAATTAGAAAGCAAAGCATTCTCTGGTTTACCTTCCATAAGAATACATTATGCCTGGTGGGAAGTAGGATGTGTAACAACCCCCTGAATATTGCTCCATGCTCCAGTTCTTTTCTTCATAATGCACAGGCTGTAAGTATTAGCAAACAATAGAGAGTGAAAGAGTGGCAGAGAAACTGGAAATAAAAAACAAATTTCATTTGAAGAGGGAAAAACAGGCTAAGGATACCTGTCAAAGGAGTGCCATGTCATCTGGCTAATGCTATCCATCTGCACAAAACAAATCTTTGCATTTTACAGAAGCACTAGCCTCCCACGGGGAAATGACAGGACAAATAAAACCATGCACTGCCTTCTCTTTTCTTATAAAGAGTGAGACTGGCAGCTCTTTTCTTCTTGTACTACATGCTGCTGCCCTCCCCTTGGGAGTACAGATTGTATGGCACAACATGCAACTTTAGGTATGTTGTAGGTACCAGGAATTTTGCTTTCATCCTCCACAACAAAGGAGCAACATTACTGTACAACAGAGGTGAAAACAGGCATTCATTTCTTACATGTAAAGCCTCTTCCATCCCCATTGCCTTGGCATATGCCTCACAGATCTTCTTCTTCCTAGATGAAAATAAAATCAGTCAGAAAAAAAAAAAAGGTGGGAAAATAACCTCTCAGCTATTGCTTTTCTTATAAAAAGATCACATTTATTGCAATACACTGGAAAGTTGGGTCTGGCTCTGTTTTCAAGTCTGATTTCAAGTTATTATCCTAACATACATATTTCAAATGCTGATGCCTAAATGTGACATCCAAAATGGGCCCAGGGAATGGGAAATGAAAGTTGATTTTGGCAATGAGCTCTGAAAAAATAAATCTTTGTACAGTTATTTTGGGATTCAGAGCCAATTCATTCTCATGTTCACTGGTGTAAGACCAGAAGAGAAGCAATATAAATCAACGAAATCCCTACAAATTTACTGTAGCTGAGAACAAAATATGAGCTGGAGAATACAACTCACATTCCTAAGCAAGACTCCCCTTTCACTTGCATGTGTACCAAAAATCACATTTAGAAAGTAGTTTGTTCATTTCACAGACTGGTGGAGAAACTATGCTATTATAAACACATAAGTTTAAAAGTCATGTCACCCAGTCTCAATGTGAAGGACACCCAAAACTACGCATGTTGGTGCTCCCTCTATCCCTTGGGTGAAGCATCATTCAGTGGGGATGCAGCCTGGGAACATCTTCGGAAAAATCTTCTCAGTCCACATAGAGACACGGAGCTGATAAGTCACAACATGGAGGAGTGGGTAGGACTTGGAAATTCAAAAATATCCATAACCGGATGGATATTAGTATTAGTGTCTTTGCCTGTTTATGCTAAAATCTCAATGTTTGCCCCAGTTTCCAGTATTAGTAGTTGCACTGAGTCTGCATATACATGCATATACAGACATATCCACACACTTATTCCTGTGGGCAAGCATCTCAGAGAACTGACTTTTTTTTCTGAAATATTTACAGTTTCTGAACTCTTACCTCTCCTCCTTACTGAGATGAGCCAGTTTAATAGCTTTTCTGGTAAGGATGAAACTGAAAAGAAAAATATGGCATACAAATATCACGCAGTGTCAGCACCCCAGCTGGTTCACAAGCTATTGCTTGAAATGACTCTAAGAAAACACAGGCAGAGCACTTTACTGGTGCATAAAGGGCTTGACATTTTTTCATCGTACCTCATCACTTAATAATTACAGGTCACATGGGTGAAAAGGCCTGTGCAGGGTATTCTGGCGTGTTACTTAAAAGGGAGAACACGCATTCCCGGGGGCTCAGACGCAGGGGACTGCCTGGCAGCTACCAGATGAGAAAGCTGTGGGTTTCAAGTGTGTTTTCACAGCTGCCAGCACTGGCCTCATTTTGCTCCATGGGAATGAACTCTCCATCCCCACTGACTCAGGAGAGCAAAGTTATACCCAAAGTGGGAAGAAAGACAACAGTGTCCAGCAAACTAGCCTGCACTGCCTACCCTCTTATACCTAGGTCTTACCCAAAAGGCCTGAGACCCTGAGTTTTCTTGAGCTTTCGAAGTCTTGCAGACAGCTGGCCATATCGCTGCTCATGTCATTTGGTGTTAGTAAGTGATCGGAGCTTGCTGCTCAGACAAGCACCACACAGTGTCATGGACCAGTCCTGTAAGAACTGGGATTAATACTTCTTCAGCTTGAAGTAAACAGATTTGGTGGTTAGCTCATCTGACCTTAGTGTTGATGCCCGGGGAATGAAGTATGTTCCTGTACTCTTTTAGAAAGTTGCATAAATCCACAAAGAGAAAATAGGAAACTGCCATATAGAGTTCGGAGAAGGCTTATTGCTCTCAGGTCGTGGAAGTTTTTATGCCCTGAACATGCTCATAAACATGCCCAGTTCAGTAGAAGTGGCAAGCTTTCCTTGCCAGATACTTCAGGAGTAGTTGCCTGACATTTATATTGGCCTTTTTTTGGTAGTGTCACCTCAGATTACAGTGGAAACATTTGCAAAGATTGTGCTTTTATAGTAGCTTAACCTATTTTAAATCTAGTCAATGCTGTTACATGTTTTCACATCTATTAGTACAAACTACAACTTTTTTACATGGCAGTTTCTTCAGAATCCTGATTTTTTTCACTACACAACTGCTGCTCCCCTCACCCACCAGCTGATGTTCATCGTCATGCCTCAGCTCAACAGGGAGAGGAGGCAAATGAGGATTTATCAGACAACTGCATTTTCATTTTGGCCCAGGCGCTAAATACAAGGCCCACCATAAGCTGAATACAGGCTCACAAAGCTAGCTAGGAAAGGGATTTATTTCTAAATCTACTCCACAGCAAAAAAAAATCATTAACTGAATGCTTAAAATGAACTACAGCTGAATTCTGTAACTCCTCCCCAACTGTCTCCTTTGTATTGGGCTATTTGTAGCAGAAGCTTCACATAAAAGCTTATACAGGCTAGAGAGGCACAAGAAGCTTGTCAGAAGTGCTCTTCTCCACCTATGAAGACCGCAGGAGCGGGCATCACTGATGTAACCTGGTCATTTCCCCTCTTCCTCCTCCTCCCATTCTGTACAAAAAGAAATACACATCTGTAATTATGGGCTAGAAGCTCCTAACCCCATAATGGCAGGGAAAGATCCATCAGGTTTTGTGTCATCTATGGTTATTCCAATTGGAGACTCTTCATCCTCAATAATGAAGGAACCGCAATAACCTAAGGGGGGAAAAGGAAACAAAATTATTGTCAGAGAAACTCGTTGAAGATCATTGTTTCTGATACTAATGAGGAAGGGAAATTATCCATAAAAGGAATTGTACAGTAATTCCTTCATCACCAATCATACCTACATGTTTGAAGTATTTTTGGAACAGTCTCTCACCTCTCTTCCCTCTGACTTTGAGAAATTTTGTACACAGAATTATAAAAGTCATATCAAAATTCCATTATTACTTAGCAAGGAATTTCTGTGGATTGTTGCAAGTCCCCATGGCTTTCTATGTTGGGGGCAATAAACATTAAAAATAAACGGAGTTAGCAGGAACTATGATGGTTCATTCCATGAGTAACTTTGTCCAAAACAACAGCAATGACAAAACCTAGTGTAATTACATCTGGTCATTGTGGGCTCACATTTACACACTGTATTGATTTTGCTGACAATAAGGCTGTCAGGAATGGTGTCCCATAACAGTAATGCAGCAGAAACATGGGCTGTTTAAACTAGTATCACATGAGTACATGGTTCAGATGAACATGCAAAAAATCCCACATAGATAACAATGTATAAACCTGCCTAAACTTCTTTCTAATCTTGGTGGCTGTTTTACGCCCTGAAACATGAAAAACTGTGTTCTTTTAGTTAAGAAATATTCTCATCCAGTGCAACTCTCAGTAGCCTTACATAGGAAGTGGAAACTAATCTGTTCGTACAAACAGTTCTAGAAATGGTATCAGTTAAAGCTGAGAAACACATGATGTTGCAGCACATGGAAAAATATACTGACTTAAACAAAAAGCTAAACTACTTTTTCCAGTCCTCTGAGACACTGAGTCTGTAGAACAGAGGATTAAAAACAGGGGAAGGTCTTGCTTACATCTTAAGCTCTCCTTGTCATCTACTGTAAATTCTCTTTGGTTGCCTTAACTCTGTCTCTGGCAGGGAGAAGCAGGGATCTGCTGCTGCAGGGTCACTGCTTCTGTGCATTGCAGCTTCCAGCAACCCTTCCCAAGGAAACCTTGCTTGTTCTCTCAGTTGGGCATCCTCAGCTAGCAACAATGAGGTTCAGGATCCTATTTGGGTCTGGACTCATCTTTCAGAGAAGGTGTGCACTCAAGGTTGGGGGAAAAGCTCTCCTTTCTAAGGAGCTTTACCTTTCACTTTTGTGTGTGTTTGGTTTGGGTGTTTTGCACATTTAACCCCCCTGCCTTGGATTTATCCTCTGATAGGCAGCAGAGCTTCAAAATTTGCATAGCATGAGGTTCCCAAGTCCTTCACTTTCCCCACATACCCTTCTTCTCCCAGAAGGCTTCCCTGTAGTACATCATGCATTTTATGACGCACCCCATAGGCAAACGCTGAATTAACTGGTTTCTTTTTGGCGGCAGTTCTGGTTTGTAATGAATCTTTGTCGTCAGGATTGGTGGGATAGCACTGATCACATACTTGCCCTGAAATGTAAAACACAGCCAGTACAGACAATATGCTGCCTCCCATTGAGCTCATCCTACAGAATACATTTAAAAGACACTCTTATTAGTTGTTAACAGCTTCCCCACACCTGACTTTGCTACCTGGCTTTTGCACCCAGATATTTCCAGGTGACCAAAATAATTCTGCCATTTCAGGAAAAAAAAAAAAGCTGGGAAAAACATATTTCGTGGTTAGTGGATTTCTTGATAGCTTTCTAAACACTACAGAACCAGAGTTGAGAATGGCTGGAGACAGGTGAAGAAATGGGACAAAATAGATCATAAGGCATAGGTAAAACTGCCTTTTAGCATTCCGAGGAAAATATGACCCACAGCTGTCCAAATTACAAGGTTTAAAAAAAAATAAAATTACTTCTGTATGTTTACAGGACACTACTTCAGGACAAGCAACACTGATGGTGATTTCAGCTTTCCTGAACATACTCCATCCTTCTCGCAGGTCCTGTGTCTGACTGGTGGGATGAAGGACACTCTGCTTCGGGTCTCAGGGGAACCCTATATCACAACAAACGCTGCTGCTCTCAGGCATTCTCATGCTGGTGGGGCCACTGAGTGCAGGAAGCTCATCTCCCCCAGCTTGGCTGCCACTCAGCCAGAGTGGAGGGAGAAGCCAGTGGTTTAACTCCAGGGTTTAAAAATCCCTGGGGGAGGGAGTTCTGCTTCCAGGACATCCTTCAACCAGCTTCTCTGCCAAACAACCCCTTCTCTTTCTGGTAGCTTTCTCTAAATATCCTCCAAACACCGCCACCAGTGAGATGCGGATCCTGCACGAACCCCCATGGCAGGCTGGGCTCTGTGTGTTGAAGGGAGCTGCCACCCCGTGGGAGCCACTGCGCGTAATCACGTACTGATGGAGCATTTCACAGCACGACTGCACAGAGGCAAAATTTCACTAAAGGCATTTAAAATGTCTTTTTTGTTGTTCTGCAAACCACAAACTTAGACACGAACACAAATGTTATTTTTCTTTTCTTTGAAATGGTCTCAATGCAGAATTGAAATGTAAAAATATATAATCACAGAAAAAGTTAAGGTAGAAAAGGCAGAATAATGGCAGAAAAAAACCTAGCAGAACACCAAGAAGAGACCCAGTCATAAATAAACCATAAAGCATGTTTCACAGAGTGTCAGCATAGTCTGAGAAATAAACACACACAAATGGGTACTTCCTGATTACATCTGGCTAAGAGCTACAGCAGATATATCCCCCCACTAAATGCATACTCTACTTTTATTCTGATCAAATTACCTCATATATCTCATGGTTTAGAGTCTCCACAATGACATTATCACCTGTCTGATCAATACGGACCACAGGTCTCTCCAGTTTAACACTGCCTTTGAGGCGTTGCATTATTTTCTCTGATATCTGACCAGAACCCCCTTTAAACTTCCTCTCCTAAAAAACAAACAGAAAAGAAACACAAACAAAAAATCAGCAGCATTAATCACAGTGACATTGAATATGACTCCTGCTCATAATAAAGAAACTCCAGGCCAAATCTGCAAATCCTAAGGGTGCATAAAGAGGTTCAGACTTTCAGAAGAGTGAAGGCATAAACCTGAGCATCAGTGGGGATTGCTGCGTAAACCATTTTTGCAATGGCTTCCTCAATTATGTGGCTTAAAGCCTCTTGAAACCTAGAGAACAAACAAATATAATGCATGTATTATAGCTAGTATAAATATAACACTTAATTAAAAAGTGGGTTTGAGTATTTTATCCATCACTGTGCTACCCTCATGTGTGACGAAGACACCAACTTGCATCTCTACAGCAAAAGCCTGCACCAGCCCAGATGCAAGGCAGGTCTGTAGCTGGATCTGGCCTTAAGTGCAGCAGGCAATGAGCTTTATCTGTCCCTGGGAGGACACAAACATATTGCTGTCTGGAAAAAGCACAATCTGTGACACACATTTCCTTGCAATGTCTGTGCAGAGGCTCAGGGGAAGCACTAACTCTCTTTTATCTACCAGCCACCAGTGTTATGTCAAGCAGCTCACTTTTACATATAAGATGCTGGTACTGGCAGGGAGGAAAGGATCCACAGAATCTTGTGCTGAAAGACTGAAATAGCTGCCTGAAAAAGTTTTATATGACTCATCATGGTTGCTAAGTCAGAAAGCTTTAGCATTTTTGTTCAATTGATTTTGGCTGTGGTGAGGGGAGAGGGAAGGATGGTAGAAACCAAGACAACTTGCCCCACCCAGGCACAAAAAAAAGGATGTGCTCTTCCCAAGCTAGCTTTCTCCTCTCTACAGGTCTTCTTCAGCTGCAAGTATCTTGGGATTGATTTCATTTTTAATTCCTCCTGCAGTGTCAGTTGCTGACATGGGACAGTAAATGTGGCTGAGAGGCTCCTGAGGAGGAAAGCTCTTGGGTCCTTCTCCTACCTCAGGGCAGCACTAGCTCTACTTACATCCTTCCTGACACACAGTTGCTTGTTCTTACACCAAAGGACAGATGTTGGTGGAGACTTCGCATCTCTCCAGGCAACCTCTCTTAATGTCTCCCTATCCTGGTACACTTGGAAGAGTGTAGTACTGTCTTCACTTTTGTTGTGGTAACTTAAGTCTGAAATGCTGTGTATGCTTTCTGAGGCTGTGTTAACTGAGGTAGGAAGCTAGTAAAGGGTGCTGACGTGCCACATCCAAATTACTTTGACAGCCCCCTTCCCTCTTTTCTGAAACTTGATCCAGAACAACCACATGAAAACCATGATGTTCTGCAGGTAACCAGGCACCTGCCATCACCAAGGCGAGAAACAGTCTGAAGTAGCTCATAAAACATGCTGTCATGTAAGCTGTCCAAAGAAGCAACGGCCTTTTGCTATCTACTTCCAACTCTACTTATTAGAGGCTTCAATGCCAAAAAAACATATTTCACTCTGAAGTACACTTGCTTTCAACTCTTGAAAACATTCAAATGTGCTAAGTAACCCACAGAAAACACACTGGCAAAAAAGTGACAAAACAGCAACAAAAGGGCTGTGCTGAAGTGAATGCAGAAAAAAAAAAAAAAAAGATTAAATTGTCCCAATTTATCCCCAAACCTAGCCAACAATATTCCTCAGTGTACAGAGTCAGCCAAAAGGCACCTGAAAACATGAAAACATGATTGTCTCTGGTGCCACACGGACTCGGTGTTTCATCCTCTTTTCATTAATTGCAGGGCTTTGACAGGTACAATCTTCCACTTGCTCCTTACGGTTTCAAGACAGGAGGAAGAACATGAGATATTTTGTACCTGGCCCCCATTGGTGACAGAGAAAATCCTGGATGTGCCCCCACACTGCCTCACGTACCACAGGAACCAGAGAGCGGACACTTCATGAGGCTCAGACGTGACATTGACGTTTACAAAGAAGGTGGCAAATTCTTTAGCAGCTCTGCATGAGACACAGGAGCAGAAACAGGCAGTGAGTAAATGTGACTTCCTGACTGCTTTCAGGATTTTCTTTGCTATTCTTGACAAGGGCTGCTTTCCTGAAGTCAGAAAAGCCAAGATGATTCGTATCTGTCTCATTTTTTAGTCTGTAGAGAGACTGTTTCAACGGATTTACATCGGCACCTCCCTCCCTCCCGAAACATTTACCCATTCGGTTTGAAATTCTACTGATTTCACCTTAGTCATTTGTTTAAATAGTTTCCCAGCTGCTATTCCTTTCATCAGAACAAATATTTTTCTCAACAGGAGAATGCATTTGGTAACCAGTTAATGAAACTCTTCTGCACTTCTCCTCCATGGGGAGCTCATCGGACACATCATTTCCAAGGTCTGATGGACCCTGAGGAACTCAACTAGCCACGCAGCCAAGACATTCCCTGTCTCCCATGTAACACTGCTGCATAGATCTTTTGTGAGACCAAGAATCAAACATGGTAAACAACCCAGAGAAACCAAATTGGCAATCATTGCCAAAAATATAAGGAGAGGATCAGCTGTCTATCACAATAAGTCCTCTGAACATAAACAGAATTACAGCAGCAGGAAATGAGGACCTATTTATTCACATTTATGTCATTTGTGGCTACAGATTGCTAAGAGAATCGAGATTATTTTGCAAAGAAGGTGAAAAGTTCTTTGACTTGGATGAAGTTTCATAAAACAGCATGAATTTATAATAATCTGCTAAAGGAAGGAACTGTGCAAGTTATCTTGGCTAAAATATGTAACTTATAAACTTTTATAACCTCACTTCCCTGGCTATGAAGTCCAGCCACCCCTATTTAATTAGCCAGGATATGAAAACATCCTGCATGCAAGAACCCTCTGCCACAGTCCTGCAAGCACCAAGACACTAAACAGTTGTAGCAGGTTCAGGCCTGAGAAATCTGAAGAGAGTCTCCAGGATCAGCAGGTGCTGATCTCTGACAGATCACAAACAAATCTTCTTTTATAATCTTGACCCAAGTCGTACAGAAAATGCAGAAGAGCTTTTCTGTTTAGGGCAGTACAGTTTTTAACTGTGTGTGTGCAAAAATCTGGCTTGGCTTGAAGCTCTAAAATGGCTTTTTACTGAGCTTTTGTGTGTATTTCAGCTGAGCACATCCATTAAAACTGGAGTGCCACAAAACCACTGGCAGTAGAAGAAGTCTTGCAGAGAAGTGTGTTACAGGAGAGCACTATAAACCCAGTTCTGCTCATACTCCACTGGCTCCTTGACTAAAAGGAACAGTAAAAACTAGAAGAGGAACAGCCAGTGCACTTGTAACAGAAAGGGTAGTTCAAAGTAACTGAGTTCGGAGGCAAATGGCTCATAAAATTAATTGCAAAGAAAACTGCAATGCCACAGAGAGGCAGAGAAAGTCCAAATGGCTGTACCTTGTTTCACATGGAGCTGGAGCAAGATTGAAGCCAGCAAAATAAATTTCAAATTGAAAGCTTTGGTCAGGAAGCTGCAGGCACAGTGCTAAACCACAGTCAGAATGAAAGGGCAATTAGAGCACAGCCACACAAATAAAAGGTGCTGACTACAAGGGAGGAGAGCGCTACAGTATTCTGCACAAGGGCAGGTACAGCAAGCAGGGACACAAGTGCTCATATGAGCACACTTCTCTTTGCCTTTTAAAGAGAATTAATTGAAAAAGGAAAGGCAGAAAAGAGTATTTTCACTTGTCATCACCTCATATTTAACATTGTTCCTTTTTTTAATTCATACAATGTGGTGCCTCATAAACATATAAAACACATCACCTATTTTCTAGGTGATTCACCACCTTGGGCCATCTTCCTACCAGCTAGGGTTGATGCTCTGTTGGACCTGCTACTCACAAACAAGACCTGTCAGATGACGGAAAGGTGAGGGCAGCCTTGGCTGCAGTGACCATGAGACCGTGGAGTTCAGGATCCTGAGAGGAGTAAGATAAACAGCAGAATTGCAATATTGGATTTTGGAAGACCAGATTTTATATCCTCCTTAAGGACTTGCTTGGCAGGTTCCCATGGGAAATTACCCTGTAGGACAAAGAGGTCCAGGAGAACGGGCTGGCGTTCCAGGACAGCCCCTGGGAGGTGCAGTGCACTGCAATGGGAAGAGCTGAGCAAGTGCAGCAACAGGCTTGCTGGGAAGAATACAGAGTTCCTGACTGGGCTCAGGCACAAACCAGCCAGGGAGGTGAAAGGCACAAGAAAGGTTACTTGGGCTGCCTGCTTTCCCTCCAAGGGTTTTGGAGGCCCAGCAGGCAATGCTGCTGAAACAAGGAGCAGCGCTTAAACTTCTCCACAGTTTTCAGAGCAACAGGCTGCACACTGCTCACTCCTCGGGTCTCTCCCTGCCACCATCCATTGAGTGACTGCTGAGAAGCAGCTGCTCTCTGGTAGGGGCTGCTGCTCTTAGTGTGTCAGCAGCACTAGGGTGCTCCATATAATCACAGAATACAATCATAGAATCATTTTGGTTGGACGAGACCCTCAAGATCATCAAGTCCAACTGTTAACCTAACATTGGCACTAAACCATGTCCCTAAGAACTTCATCTACATGTCTTTTAAACACCTCCAGGGATGGTGACTCAATCACTTCCCTGGGCAGCCTGTTCCAGTGCCTGACAGCCTTTTTGGTGAAGAAATTTTTCCTAATATCCAATCTAAACCTCCCCTGGCACAACTTGGGGCTATTGCCTCTTGTCCTATCCATGATAACAGGTGATGCAATTCATGCAGTACACACAGACACATATGATAACTGCACTGGAGAGGACACAGACAAGAGTCAGAGGACGTCACTCCTCAGCTCCTAGCCTGCCGTGTGGCTGGGGAAACCGCCTTGCTTCCTTCTGCCTCCATTTCTGTGCCTGCAAGTGACCTTTATTCATACCTACAAAGTGGAGTTTTATTTACATGTTGCTCTTCCTAAAGACAAAAGCACACATTCTCCAACTGAGGGAAATGAATGCATGGTGAGACGAGCACATCCTGTCACTATGGTGTGCATGGGCCTCCTGAGGCAAACCCCAGGGCTCCCCAGTGCCTTTAATCCCCACTGCTGGCCAGCCCAAGCTCTGTGTACCACCTTATACTCCAAAGGTCCTCACTCACTGCCTGACAACAGCCCATCACAAAGATCAGACTCATCTCAAACACCTCCTGCTGTCTCACCACCTCTACTCAGCTGTACCCCAGAATTTGCCAGGGAGCCACCATAATTCCACATCTGGATTTCAAAGTGAATAAAGAGTTATGTACTTGGTCCAGCAAATCTTATTTATCAGCTCTTTCATGGTCATTTTGTCCCATTCTTCAGCATGCGGAGCATCCCATGGTGCATCAAGGGGAATCTGGAGACAGAAGCAAAATATTCAATAAATTATTCAGTACTACATCATTGCCTGGTCAATACTAGTTAGTTGCACAGAAATGATAGATACGTTGGCCAGGGGTTGCTTTTGTCCCCTGCACAGGGCTGCAAATTTGGAATAAATTCACTAAACTGAATAATTTCTATTCACACCTGGGGAATGAATTGTACCATGACCACCAAATCTGGCTTTGTCTGATCAATGAACTATATCCTTATGTTGGGATTCATCTGGCCTTTAGCTGTCCGGAAGTGAGGTGTTTATTCTAATGTAGTCATCTTGGTGTCCTCCAACAGTTGAGGGAAAAAGTCCTTCTCCAGACAGAGATTCAGTCAGTTCCAAGATGGGTATCAGAAGGCCCCCATGACTTTCTGTTAACTACAGAGGGAGCAAAAATATCTAGATACTATTAAATAATGTTTAGACAGTTAAATTCTTAATAATACATTGCATATAAGTACCATGACGTGACGACACTATCAGGTATTCGAATCTTTAAAAAATATGTATTATTCGACCAAAAAAAAGTGTAGTATCATGCACAAATTTTGATTCTGTAAAACCATATAAACCAAATGAACTTTGCAGGAATATAGTTAGTTATGCTTGAAGAGTATTGTAAGGTAGGGTCTCTGGTGTGTAGCCAGATTATAAGGCAACCAACAAATATCTGAAAGAGAGCATGATGCTCCAGGGGCTACTTTTTGCACATAGGAAGATCTGCAGTTGTCCTGCTTGAACTTTGAAGGCATTTATTGTTTAAGAATTTTAGAAATAAAATTACTATGAAGCCAAACTGGAGCCCAACTTAGGCAGCTACAAAAAAGAATCATCCTTACTCAAAAAGACTGTCACAGGGGAAGGGGAAAAACCCTTCTCAACTCCCAGCTCACGGAATGGTTTGCCCTGGCATGAGAAGACACATACACTGAGGTTAAACTTCCTTTTTTACAGATATCTTAGATGCCTCCAGGTCTATATCCACTCATAGAACCATAGAATGGTCTGGGTTAGAAGGGACCATTAAAGGTCATCTAGTCCAACCCCTTCTTTGTAAGGAGGACCTGTTATTCCTGATAGTTCCCACGCAACATAGATATCTTTCCTGGTGGATTTATACACACACACATATATATATATATATGTACGTATGTATGCATGTATGTGTGTATATGTATATTAAAGAAGCAATAAAAAAGCCTAGCAGAAACAAATCAAAACAAAACCAAATTTACTCAGGGTGACAAGAGCATTGTAGGAGACATACGTAATTTTCACAGCCCACCTCTTCTCCCAGTTTGTCCATGGTCCTCCACAAGTTATTGTAATCCAGATAAACTAAGGGATTCCATGTTGAAGGGGAAATACCTGTGAAATAGCGTGACTTTCCCTAAAATACACATAAGAACATAAGCAACTGAAACACAATAGAGCATACCTTCATTACTAAGAACAAAAAATTCTCAGTTATCTCATGATTGACCTTTTGCCCCAAAAGATCTAGTGTTTTGGTTTGGTTTGGTTTGGTTTTGTGGGGTTTTTTTGTGTGTGTTTTTCGTTTGTGTGGTTGGGTTTTTTGTTTTGTTTTGTTTTGTTTTGTTTTTCTCCCTGCATATGCATGTAAAGCAACAGAATGCATGAAGCTGAGTGTGACAGTGCGAGTGCCAAAAACCAGTTGGGCTGACATTAAAAAGGACAATAAGAATTTTTTTTTTTTTTTTTTATTTGGATGGGTTGGCGAGGGGTACATTTGTTCTGAGGAGGCTGTCGAATTCTGGACTAAGGAGACTCAAGCAATGGCAAAGGAGGTAATATTCCTTGTTCCTAAGCATTCTTCATTATATTCTTCATTATTACATGTTAACGAATCTAATGTTTGCCTGCCTGCTGAAATGTGCATCCTAAAATTGCATGGGTCTAAAATTGAATGCATTTTAAACTATCTAAGCACCTTTAAGGTACAACTCACCTATATAAAGCAAACATACCTGTTTATTATGTCAAGTATCTTAAGAAAAGCCTAGACTAAAAAAAAAAATAAAATTGCCAAAAAGAAAGTTCTAGGCTGCAGGATGAAAAACTTAATACACTTGCAAAATGCTATCAGTACTTACAACGTGTATGACACATAGCTGCAACAGGAATACAGACCGTTTCAGATAATCCTGTGATATAATGATAAGTGAAACAATCTAACAGCAGCTGGTTCTTTGTGATAACTTTAATCTGAAAGAGGGTTGGATAAGCAAGAAATATTTTCTCTTATTAAATTGCTTTGAACCTTCCCCCATGCAAGCCAATGGCAAATTTCTCGTTGGACACTTTTAAGGTTTGCTCTTCCGGGTGTGTCAAAAGTTGGCATGAGGTCATATGGCAGGATGCAGCAAATATGCTGGACCACGACAAGTAGGAGCGGTGGTGCTAAGCTGCATGCAATATGCTTTTCAGGGCAATGAATACTGTACCAGCCCATCGTACCTGGCAGCGGGGAGTCACAGACCAAGTGATAGGCTGCAGTGCTGCAGATGTGTGAGACGGTCACCCAGGGACAGGGGGACACAAAGAAGAATCTAAATGCCACTTCCCCACATGTGGCGAGAGATAATTTATCTGTCTTCCCCACTGATAGTTGTGTATGTGTGTGCAAATACATATTAATTTCTGATATTCTTCAGAACATTTTTCTGCAAAGATCATAATGAAAATAAAAGGTGCAGGGTGAAATTCTGAGACCATAGGGAGCTTTCAGATTTGGCAAAAGCAGTAAAATAGCTAAACTCTGACATTTTGTTCAACTTTCGTCATCCCCATGGCAGGTACAACGGAGGACAGAAGAGCACAGGGGTAAATTTTGCTATGGCAAACACCGCTTGCTCCCTCACTCCCCAGAGGATGGCTGCAGTGGTGCCCCAGCTCTGGTGCCCATCTAGGCCCATGGCCCACTCTGTGCTCTACCTCCTCACCATCTTCAGTGAGGGTGGCTGCAAACACACTTTCTTGTTCAGTCTGGACACAGTAACCTCTACTCTGGGCCAAGCGAGGCACAAAGTTGCGATCTCAGCACTTAGTTCAGCTTGAGATCCAAGTGCTTAAAGGTATGTGTGTGGGGGGGTTGTTTTTGTTTGTTTGTTTGTTGTTTGGCATTTGTTTGTTTGTTTAATTTCCAACAGATGTTGAGTTTTCTTTTCAAGTCACCAGGATGAGTATGGAGGTGGTTGATTACCTCTGGATTTCTGATTATTTAATCTTAGCATCGTGTACCACATACTTTTTTCTCTCTTTTATGCCCATTTCTTTATGGTTTAGAGAGTTGTGTTGGAGGAAGGTGGGCAAGGGATGCTGCTCCAGCCTTCTCCAGGTGCACATGTGGATGCAAAACACACTTCTGCTGTGACAAGAACAGAGAAAGTGCTCCTATGAACTACCAGCAAGGGAATCCTCCGTATGACACTGCCTCTTTCTTTTCCTTGAGCACAATTTCTCACTGCTAGTTTGGAGCACTGTGTGTTCAGCCACAGAAAAGAGGACCAAAAAACACGTGCAAAGAGATATACTGCATGCTACAGCTTTTACTGTTATAAACCAACACTTTATCAAACAAGGAAGTCCTGATACAAAGCAGTAATATATTGCAAATCATTCTCTTTTTATTGCACATTTTGCTTTTTCAAAAAGATCATAAAATACTGCTCTTTCAAAGTTCATTTACTGCTAGACTTTTTACTCTGATCAGGAATGCAGGTAACATCACCGTGTCTTCCTTGATGTACTTTAACACCAACAATCCTGCCCTTAAGCAGAGATAAGATGCAACACTGTCAGGCCTCCCAACAACAGGTGAAAATAAGTTATTACTGCAGTTCTGTCATGTCGATATCGCAAGGGGACCAAGGGAGAAGATAAGCCCACTGTTCAGGAGTAGCAGCGAAAACTTCCCAAAGTTTTTCACTGTTTGGTGAGAGCTCTTTTCACACAGCTTTTTGATAGTGACTGTGCTTGTACTGAGTGGTATAACTTGCAAACACCTCTCCTATCATAGGCTTAATTGAAAAAAAAAAACCCAAACACTTCTTTAAAGAGAAAGTAAAAAAAGTAACTTCTTCTAAGGCTCTCTCCTCTTGTTTTCGGCCAAACCTATTCCTTATACTGCTGGAAACAACAGTCCAAGAAAAGTCTCACTCAGTGCCTCTGCGATGAGGTTTGCGCCAAACAGCTTTTCCAGCTCCCAGCCTTAACTCTACTGTGTTCAACAGCTACAGGCTGAGAAACTCCCAAGCTATCCTGATTGCTGCAGATGGGGCAATTGGTGAGAGAACTTGCCCAGTCTGGCTACCTAACATCTTCCTCCAGCTTTTCCACCTCTATACTAACTGTAGGCCATCAGGACCACAAACTGCTGAGAACTGATTAAGAAATCTTACAACCTCAGCCACTGGTATGACATATATCACACTGGATATTCACTTATCTGCTATTTTAAATAAGAACTAGCCTTTCATTACCGATTTGAAAATATTATCCCCACATCTTGGGTCAATAGCATAGCCCAGGAGTATCAATGGGAAAACCTATTTTATCCTCTGAGAACTATGAAATGCCAACCAATAATTAACAGCCTAAAGTTGCATTACTTGTTGCTCTCTTCTGCATTCAAAACACCATAACTTCAGTAAGCCTGGAGACCAAAGGCAGGAAAAGCTGGAAAAATACGAAAGTGCTAACAGACCTGGAAGAGGCCAAGATTGAATTCAGAAAGCCTGAAATAGTTCACAGGCGCACTAACTCCTTGTGCAGGGGAGATGGACCTAAGAGGTGGGAGCTGATCAGAGGAAAGCCCAATTCCAACAAACTGCAGGAGAGAAATTCCCATTGTCCATCAGAAAGCACAAGCCAACCAACCTTAGCCACATCAGTTTTACAACTCACTCTCTCGCACAAGTATTTCCACGGGGAATAAATCTAGCCCAAATGACCTGGGGCTGGTAAGTTATTCATGTGTTTTTAATATTGTCTCCCTACTAAGCAGAAGAGCTCTGGCAGCATGTTTCACAGAGGAGCTCACTGTAGGCAGGCCAAATCTTGCAGTATTCCATTTTTAAATGAGTTTATACTGTTCTGGGTATATTATTTTGGGAACTACTGTTTTCTTAACTGAACAGCAAATAACCCACTGGCTTTGCTCCCATGCTAACGCAAGGCTGCTTGACTGACCCACAGAGTTTATCTAACTTTTTTTTCATTTCCTGGTGTGTTGAACGCTTTCCTGCAGACCTCAGATTTGAGTCCTGCTGCCTGCCTGGATTAGTTACCCCACATCAATCCAAAGGAAACAATATCCCCAAGCACTGTAGTTCAGTGGTTGGAAAGAAGGCAGGAGAGAGAGACATGCTCTACAAGGTCTGTCTTTTCCCTTCCCAGGGCTATGCTGTGGCTTATAGCCATAACTATAGGAACTAAGCCCAAACTGCCCCAGCTGTGACACCACCCTGAGTTTCAATTTGTGCAAGAGGAGCAGACAATTTTCCCAGCCTTGAGCAAGGCAAGTCTGGCTCCTGCCCGCTGTGCTGAGGACAAGCAACACATCAAGATGCACGGCAGGAGCATCCCTCAAGCCCCAGAGCGGGATTACATTGCCCTTGGACTGGGCACAGGACACAGAGCGAGAGCAGCTGCTCCCTGTGGTGTGAGCCCTCAAGTGGGTATCCTTCACTGTTCAGGACCTTCTCGAACAGGTCTAGCCTTGAGAGCATTGCAGTGCTTCGGACTGTCTGCGATTCCTGTGTCTGAACTGCACATTTGTGGAGATCTGCACGTGCCTAGTCACAGACTTCCCTGCTGCACCCTAATCTCTTAATCTTAAACCTAAAGAATGGAAAGAAAAGACTAGATGGCCAATGTGAAGCATTGCACAGAAATGCTCATCTTCTGTCAAGTGTTACCTTGCTCTGAAAATCATAAGCAAACAAATAAGGAAAATAGGTCCTTATTTACAAATCTTACGTATGCTGAAGCTGGGTGTTGCTGATAGATATGAGAGGACTGCAGTTACGTGAGACAGTTAATACCACACCAAGACCCTAATGCCTTTACTTTCTAGGGTCTTCTACTAAAGAGGAGGTGAAAATAGAGCACAGCATGACCACCAAGGATCTCTGTAAAAATAAAAAGCTACCTGCCTCTTCTGGGCAGGAAGAACTCCAGCACATCTGCCTTTTCTCAGTCCTAAAGCATTCTTGGTGAACTACGGGACAGTATCCGTGGAGCAATTGGGCTGGAAAGAAAGTCTGGGGCTTGTAACAAAATGTACAGTTTGAAGTTACAGATTTATGACGACAGGATACAAACAAATTCCTGATTGACATCAAAGCAGTCCATGTTACCATGATAACTGGTGTGAAAGAATGAACAAGCAAAAAAAAAAAAAAAAAAAAGATAAGCAATAGTTACATATTTGGATTTTTCAAATAAACTGTAACTATAAAGGAAACCTGCCCACACAAAACAACACGTTTTTTAAAGCTTGCAGTACATGGAATTTTTCCACACGCATATGGGAAAAATTCTTTTCAGAGCAAAGAAGCTCATGAAATCCCTTCAGGGATTTCCACTTTCCCTTGGCTGCTTCCACTGCTAGGATAAACCATTTCACCACTTTGACCTAACTCAATCCAAGCAGTATCCTGAAAATCTTCAGAAAGAGCTAAACTGAATTGATTAGTATGGTAAACATGAGACTAAAAATCTCTTAATCTGAGGATGCTGGAGATTATATACAGTTGAATGTCTGTCACAACAGAATCTAAAGACATGTTTAGTCATTCCTCAAAACACTCTCCTTCTCACTTTTGACAAAACCACACAGCATTGCAGATTTTGGGGAAATGCCGTTGAGAAGAGACCTTCCCGTGTGGCCCCAGCTACACAATCCCCAACAGACATCAACTGACAGAAATAGCAGACGAAGAGGCAGGGAGAAAAGTTTTAGTGATACTTTTCAAACCTGAAAGGCAGCAGCTTGCCCATGGCTGACAGCATATTAGCCCAAGAAGCTGAACACATCCATCTTTCAGATTAATATTTAATTTCTGAGGCAATGATCCTTTAATATCAAATCACCTCCTTGTTAACAGATTTTCTGTCATCTAGGAAATACCACAGGTGTTTGGGTTCCTGGAGCATTTTTAATGAATATGAGGGGTGCATCTATAGCCAGGAGAGCACAAATCCCTCCCTGGCCAACTCACCATCACAGCATGATAACAGTGTGCCAGTGGGTAGGTAAAATGTGCAAGCCCTGAGGGCCCTGAGCACTCACCAGGACTGCACAGATGGTTTTCAATAGGCTTCTCGTAGAAGTGGGATGCAAGAGAGGGTTCAACAACAGATCCCTAAAAAAAGGGGCGTCTGTCCACGCGGGGAGACCTTAAAGACCCTTTGCTGTCACCTTGTTCCAACAACTACATCTCCTTGGGAACACTGGTTAGCTTGGCAGAACCATGATGTCAAGTCTAAAATTGATCCACAGCTTGTGATCCAGCTGAATAGCTTGTAATGCTGGCCCTTGCTTAGAAACATGCTTCCACTTCAAAGAAGACTTAGGAAATTACATGGCCATTAGAAAGGACATGCATAATATAATGTGGGACAAAAAAGAGCTGCAGCTTCAGTGTCAAAATGGATTAAGGGCTTAAATTGCTGTAACCCGTTAGAGCCTTTTTTTTTAACATACAGAAGATAAGTGCCTTTTAGGATGCTAAGAGATCCATGTCTGAGCTTAAATTAAATAGAGTGGCCCAAACATTTAGCTGGTACAAATCAGCCTAGCCCACTTGCTGTAGAATTACACCAATTTTTACACCGGGTGGTATAAAATAACATTTTGAGCATTATGCAGTGGCTATGCAATTATTTAAAACGTGAATATTTTAAGTGCATGGCATGAATCTGCCCAATAAAGAGAGGTTACAGAACCAGATGATAAAACTTGGCAGTATGAATGCAACGCTCTAATCCTAGGAAGAAAAAAGTGAGAACAAAAATTAAACCAGCTAAGGATCCATCATGGGGTGTTACATCAACTTTGACTCATAGAGGCTTCAAGCCTTGTTCTGCGAGTGTCTGGTCAGTACCAAAATTAAAGGATATTTAAAAAAAAAAAAAAGTTATGGTCTTTGGAAAGTAAAGTAGTTTGTGAGTTATGGAGATAGATGCTTGTACCTAATACCTATGGATCTTTGGCCTCTCTCCATCCATCTCTGCCTGCACGGGTTTGGGCAGCAGGTCCTGACTAGGACCCGAGCAAAATTTTGGTGAGCTAAAGAACTAAGACAAGGGCTCCTCTGAAGACAGATTTCATTCCAGATCACTTCAGCCACACCAGTACACACTCCAGAGCAGACATCTGAGCCCCCACTGCCCCACATCTCAAATGTGAGGCTTGCAGCCAGCCTTGGGAGGTGCCTGTTCTCTCCATTAGCTAGAGAGAGAATCTCAGTGAGTCTCAGATGAGAAGTCCAACTTCCAGAGGTCCACTTGTAAGCAAGATGAGTCCCATGCTACAGGACTGGGAGGGATCTTTAGTGAATCTAGTTACATAAGTGAGGCAAATATGTTGTACTGCTCCCAGACTAGTCCCATAATACCGTTGTCTAGTGTCGTCATTCAGTAGTATCCAACAATATTTTTGTTTTCCTTATTTAAATATAGCTTCTATTTCAGAGCAATTATTTTTCAAATTTCAGGAAAAAAAATTCTTTAAAGGATATGTTCAAAAACAATCAGGCATCAAATGTATCCCAAATTTTTTAACTGCTGTGAGTCCAATTTTCTGAACACTTTTCAAAAGAAAACAAGAACCATTGACCCCACTTCCAAGTTAAAATAGAATAACAACACTTCAAGCAGGTGCTTACTGGATTACTGAAAGCAAGTTTTAAATGAAACCTTCTTGATGACTGCCAGTGACTTCCAAAGCTCAGTCATAACTTTAGGTATCTCAAAATGAAAGATGCAATACCTACCCCCTTATAATGGATCGTATGGCCCTTTACATTGACTTTATAGGTCTCAATACCCAGCTCTTTTGCCAATCGGAGAATCCGGTTTTGGGTAGGTCCCACATATGATCCACCAACATCTACGTAGTTGACTTGATCGTTCTGTCAAAAGAAAGAATACAGGGATCAGAAGCTAGGCAGAAAGCTCCTCAATATAAACATCTAGAAGTAGAAAGTATCATTCCATACTGGCTGGCACTGCAACTACATGCACAGGAGAAAAGGTGTACTGACTGACAAAATAAAAGTAGGTAGTATTGAGCTCTGTAATAACAGACACAGAGATCACAGTGTCTTCACTCTGTAATTCATATGTGTGCAATTGGGTTTAATTCATTTAAATTTCACTATAGTTTTCAGTATTGGCTTTTTAGTCCCACAAAAGACAGGAGAATATGAAGAAATATCCAACCAAATCAATACTTTAGTTAAATCTAACCCTACTTTTTCAGCATTCATGTCACTCTTCTTGTCATTGTAAAACATTTCTCAAGTTGAAACCATCTCCAGCACCAAGGCTTTTTTTCTCTCTGTAGATATCTACTTAGGCTTAATGTTGAAAATGCTGAGCACTGCATTGCAGCATTCAAGGAGAGTAATCTCCTCTCCAGCACAGCACACCTTGGCTCTAGCCTGGTGCACTCTGGCTAGCAGACCCAGCCATGCCTGCCACCGAAGGTGCTCCATACACTCCTCAGACGAGCATCGAACTCACTTGGGAAGCAGGAAGAAAGCAAAAAGTTTCAGGGACGCATATTATTACAAGCAGGCTCATTTCCCAACATGGTAACTCCTTTTAAGACTGTTTATAGTGAGCATTTTAAGCTAGGCATTCTCAGTGTCACAGAAGGATGGTGTTCATGCTCCATGTTTCACACACAATGATTTCTGCTGAAATACCACTGTTTATCTCTGGTTCCTCAGCAATGTCATCCAACATAATTTAAATCTTCCCTATTTCCAGGGTGGGAAGCAGAGGTAATGTCTGTATTATGCTGCCCTGTGGCACAGGTGACTTGTTGTTTCTTTCATTTGCTTGCTAATGGCAATCAAGACGTGGTTCAGTTTTAAAAGCAGGAGTGTTATTTCAGATAATTTTCAGCCATGTTAAAATGTATGTCTGAGCTGTAATGATGTCTAGCTGTGCTCAGCCTGCTTCTTATAGGGCTCTTAGCTACCGTGCCTGTTACACTATGCAAAGTGAGGCAGAAATGAGAAGAGAAATGCTTTGACACTCATTATATCAGATGACAGTTTCACTCTGTAAAGGCAGAACAGATCCTGCCATAGACAAAGAGTACGGACTATGTGGGTAGAATTAAATTACCTTAATACAGATGTTTAACAACATTTTAGACACCCCAAGGTATTCAAGACTTCTGTGCAAGGCTGACAAATTTGACTCACAACCCACACAAGACTTGCAGCTGGAGGCCAGGCGAGGTATCCCAGGACAGCTAAAATGGCACTACACACTTCTGGTTAGGCACCCAAATCCCATTTGATGGCTCTCAGAGTTGCTTAAGGACCAATTTTAAAGCACCTCCTGTCAAGAGAAGCCCACTGGCATATATTGCAATGCAACCTGTCCAAACAGAGCTCTGTTACGTGACAAAAGAGATGGCAACTTGAGACACCTGTCTTCTTTGCAAACTCTTCTCTCTCTCTTACCCTAGCTAATGATGCCAAACCCAACGGAATCACAGAATGATTGAGATCAGAAGGGACCTCTGGAGGTCACCTGGTCCAATCCTTCCTGTTCTGGTAAGGTCACCTAGAGACAGTTGCCCAGGAATGGATCCAGACAGCATTTTAATATCTCCAAGGAGGGAGAAGCCACAACATCCCTAGGAGACCCATGCCAGCGCTTGTTCACTCTCACAGTAAAAAAGTGTCTCCTAATATTCAGATGGTTTTAACCTCCTGTGTTTCAGTTTTTGCCCATTGCCTCTTTTCCTGCCACTTGGTAGCGCTGAAAAGAGCCTGCCTCTATTCTCTTTGCACCCTTCCTTCCCTCCCTTGTATACACTGATGATATCCCCCATCAGTCTTCATTTCTCCAGGCTAAACAGTCCCAGTTCTTTTAGCCTTTCATCATAGGACAGATGCTCCAGTTCCTTCATCATCCAGATCATTAATGAAGACGTTGAACAGGACTAGACCCAGTATTGATCCCTGGGGTACACCACAAGTTACTGACCTCCATCTAGATTTCATACCAGCAATCACAATCCTCTGGCTCAGGCTGTTAGCCAGCTTTCAGTCCCCCTCACTGTCTGCTCAACCAGCCCACACTTCATCAGCTTTTCAATGAGGATCTTACAGGAGACAGCATTGAATTACTGACGTCTAGGTAGAGAATATCCACTGTTCTTCTCTCATCTACCCATCCAGTCATTTCATCATAGAAAGTTATCAAGTTGGTCAAGCATGACTTCCTCTTGGTGAATTCACACTGACTGGTGACATTCTTGTATTTCACATGCCTGGAAACAGTGTTCAGGATTAGTTGCTCTACCACTTTTCCGGGGATTGAGTTGATGCTGACTGACCTGTAGTTCCCTGGGTCCTGCTTCTTACCCCTCTTTAAGATAGGAGTGATGCTTGCCATGTTGTAGACCAGCACAAGAGAGAGTCAAGCATCTCATGAAGCACTTACCCTGACAGTGAACGTCCTTCCTCCAACTCTGTTCCGGGCCTCAAGAACCACCACGCTGAGCCCAGACTCAGACAGCAATTTGGCAGCAGACAAACCTAGCAGAAAAAGAGGAAGTGCTTTAAAGCAAGCGGCAGCAATCAGCCACATTAATGGTCAAAAACTGAACCAAAGCTTAAAAGTCAGAGATTTCAATACTGTTCTCAAAAATTCCTGAGAGAAATCAGAAATGTATCGTGGTGTCTTACCACAGAAATCATGTGGCTGCTGCTTAGCTGCAATTACAACTATTTGTCTCCATAAGCAGCATTCACAGACTGAAGTTTCCTCCTTCAGGCTAGCATTTTGGCATTTTAAAAACAGAATTATTAAGGGACACACATCTTATTCTTCATTTGTGCAGCATATAGGAAGGTAGAAACCAGCTTGTGGGGCTTGCAGCACTAAAGTGATAGAAGTAATAATACGCTAAATAGGCATGTTTCAGCAAAGTAGGTTTCCAGCTTCTCTCATTCATCAACTCTCCACTCTATTGCTATCCATTGTCCTCATTCACATGCAGAAAGAAAGCCTGCTTCACTGTCAAGATTAATTTTAAGCATGGGTTTGACCATGGCAATCAAACAGGCTGTATGTAGATACTTTATAAAAGGAATTACGGTCACAGCAAAAATAATCTAATTATGGGACTTTGTGAGGGAGGCACTAGAAACAACTGAAAATTCAATTGGACAGGAGTTCTCCTTGCTTTTGACAAATGCAAGCTGAAATTGTAAAAAGCAATCATGAGTTTGTGAAATCAGATTATCCCATTGCCCTGCAGGCCAATTTGCACTGAGGCATTATTTCTTTGGAGTTGTTTCCCCTCCTTAAGTATATGAAAGCCAGCCTTATTGATCAGAACTTCCAAGATACCCTGCAGGAAGGAATAATAATATTATATTCATGTTTATTGTACTACCTCAAAGTGTAATTAAAAACAACTGTTTCTGAGCCTACAGAGAATGTACATCTGAAAAGACCACAGGAGACGAATTGTTCTGGGCAGCATTAAGTGCACTCGTTTGTTCTGAGAACAATACAGAATCGCCCATAAACTTCCGTGCATGTAAGCTTTTAATGGGGATGTGGAACGCCATTCACTGCAAACCAGAATTGGGGAAGTTCAAATGTCTTACATCGACAAAAATCATACACATGATTTCCATACTCATCTAAAAATAATTTTACACTTTTGCACCATGTTATTTAGATTGCTGCTGGAGCAGAAGTATACTTAATTATTCCATCTATTTAATATTCTGGGTTTTGTTATTGTTGTTGTAGGGGTTTTTTGGGGTTTTTTTGTTTGTTTGTTTGGTTTGGTTTGGTTTTGCTTTTAATGCAAACCATTTGTCAATAAAGCAAACATCTTATAAATTGATATAATTTCTTTCAGTAATTTTTGATTTTTTCTACATGGAAGTCTATGGACAACATTTTACATTTTTTTTATAATAAATGCTTCAGTTCTTTCAGTGATTATGTTCTCTTTGTCCCCAACACAAACAGAAAAGGCACAAGCCTACAATGTTTCAAACACAAACTGCAGTATTTTCTTACAAATATCCTTTTTTTTATTTGCGAAAAAATGATTTTTCAAAATATATAGTGAGTTTTGTCACCAAAAAAAGTGGATTTCCTACATGTATAAAATAAAAGCTTGAATTTCACTATTCTGTGTAAATACCACTGGGCACGCCAGCATGAGTGGGTAATTCTTTTGTAAGAAAGTTTACTGTAGATATATAAGTCTTGAAAAAATGCACAGTGCATTCATATGTTACCCTGCGGAACATAAAACAACAAAAATCTGGCCTTGGTGTGAAAGAAAAAAACAACCCACAACAAATCCTCACTGTATAAGAATATCATTTCATGCAGTATACAGAATCTATTTTCAAGCCACGGTTGTTTAGGAAGAATAACATTTGCAATGGACTTGGTTGGAAACTGAGCTTATTACGGGTTTATAGCTTAATTATATGATACATCCAAATAAAAAAGGACTGCTAAAGGATGAGGAACACATTGTAATATGACTGAGGTTCTCTAACCTGTTTGCTTATTAAACTGTACCTCTTGCATTACAGCCTTACAGGTTTTTTGTTTCATTATTGTTAACCCAAGTGCCACTGTAGACAGTGATCCCCCCCAAAAAAGGCTTCAGAGCTACACAGACTGGGAAACGGCAAGAGATACATTTGGACAGTGATGGCTTACTGGCAACTGGGAGAGAGCCTGACTCAGAAATAAAAAGGTAAAAAATGTGTTGCTAAAAAATATCATCACTACACGTTTCTTTGTTTAAAACATGGAAACATGTTTCTTTTATAATGAAGGGCTAGCAACAACACCTACGCATGGAGTAGCTCTATGTAACTGTCTGTTGAACCAAACTTTTCAGCTCCATTCTGGTGTGACCGAAGTGCACCAGATACAGGGGCTTCCGCAGGTATATCTTAAGCATCCCACAGGTCGTGAAGCCGATGTGCTTTTGATACACAATTAACCTCCAAATGGATGGCATAGTTTGCCTTTATCTTTTCCATAACTTGAATTTTCAAGACTTTTGTTGCTGTTCCAGTACCCACTACAGGACCGGATGCCAGAGAGAGAACATTTATTTGTTTGATCAATGGGGTGAGAATGAGAGACAGGAGGGAATGAGATCCTCTCCTTTCCAGTTCCTTGCCCTGTCCCTGTCTGCTCAGCTCCCCTCAGGCCACATGGAGTTAGCCTCTCACCTCTGCTACTTCCCCAGAGGGCATCACGCATCTTCCAGGAGCTGCCAAGGGGGAGAGCAGGACCTTCATACCATAAGGGCCCCCTGTAATGAGAGTGCTGCTCTAAAACGACAGCCCTCCAGAGCACGTCGGCTCTGACACCAGCCACAATATCCTAGGATACTCATAAAATCATAGAACACCAGGTTGGAAGGGACCACAAGGATCATCTGGTCCAATCTTTCTTGGCAAAAGCACAGTCTGGACAAGATGGCCCAGTGCCCTGTACAGTGGAGTCTCGAAAGTGTCTGACGTTGGGGAATACACCACTTCCCTGGGAAGATTATTCCAATGGCTGATTGTTCTCAGAGTGAAAAATTTCTCTCTTGTGTCCAATTGGAATCTCCCCAGCAGCAACTTATACCCATTGCCCCTTGTTTTTTCAGTGTGACTCCTTGTAAAAACGGAGTTTCTATCTTCTTTGTAGCCACCCTTTAAATACTGAAACTTGGTGATGAGGTCTCCCCTAAGCTTTCTTTTCTCAAGGCTGATATTGTGGATATCCACCATGACCTGCGAGCACGACATACAGGGCCAAATCCAGTACTGGGCTGTAATGTCTGAGGCTACAGCCAACACTCATGCCAGGTATTTCAAAAGGCACCTGTGTATTCCTGTATGACTGCAGCACAGACATGTCTGTCACAGCTGAGGCTTCTGTTGTGCCCTGTTGCCTCCTCCACCTCCTCCAAGTGTAGCCTAGAGATAAAGCTGCAAACCACCCCGAATCACTGGACATGCTCTTTCCAGATATTACTCTAATTCTATGAATTAGAAATAGATTACTTGCCTCAGAAAGATGAAAGGAGACTGACAAAACCATGCCTCATTTGAAGTATCTGGCTGTAGAAATTCACTTGTTATTTGATGAGAATAAACAAGGCAAGATGACTTATACATCCTCCACAAGGGTTTCTATGGCAATCTCACACCAAGCTCCCCCCCGTCTGAAGGCACCATGCAGCAGAGCTCTGTTCCTATTGATTTTGCAGCACTACCAAGGACTCAGAATTACTGCTGCTACAGATCATACTACTGCTGCTTTCATTTCAGAAAATTGTCATAATCCTATCAAGCAAAGTAGTTTCGAGTGCATCAAAACCCTGGATATACAGTTAAAAAAGAAAAAAAAAAAAGAAACTAAGATGAATTTATGCCAATCTGCAGACTACCAGACATAGACCACGGCTGAAACAGGAATGCTGAACAATACTGAATTTTGTATGTAGTCTAATGGAAAATACAACAAAGCATGTCTCAACCTCATAGGAGAGAAATGTTCAACTCTACAGATACTGCACAAGACTGGGACTTAAGAGACCTGGGCTCGGTTCCCAATTGAGACCCGTAATGTGGGAAATATTTCCCTATTTTTATGGGAGCCTTTATCAGACTACTCTTTATGAGAGTAATTCCAAGTTGCCTCAATACTGCGGTTACAGAATGGTTACAGAATGGTTAGGGCTGGAATGGACCTCTGGAGATCACCTAGTCCAACCCACCTGCTAAAGCAGGTTCACCCAGAGCAGATTACGCAGTAATGTGATCAGGCGGGTTTTGAACATCTCCAGAGAAGGAGGCTCCACAACCTCTCTGGGCAGCCTGTTCCAGTGTTCTGGCACCCTCACGGTAAAGAAGTTTTTCCTCATATTCAGATGGAACCTCCTGTGCTTCAGTGTATGCCCATTGCCCCTCATCCTACTGTTCGGCACCACTGAAAAGAGTCTGGTCCCATCCTCTTGACATCCAGTCCTTGAGATATTTATAAATATTGATGAGATCCCCTTTAAGCCTTGTCTTCTCCAGGCTGAACAGACCCAGCTCTCTCAGTCCTATAAGAAAGATGCTCTAGGCTGCTGGACTCCCTCCAGTCATTCCTTGTCCTTCTTAAACTGGGGAGCCCAGAACTGGACGCAGGACTCCAGATGTGGCCTCACCAGGGCAGAGTAGAGGGGAGGAGAACCTCCCTCAACCTGCTGGTCACATTCTTGTTAACGCACCCCAGGATACTGTTGGCCTTCTTGGCCACAAGGGCACACTGTTGACTCATGGTTGACCTGTTGACAATCAGAACTCTCAAGTCCTTCTCTACAATGCTGCTTTCCAGCAGGTCTGCCCCTATAACCTGTCCTGGTGCCTGGGGTTATTCCTTCCCAGGTACAGGATCCTTCACTTGCCCTTGTTAAACTTCATCAGGTTTTTCTCTGCTCACTGCTCCAGCCTGTCCAGGTCTCGCTGAATGGCAGCACAGCCTTCTGGTGTGTTGGCCCTTCCACCCAGTTTGGTATCATCAGCAAACTTGCTGAGGGTGCACTCAGTCTCTTCATTCAGGTCACTGATGAATAGGTTGAACAGGACTGGACCTAACACTGACCCCTGGGGAACCCCACTAACTACAGGCCTCCAATCAGACTCTTTACCGTTGATTGCAACCCTCTGAGCTCTGCCATCCCGCCATCTCACGGTGCATTCATCCAGCCCACACTTCCTGAGCTTGCCTATGAGGATGTTGTGAAAGATGGTGTCAAAAGCCTTGCTGAAGTTTAGACAATATCCACTGCTCTTCCCCCATCTACCCAGCCAGTCATACCATCATAGAAGGCAATCAGGTTGGTCAAACGTGATTTCCCTTTGGTGAACTCATGCTGACTACTCCTGATAACCTTCTTTTCCTCCACATGCTTGGAGATGACGTCCAGAATGAGCTGCTCCATCACCTTTCCAGGGATAGAGGTGAGGCTGAAAGTGTGATAGTAGTTCTATAGTAATAGTATAGTGATTCTACTCTTCAAAATCCAGGCTCTGTAAATCCAGCACATCAAATAGATTCACTGACACACCATGGATGGAAGCAAAAATCACCAGCATCTTTCCCAGACAGCACTTCTTACATGATGTACGCTGAACATCTCCAAAACACGCCAGGACAGTAGCCATACAGGGTAATGAAGGGCAGTGAAGGAGAGTGATGATATTCTGACACCATTAACCTTTTAACTCTTCAAACTGAGGCCACTACATATGTATTATATTAAGCACACCAAAACAAAGGCAGAGAAAATTACCTGTTACTACTGAAAAGGCAACTGCTGGTTTTCTAGATATGTTGCTTGCTTACTTGCTAGCTTCTTTGACAAAGTGCATTTGCCTTTTACGCACCCACCATCGGGCTGAAAGTTTACCAAAACCAAATTAATACAACATTCCTTTGTAAAATCCTTGTTAATCCACTGTACTGTACATGGAGTGGGAGAATTACATTGTGTGAGAAACTACTAACCCATTATTGAACTGTTCTAGCAGGCTTTAACTGAATAACGTAAGGAAAAAAAAAATCTTTCTGGAAGATTGCTACATTTTTCTAATCTTAGCAGGGGAATACTTCTAAAACTTTTTTTTCTCATAATACATCAGTAAAGTGAGACAACTGTCAATATATCCTCATTAAAGTTCCACTGTAACAGCATGCTAATGCTGCAATTAATTTCACTGTTTCCCCAACGGAAGAATCAACTTTTACCAAACACAATTGAGTAATTAAATCTGGCAATGGTCACCTTTGAATCAGCTCTCATTATTCAACTAGAATTCTCTTTGCCAAGTAAACATGAACCTGTCAATAAGAGACACAAAACATTTCTACTATGACTGTAGGGTAAAATCTCCCTCACCTCCTTCTTCTCCTTCTTCCCCACCCCTCTATTTTCTTTTCATTGGCATTTTTGTACACACGATAGTACTTAAATAAATTTAAAAGTATAGTTAAAATGTACTCAGTTACATCAAACTGACCAGAGAAATCATTAACAGGCAACAACATATAGAAGACTAAGAATGAAAGAACTGTTTTCCTTCACAGACTAAGGATTTGAAGTCTTAAAAATGCCACTGAAAATGAAAAGAACTTATTGATTAAACTGCAGCCCATTAAATTTGCACAAAACAGCAGGAATATACAGTGCGGATCACAAGTCTACACTTATTTCCTCTTCGGTGTTGCCTAATACCATAACACCACTAACTTTCTGTTTGTCAGAAACTGTATTTTATCTTTCCATATGTTCTTTCACAATCCTTGTTGTAGAATACTTGGTACCAGGGATGAGGTTGCATTTATTTATTTCATAATTTTCAGGTAAATATTTTCCATTTCTTTTTTGTAAATTCTTCCCCCCCCCCATCAAAAACAATCCAGTTGATTCACCAGAGATTTCAACCAAAAGAGAATAAATATTTTCTATTACAGAGTACATTGTCCAACCAAGATTAAGCCACTCTAACTGCTTTCAATGGTGCTACTGTCTAAACACTTTCAACAGACGCAAGCCTTGTTCTGAAGGGTACAAAGACAGATTCTCATGGACAATGTTAACAGAAACACAGTGGGCAGGAAGAAGGAATTGTATCCCAAGGCTGAATCTACTTCTCTGTACACACCCACTGTGATTTTCAAGCCCAGAGCCCATTGCAGTAAACAACTCTTCCCCAGAATAACTCTGTCCTCCTCCCCGCCAAAACAAAGGCAGAAAAAAGTTAACTAGTATAAACACAGGGTTAGAAATGGAGCATCTTCCTTCCCCTTACATATTAAAATGAGTAGCACCAGTTAAAATTATGATGGTTTGATTCCTTCTACCTTATGGAAACATCTAAGATAATTATGCACATTTTCTAACTGTTGATATCTGTTTTGGTCAGTATGGAGAACAAATTCTTGCCAGTTAATTGGTGATCTTCAGCTAAATACATATGTGAAAAAATGCTGCTGCAAAACTGAACAACATCATTACCACAAATATCAAGAATACCAGCACTGGTATTCCTGGGAAAGACATAATACCTGTCCCATTCCTGGTTTTGTTATGCTAGAATATTTAGAGATCTGTCCTAACTACTTGGCTAGTTCTTTCGCTAGCTGTAGTAAATAACACTCTTAAAACTTCAGACCTGCCAAGCTAATACTCTTTCCTACCTTTCAACACCTTTCACCTAAGCCTGAGGCATGGTGCAAAATCCGTTCCTCAAGGATAAACCACAGGTTTACAGCGCTCTCTTAGGAGCTCCGAATTTGCTAACCTATGAATCATGCTAGTGTACACTGTGGTTTTGCCAGAAACAAACCTGACACATTCTTCACTCAGGAGCAGAAGCCACTTTGACTCTACAGGTTACCCCCTGGGTTAGACAACGTTTTTAAATGATGCATCTACCATAGAAAACCACATGAAGAGTATGATGAAAGATTAAGAAAATAATAGTATTTCTACATCTGGTTGTATAATGAACACATCACAACTATATTTTGGCCAAAATAAACATCTAGCACTGAGCATAACACAAAGGAGCATAACACCAAAATCCATGCCCCACAATCATAAGGTTTTGCATGTTTAGGATAGAATACATTATGTAGAAGATGGCAAATGGAAACCGGTATTTCTGCTTATTTGTGAATATTGTACATAACATCTACTACATTTTATACAGGGGTCTGATTGTCTTGTTCCTGCTATAAACTATTCTCATTATGGCAGTCAGCTTGCAAGCAGTACATGGGAAACTGAGAGCTCTGTGAAACATTTATATGTATTTCTGCATCCCAAAAAAAATGGCTTATAGGAATTTCTGGTATCAAGTGACAATATCATCACCAATTATCAGCTTTCCTCTTGGATCTAGAAAGAAACGGAAGAAATGGGGTAGCCGGAGCCCAGCACAGGGCAGAATTAAAGAGATGAACACAGGATACATTTTAGGAACCAGCTATGCCATTCCTACAGGTCAAATTCTGGGTAAATTTAGAAGTAACACTAAGAAAAAAAATCTACTGAAAACTACTCTAGATTTGCACAGGTGGGACTGATTATATCTTCTACCAGTAACTCTGTATTTGACAGTTTATCTGACACTACCACCCACCAGCAGCTTGGCATGCTGTCATAACAAACAGAGCAGTATACAACATAAGTTGTGGTGGCATTACAGCAAGCAAGGAAAATCTGTGTTTCCTCATCATTCAGTCTTTCACTCAGAGACTACAGCCAATGCGTAGGTAGCTCAAGTGGCAGAGTTGTCAATCACACACCATGGAGCAGGAGATGCCAACGCAGAGTGCTCTTCCATGAAGAGAGGAAAAAAAAACCCGACCCTTAATAGCATAGCATATGTTTTGTTTCAATATAAAGACTAATTACTAGTATTTTTACAACCCAGATTCTCCTACAATTTGTGGCCCTTGGACCCCTCCATAAGTGCAACAGAAAACAGTGCTGTTTCCTGCATGTGGCTGGCAAATCTAAGTGTCTGTTTTGTTGAGCCATGAGATCTCCCTGTTTTGAGCTAAGAACAAATGTGGTTTTATTTGGAAATAAGAACTGTCCGTGTCAAAGAATGATAATCTTCAGTGTAAGTTTCAATTACGGCTGTGTTTCCTTTGTGTGTTCTGTTTGTAACATGATGGGCTGAAATTTCTTCCAAAAGATACTTGCATACAAGTTTTCTTGGACTTGCCTGCTTCTCGACATACTTCTTATCTGACGTGTCTCTGGTTTGCATTATGTAGACAAACATTTTAAATTCTCCATGCCATCTTCTGATAAACTGGGCTTCCAGTGTCCAAAATTCACATGTAAGCTAAGGCTGGCATACAAATGTACCCTAAACTTCATGTTGAAAAAGTTGGGGTGTTTTGCTTACATTGTTGGGTTTTTTTGCCAACTTTTGAACTACTTAAGCTTGAATTTTCAGAGTGTGTTTTGCAGGCTGATTATTTTTTTTTTTCCTCTGGAAAATCTTAGTCAAAATTGGCTGGCTATTTCTAAACCTTCAGGAAACAATCATTCTTCTTTGATTTCGAAAACTGTTGGCTTTTTTTTTCCCTATTTTGGAAGTTCTAGCAGCAACTTGAAATTTGGCAAGGAGGTAGCCTTTGAGTCAACACAGCGCATTTTGTTATCCATGTGAAAATATGCTCCAATAAGGTCAGTTAGAAAGTTTTGAGGAATTACAAGTTCCAGCTAAGCAGCAGCCATTTTCTAGATCTCAAAAGCTGAAATATCTGAGGTTTCTGTCAAAACTCTCCAAGCCCTTAATGTTGCCCAGTTGTTAATGAGCAGTTACCAAGGAGTGACAGAGCATTCCAGACCTCCTTACAACCCATGTCTTGTCTCAGAGCAAGCGGGTATGCCCTATCCTAGGGCTATGGAGCCAAAATCTGAATTTCCTTGTAATTATGGTCTTAGCTTGGGGAACGGGTAATGGAGCTGGGATGGGGATGATGTATCAAAAGTATGGTGGTGACTTGCTGCATAAAAGGCACAACTTCTGGAAACAGTCAATACAGTAGTTAGTCCACATAGAGGATGACAATCTCCTAGTCCTCAACTAATGTAGGCCCTTAACCCAAGCATCAGAGGACTGTCTGATGAGATGTCAGGGTTACAGTCCTGCCAACTGATCAGACAAGCATCCAGGGCACATCACATGCTGTCAGCTTATCGTGTTCAACAAACATGCACGAGAAAGCAAATGCAGAAGAAAGAGGTCAAAATCAATTCAAGCCAGAACACCCTCTTCATTTCAGTAGAAAACCCCTATAAATAGAAGATGGGAGCAATATTCAGGGCATACAAACAAGAAGCCCCAGTGGGTACAGGGAAAGTCTTTAACTTCAGGCATCAGTTCATCTAATATGTTTGAGTATAAAACGTTATAATTAATATTAACTGTGCTATAGGGCACACTATCCATTAAGAATGATACAAACATGTGCCTGGGGCCTTTCCTGGCCACCTTCCACATTTTTAACATGCACACCCATGTAAAAAGAGGAATCTAGCCTAAGCTCTGCAGCTCCGTCTCTGTAGGGGTCCAAACGTACTTGCTGATGCCATCTAGACCATTCAAACATGATTCCATGGGGTACAGCAGGCAAATCTCAGCAGTAGAGGCCACCGGAGCCAAGTTCATCTTCCAAGAGCTTCCCTGCTGTGAAGCACTCCTTGCAGAAGGTCCCTCCATTCCCGGGTTGCAGCTTCCTACAGGCAGAGTGAGTTCTGTGTCCCTGTGAAAGGCCATGTACAGACGCGTGGGTACAGAGACCAGGAGCATGGGTGAGACCTGTGCCTTACGCTGCACAGAAACTGGCTCTCAAGACCACGCTTCACATTAAGGAACAGATATCTCCAGAGATGCCAATCAGGATTTGAGCTGCCTTTTCCAAATCTTGTACAAATATTTTTAAAAGCCACAATCTTACCGCTCTGAAGCCTACAATATAACAAGTAGCATTCTTATACCTGAAATACATTTCATGTATTCTTAGTAAAGAAACAGTTTATCCCAAAGTTTCTCATCCTTTCCTGCAAGTATCAGGTAATGAGTACTTAAAATATAGTAGAAGGAGAGAAGACAGTAATCTTATCAGATGAGGCAATTTCAAATATATCTTCAGATAAATAAGCAGCAGCAAGTCAAGACTGGAGTCAGAGACATTTAGAGGGCAAAACCCTGTCCATACTGGAGCGTGTTTTACTACTTGTCTCACCAGAACCAAAACTGTAGATGCAGATTACTTTTTTTTAAGACCAGAAAGCAGTCCTGTCTAACCTCTTACAGAACTGAGGTGTGGCATATTTGTACAGGAACAATAGCAATAGAGAAGCTGTGTGAAAAGCAAAACAAACTAAGAGCTGATAGGAATTACAAAGTGGATTAGTTACAAAATAAAGCATTAGTTGTTCATTTTTCAAAGGCTGCTTTCTTAAAATTATGTCTGTTCTAATTCATGATAGGCAAAGACCAATTTCTATGCCACTGGTATGACATAAAGGTTTCCATTGGCAAGAAAGATGTTCCTGTACCCCAAGAGTGCTGTGACAAGTTTATTTGTCTTCCTAATGCCACTGACAAATTTTCTGGGACTGTAATGCCTTGAAATTTCCTGTTTGGCTTGATTTCAGACCCCACACCAGGCTTTAGTCCAAGGCGTAAGTGTTCTGAAGTATCTTACTGATTGCTGTACCAGTGAGGCAAGGTAACACTTAGAATTGCTCAATGCATTTTCCAAAACACTGCTACAGGTTGGAAAGCTGGAGGAGCAAGGTATCCTAAAGGGAAGAAGAGCTTCCCAAGAGCCCTAATAACCATATTAAGATCAGGTTGCCATGAGCTGCCCACAGTATGGGTGGTAATTCCCTAAGGGCACTCTGTGCATTACAGGAACCTTAAAGACAAAGACCAAATGCTTGTGCTAGCAGAAAAACACCCAGGCAGCTGGTAAAACTAAAAAGCAAGAAAGCTGGGTACAAAATCTTTCTTTCTGTTCAGCGATACTACAGATTATTCATATAATTACATTATCACAAATAATTATTTAAACAATTATTGTTGTCTTCGCAAATGAAATCATGCAATTAAGTAAACAATTTGCTGGTTTGTGCATTAATACACTGCAGATTAGAGGACACCTTCTCAGTCCTAATAAAAACTAATGTTAGCTATAGCAATAATGGCTGTAGCATCACTGAAGTCACTCAGTCACATAACTCATCTTTTCTGAATCATTAGTGAAGTAAACACTCCCTGAAAAGTGAAACTTGTCCAAAACTGCTAACACAGTGTTTATCTGATAGACAAACCAAACACAGATTTTATCCAACATACCAACATTCTCATTCTAGGTACCATTAGGTTCCATAAGAATAATTACTTAATTTTTAAGGACAACAATCAGAAGCCACAATGCACTTGCTAGTGTTAAAACAGATCTGAATCTGAATAGTATTTTGGAAAGTACTTTTCCAAGTCCATCGCATCAGAAGAATTTAGTTGTCTACGGAGTACAGCTCTTCTCGCAGTAACAAAACCCGACGTGTTTTTACAGATATTCCCAGATGACTTTCTGCAGTATTTAATCAAATGAATACAAGCACCAGCACTGCAAGCTCAACCTAAACCCCCCACAACTTAAAAAGATCATATTTCCTGTGATGCAGAAATCCCAGCCTGTATCCCTGCATTCTCCTACACCTGTGGACATTTATGAAGTCAGTTTTCCCATGAATTCTCTTCTGATGAGCAAGAAGTACTCACTAATGCAAAAAGAAGAGGATACGTCCTAAAATATCGACCTCGATACTTCTTCCCCCCTTCCCCCCCCCCTCCCCCCAGTGTAT
>VWYH01007500.1:1086666-1140504 GCA_013399365.1 Pampusana beccarii
TCACCCAAGGCCAGCCGTGAGAACAAGCCACCCCCAGACCCGCCGCTCCCAGGCCTCGGGCTGCTCAGCCGGGAGCACCCATGTCCCCTCGTCGCCCCCGGCGCAGAACGGGCTCCGGGACCGCTCCCGAGGTGATGACCCCAGAGACGCCGTCGGATGCGCGGTGGCCGCGCCGCGCCGCCCCCGCTGGACTCACCTGAGATGCCGCCCCCGACCACGACCACGTCGTACTTCTCGGCCATGGCGCTGCCCCCGTCCCGGTCGCTCACTCCCTCCCGCCCTCCCGCGGCGGCGGCGGCGGCGGCGTCTCCAACCCCGGCCCGGCTCTGTGGGGCGGTCAGCGCCGCGCCGTCCCGCCCGCCCCGGACCCGCCCCTGGGCGGGCCCCACACAACTTCCACCAATGGTTACCGCCTAGGGGAGGGTTTTTTTTTTTCCCAGCCACGCCCTTCCAGTCCTCGCCCTCCCACCCGCTTCGGGCTTTCGGGCGGGGCCCGGCCCGACGGGGCGGTGCGGGCACCCGCGGAGCGGGAAGGCTGCGGGAAGGCTGCGGGATCGCTGTGGGAAAACAGCCGCCCGACGCTGCCTCCAGGTAAACGTTGTGCCTGGGCCCGGCTCGGAACCGGCTGGGTTTCGCATCAGCCTGTCCCGGGTGCTCCAGGAGGGCTGGAAGCAGACGGGTGACAGTGACTGCTTCAGGCTTTGTCAGTCCGCACTCCCTAAAACCTTTTCATGTACTAAAATTTAGGAAGAATGCCAGCAGTGAGTGTGGAAGGGGAGGAGATCCATGGAGCTGCAGTGTCACAGGTTGCAGCAGTGTACAAGCCTCACCTTGTACTGTGGTCGAATAGCACTTGGTCCGTGAGCTGGGGAATGAAGGCTTAATATTTGCACAAAAGTAGCTTCCCAAAGACAATGCCTGAAATAACAATTGGTTGCCAAAATACCAATTTTAATTGCATTTCTACTATTACTGCTCAGAAATACATGGTGGTTGTGATTTTTTCATGCATTTTACAGCTCGTACAATTTTTATTTCCAAAGTGTAAATGTCATCTCTGTGAAGCTAAGGAGAAAAAACAGAGAGCCTGTCCATCCCCTGCCAAGTAAGCACAGAAGACCTTTACAGTTCACAAAATTACAGAAAATCCTAATACCATTTCATGTTAATATTGATATAAGTTCTGAGAGATGCCCAATTCTGCAATCATATACCATACCTGCATATGACCAAAGAATTGAATGAGAGTGCAATACTACGTAGTCAGTGTCCTCAGAAATGCCTTGGCTTTCTTACAGTGGAAAAAATTAGGACTTTTGGGTTGTACCAAACAAGCGAGGTATGGACCTGTTCAAGTGGGTCTAGAGGAGGGCCACAAAAATGACCAGAGAGATGAAACATGTCTCCTATGATGGAAGGCTGAGAGGGTTAGGGTTATTCAGCCTGAAGAAGGCTCTAGGGAGACCTTATCGAGGCCTTTCAGTACTTAAAGGGGTCTTATAAGAAAGATGGGGACAGACTTTTTAGCAGAACCTGTTACAGTAGGACAAAGGGTAAGGGTTTTAAAGTAAAAGATGGGAGATTCAGACTAGATATAAGGAACTTGGTTTTTTTTAGTAAAAGGGTGGTGAAACACTGGCACAGGTTGCCCAGATAGGTGGTAAATGCCCCGTCCCTGGAGACATTCAAGGCCAAGCTGGATGGGGCTCTGGGCAACCTGATCTGGTTGAAGATGTCCCTGCTCATTGCAGGGGAGTTGGACTAGATGACCTTTGAAGGTCCCTTCCAACTCAAACTATTCTATGATTCTATGACAACAGTGACTGAAGGCAGAAACATCTATGAAATCATCAGGCTCCTCTATGAGAGATAGAATAAAGGATCTTCTTCCAAAATAGGTACTTTAGAAAGTGAAGTCGATGTACAGTGCTAATTAACTATGTTGCATTAGCTGCAGACATGCAAATGCCAGGTGCAAATAAGAAGATGCCTGCTGCTCTGAGAAATCATCTACTGACACAGAAGTTCATTGTTGCTGGGATCGCTGCTGCTTGCATACCAGAGTAAAGTGAGCAAAAGGGGACAGTCTGAGACTCTAGAGAGATATCTATTCTGACATGGGAAATGCAATGCATCAACAGCCATTTGTGCTTATTGGGGAAAAAACGTCTTTGCTCCTTGAGCTCTCACAGCTCTACTGGCCCCAGTGAGCGGGTCACAGGGAATCTGACTAATAAAAAGTTTCACCAAGCTGTAACTTCCTCGTAATCCAGAAGCCAAGTTTGGAGGAAAACAACAAGAACATCCTTTGTAATAAGAACAGGAAGCGTGTGTGTGCATCTAGATAACTTGCTGATAGATAAACTTGCCAAAAATTCTCTAGTGCTAACAAGGAGCTGCAACAGGCTTGATAAAGAGCAATGGAGAATGAAGTGGTTTTACCTGGAGCAGTTCTAACAATGAGAAATGACATCAAAATGTGAATTGTACACATCATGCTTGCCTCCACCTTTGGAGTAAAAAAAAAACTACCTAAGGGGCTACCAAGGCTTATGTCGGGCATTAGCAGCCTCCAGGTATAGCAATAGCAGTGGCTGTCAGAACTGTGTAACTGCTGACCCCTTAGCATCTCTGTGATACAAATAAGAGACCTTGGAATAATTCTGCCTCAACTCATATAGATCTGCAGCCATCTAGGATTTGGGGGTGGGAGGGGAGCAGGGCAGGGCGGGAAAGAGCAGATGCTGAAGCCTTGCCTGAAAACAGTGGGATTGAACCCAATGAGAGATGATCAAGGAGATCTTGTCAACATCATAGCTGGGCCTGTCAGGGTTTGCTGAGGACTTGTTGAAAAAGGCAAGAAGTAGGGAACGGAACAGACAATGTGTCGTATGGAGAGCGATCCTTCTTTCAGAAATGTTATGAACACATTTTCAAAGAGAAATTTGGAATGTGCTCAGAAATCAGCAGAAAATAAAATGATTGCAAAATTTTATTTGGAAAGAAATTAATTTTTGCTCAGGGAATTGAATAATGAAGAATTGATTGCCAATGCATCCTATTCCTTATACACTATAAAGAAACTTCTCAAGTGATGTCATCAGCAGTCACAGTTATGGGTTATTTTGCATCTGCTCTGTACCTCAAATGATGAGTAAAATCAGTCATAATCATGATGGAAGACAGAGACGGTTTGCATTCTTTCCTGATTTCACTGTTACTTTTTTTTGCCAATACATCTGAAAATTGGGATACAAACACTGGGAAAATATTTGGCATTAGAATTAAATGTTTTTGTCAAAATAAAAAACATTTTTTATCATACATTCATGTGTACAGTATAATTTTTTAGTTCTTTATTTTTTTCATGAATGTCTTTTGACAGGTAAATAGAGAGAACCTGAGTGCTCTAAGGCAAGGATGCATTATCACTAGAAGACTGATTGTCTTTATTAAGATCATGATTGCCACCACTTAACCACCTCTGAAGTCATGTAATTCTTGTATCTTAATTATATCAATAGAGCTTATCTGAAATATCCTAGAACATGTCATTTTAAGAGTTGCTGCCTGCTGAAATATCTGCCATCAACTCATCATCTGTGTTGATTAGCACTCTACTCTGCAGGCACAAAGATGAACTCTCCAGAGAGTATCAGAGCCTTTTGCAAAGCTTAGTTCACATAAATTTACATTCACAAACATTTAAATTTTGGTAATTATACGGTTAGTACTCTGCATTACATCAAGCTGAAATATCAAAAACTTTGAAAAATAACCTAAACTCTTCCAAACTTCAGACTCAGTGGTTCTGTTGGGAGTCCCTTTGTTGGACAACAGCCTTCATGGTAATGAAGTAACTTCAAGTCTCAGCTGTAGGTGATACTGTATTTTCTAAGGACAGTTTTCTACTCTGGTACGTTATCTCAGACTACCTTAAGCTAAATTTGGGGTCATCAATTAATTTACAGCTTTAATAATGTTTACATAGTTTTTTATTTTTTTCTTTTCCACGGACTTTATCAATAAGAGAAATTATAAAAGGCAACATAGCACACGTATACACACAATATTGTACACCATGAGTAGAAAATATAACAAAAAAATAATATTCTATAAAAGGTTTCAAACCTGAGAGCACTTTCCTCTGAAATGAACAAAATCCAAACAACCAACCCCAGATCAAACTCTCTCCAAGGGTTTCATGGAAGTGGAAAGAGAGAAAACACATGTTCCCAAACAACAAGGAAGGGGCAGCCCAGCCTCCTGCCCACAGCAGATCAGGCAAATCCATCCTAGACAATGTTCATATAATCTCTCTGTCTCTCTCTGGTCCATCCAATAGGTAGCCATTTAGGTCAACTGAAATGGCCCCAGTAGGGAATTAGTAAAGACACTGTGCTTCAGGTCAGTAAAAACCAGTCTGATTTTTAGAATAGGCTTCACTGGTATATTCATCACTGTTTATTTTTACTGGCATGTTTTAAACTATAGCGACCGTGTGCTTCCTGGGTAGCTATATTTCAGGCATCGTGCTAAACTCTGATCAATGAATAAACACCTTGAAGCAAATTATCATCACTCATGGCTGTTAATGTTTGATTAGTTCGTTTTACCTTACAATCACAACCAGGAAATCTTCTGAAATACAAACACAGGCAATAAAAATTCAGTGTTTTTCCTCTCCTTGACTTGTGTTTCCCATTCTTTCAGTTACCGAGCATCCAACAGAGCTCCTGGTGTGGTGTCCATTCTGAGTGCAAGAGGTGGGCAGCAGGACACAGAGGGGCACATGGGAAGTATTTTGCTCCAAGCTGGCACCCATCACTGGCAGAGTTTCTGCCCTTCAGCAACCCATTGGCACTAGACCCACTTCATCACTTTTCATCCCCTGCACCACTCCAGAGACCTTGGTCCCCTCCACAGTGCGGGATACACAAGGCATCACTCATGTCACTGCACTGAATTCGGGGACCCAGGAACTCTCAATGGGGATGTGGGAGATAGGCAGCTGCATGTAAGGAGTTTTCTTAAAGCCATGAGGAAAAAGTCAACTACTATGACCTTAATGTCCCTAGGTAAATCTACTAAAACATATTTTAAGCATTTGTCCAAATTTCAAAGTGCTCCTCTACACCTGGGACTAGAAAAATGGAACACAAGCTGAGACTTAGGAGAATACTCTCAGCTACACACAATGAAGTTTTCTGTTTTACCAGAGGAGCCTGTTACATACTCACTGGATTAAGTCTTGCTGCCTGAGGCCACCAAAAGATGATTCAACTTCACAGAAATATGGAATAAAACTTTAAGTATTTTTAGCCACCGAAGATTTAGGTAAATGTTTTCTGTGTGCTAAGATACTATCAATAATTTCATTTTGTAAAATATTTCCAACTCTTAATTTCGTTTTATAACACAACATGCCTAGGCATGTGGGGTGCAAAAATTCACAAGATAGTTTGGGAAGGAAACCGAATTATCTCATTAAAAAAAAGTGTAAAGTAACATCCCTGCGTGATTGTGTGGTCTGACTAAAATCGTTATTGATTTTTTGGCAGCATCTAACTCTTCTCTTTGTATAAGTTTCAAAATTGTCAAATATGTTTATATGAAGTAGATCTTGAAAATTTAAACATCATATTAATAAGCACTGGGCAGGCTTCATCAATGGGTGAAATAAAGCCCAAATCTCCATGTACCAGAAGAACTCAGATACATGCCCAGGCAGCTCTTGCAGAAGGAGATAGTTGTTTGGTACAGCCATAGGCAGAGTGAAGAGAGTTTGTGTCCTGTTATAAAAAGACACATACATAGTGCTATGGGAAGCAGTAGGTGAAGTGCAATAAGCCCGTTTTTTTCTCAGGACCCAGCCTTCTCCCATAAACAGCTTTTCAGAAAGAAAGTAAGGTTTTTAAAATATCTTTATAATTTCATAGCTAGTTATGTTCCACTACAGTAGCACCAGTAGATTCCAGACAAACTCTTGATAAACATCTTCTGGGGGTCACAAAATATTGTGTGGGGTTCTTTGTTTTGTTTTGTTTTTTTCATAAGGTATGAAAGCAACATTGTTTCAGATATATGACTCATGCTAACAAAATAGATGGAAGCAACTCAAAGTTAGTATGTGTCACTAAAAAAATTACACTGCTAATTAATTTTTAGTCTCTTTAGCTCACTAGTCTTTGTCTTTAATTACATTTTTTAGTTAAACGGCCAGTGTTAAGACAGATGAAGTCTTTTCCTTTCTCTCTAATTTATCTTCATGACTCATTTGCCTATAAAGGGAGTTCATTCTAGTAACTATGAAATAAAATATGTTCACTGACTGTAGTAATAAGGATTTTAAAAATATGTATATGTCTTTGCTTGCTTTCAAATAAAAGAAGCCTTGAAATGATTTCAACAAGCTTAAATTAAATAAATCGTCCTGGATGCTTAGTTCTACTAACACTTTCAGTTCCAATGTAAGCTCCAATACAAAGTCAGTAGGTGGGAGAGACTGCAAGGAAGGTCTAGAAGAAGGGCTCCAGCTATTGCTCAAAGCTCTGAAGCTCCTTCCTCCCATCTTCATGGGGACAGACCTCAGTAGGCAGCACACATGCCGCTTTCCTTGCACAACAGGAGGAGCAAGCTGGAGGCAAAGTGGCCATGCAAGCAGTGCAGAGCATGGAGTTGTGTTCAAAAGGAGCTGCCCAAATAGCTGCCAGTGGGAGATTTCTGCAAGAGATTTGGCCAATAGGCGAGCACAGCCTCCAAGCAGGCATGTAGGTGATGGCAAGGAGCAGCCGTGGCAGAGCAGCCTTTGCCTCTGGACATGAGTGTCCCTTCTTGGACTCAGTTCCTCAATAAGCATGGGTTTAACACTCAACCTGTACATTTCAGGTCTCTGACTCCCTCACTCTGTAACAGACTTACACCACTATATTTCTGAGGGCATATTACATTCACTTAATTCCATTCGTAGTTCAGCAGCTCACGCTGATTTGCCTAGACTCTCTTTTCAGGCATTAGATACCACATGAGTGCAAGAACCTTCTGAACTTTGGAGGGGAGAGCATTGGTATTGCGCAACATATACTCCAGCTAGTGGACAGGGTTTTATGTGAAAAACTGAACTTTGCTCATGTTCTGCAAAGCACGTGAAACAGATTTATACTGTGCAGTGTCACTGCTGCTATCAAGTTTTCTATGCGTCCACCACCACCACCACACTATCAGATATTTTTTATGCATCGGGCTTTACAACGCACTTTCAGTGATATTAAAAAAACATTCCAGCTCCATAGAAAAGTGGTTTGTATCTAGCTCATGGCTTGCTGGTATCATTTGAGATTAGGTCAAAGCTTGTATAAGAGATAATAATGTGAACATGCTAGTATATTTGGAGAACAAGAATTGGTTATAGATAACAAACCCTGGCTGTAAATTGAACAGCATTTTAGAAGCAGAGCAGTCGTTATAGGAATATGGGGAGATCAGTGCAGATCAGTAGCGGATGCAGTTAAATGTCAAAGGAGTACAACGAGATTTGATCTGAGAGTAAGAAAGAGCCTGGTGGAAACACCAGCCAGAATAAAGAATCCAGTTAGAGCCATTGAACTCCAGACTTTGATACTACAACAAAAAATATTAAGAACCTTTGCTAAAAGTAGGTCAGAGAAATTTGTCATGCCCTCTCACTGTCTATCAGGTAAAACAGCATTGCAAACCTATAGCAAGCATCCAAAAAGAAAAAAATTCTGTTGTCCTCTGCAAATCCTGTATGGGATGTAGGCAGCTGGAGCCAAGTAGACAGCTTCATCTCTCTTCTGGATTAATGATGACCTCACTGAACACCTAAAACCCCCAGAATCCCTCCTGAGAAGAAAATTTACTGCGGGGTTTTTGGAGCTTAACAGCCCTTTCTGCCAGCACTCCTCTCCCTGTGCAGTGAGCCCAGACACTTGGCAATTGGACCCAGCCTAAGCACCAGTAGGCTGAAATCAGTCACACAGACAGCTTTCCCCATCTCTGCTAGGTAGATGGACTGAAAAGGACAGAAAGGCTCATTTCCAAGACGTCATTTATTTTTTTTCTTGAAAATTCTTGACTAGAAGATACCCTGTAGATTCAGCCATCTTTCTAGTGTAACTCAAGGAGTCATGTTTTTGTTTTGAGTAAAGAACATTAATTGTATGTTTTCCATTTTGCAAATCCTCACAGAGAATCTCAGATCCTAAAACAGTTTTAAGCTTCTAAGCAATGATTTTGGGTGCTAAAACAAACTCTGGAAACAACATTATACTCGTTCCTAAGACTGATTGAGGGAGATGTGTATTCTTTTCCCTTGCACAATTACTCAAATTCAGATCATACATTATTTGAAATTGGCCAAAGCAATGAACTAGCAGATTTTGTAGTTAAGAACTGTGAATTAATTGGCTAAAGTTAAAATCATTTGAATTGTTAGTAATTTTTTTTGACCTCTAGAGTAGCTATATGATCTCAGCAGTATTTATGATCGTCATTATTGCTTATCTGGTGATATCAAAACATGTTCTACAATACTATTAATTACTTCTGCTTCATGTAACTTAGTAACATATTAAACTATTTGACTGCTTCAGAGAAAAAAAATATCTTAATGTTGTTCTAGGTTTAAAAAAAAAACCCAAACAAACTCAAAACCCAAACCAAACAACAAAAAAAACACAAAAAGCAACCGAACAAAAACCACAAAACCCCCTGAAAACCTGAAGTTCATCTCTGATCGAGGTAAGTCTGTCAATGTGCTTCCAGTAAAGGAAAAAAACCTGACTGTATCTGGTGCTGCACCACCTTGCATAGTTTCTCAGAGCTCTGCTTAGCAGCAGCCACTGCCGACTTCAAAAATAGAGTCCTAGGAGGCAAATGGAAGTGCTTGGCCACATGTACCCTCCTGATCAACAAATTGGTGTGCAGTCCTGCTGCATTCAACTGCACAGAGCAAGCAATGTGAGTCTGCAAGGCCTCACAGAGTTATATATGATACAGGCAAAGAAAAGCAATCAAAGCTCAATTTGTAGTGTCAGGGCAACAGAGAGGAAGGACAGGAAAATTGTTCTCAAATGTGAGTTGCTTGCTGCTTGCCTCGGTGGTGCTGATTTACCGAGAGCCAAAATGCCAAGCACAGATGTAAGTGTAATTTACAGCAGCAGGAGGCAGGTGTATTTATATTTTGCTTTATGCCTTTGGCACACGCTACAAGTGCAGTGCAGTACTAGTAGTGCCAGGTCAGGTGCCTGGCCAGGGTGGCAAAGTCTTTGGTGTCACTGTATGACCAGCCCATGAAGCTGTGCGTCCATCCGTAGAGTTGGAAATGAAGGGTGCAGCATGAGACAGCTTTGCAGGTACCTTGTGCTCCTGAGTCATGAGAAAAATGCGTTGCCTGTTGTCTCTTTTCTTAATGAATTGTTTAATCTATAGGGCAGTCAGTGCAATTTTCTGAATATTTTGAGATACTTCTTAAGGAACCATAGAAGTAGTTTTCAAACCTGTGAACAGTGTTACGAGAAATGGGCATCATTGTGAATTCAGTCTTCATCTTAGATCTGTGAAAAGAGGACTGAGGGAAACCACACATGGGAGTGTACATTTACTTTTTGTTCACAGAAAGAAGAATCACCCAGTGCTAGTCTGGACAGGCATGGGCATGGCTCCATCAGTGGTGTCCACCAGGGCTATTTCTCATAGTGAAACCCTCTGCCCACCAGTGTAGGTAGCCAGTGCCAGGGCACGCAGCAGGGGCAGGGCACTGCACCATAAGTCCAGGGTGATATGATGCCTACACCAGGATTTGGAAGTGGAGACATCTGGCCAGGAGGAGTTATTGACAGTACCTTCACTTGTGTATTTGAAAGGCATTGAACAAGGACTGGAAGAAAGACGATGCCTACAAAGACCAATTTCTGACCCTTCTCAGGAAGCTTGTCAGTCCTCCACAGGTTGCAGAGTCTGAGGGTGACAGCACAGGCTGAAGTGTCCAGCCAAGCCAGGAGGTGCAAGCACGATTAGCAAGGCAGTCTGAGTGTAGATCTCACTTCATGTTTCTCCGTACTCTAATTTCCCTTTCTGGGCTTTTTCTCTTGACTACATGACAAAGCCACCTGAGATCAGTTCCTGCAGATTCACCAGCCTCTAGTGATTTGGGGTGCACGCAATAGAACCAATGCAACGCACCAGCATAAAGGCTATTTCTGTGTATCAACTATGGAATGCTTAAGTAAGCATATATCTTGTTTGGTGCTTTTTGGATTTTGACTTCTGGCAGGTTTTAGTTTTACTATCTTGAATGAGATAGAGTTATCGAAATCAGCCTATAGCAATAAACAATTTGGTGTGATCGGTCTTTAGTGTGAAAGTACACTTTCTGAACTGTGGGAACACCCTATATGTGAGGTTTTATATCTGCCTGAACTTGCTACCTGCAGAATGTTTTGTGTTTGCAGGTGCTCAATGTTGCAAAGTCGTGAATCACTGAGTCTTTTGAAAAGGAGAATTCTGCCTCCTCTGCAATTTGACTGGCTTTCAAGTATATTTCTAAGGAGATAATACGCAGCCATGTTTTTTTTTCCTGAGAAAACATTTATGTGATGAGGGAATGGCTGTTGGCAGGAGATTCTTTAAAAGAGAAGGAATAAACAGAATTACAATAAAGAATTAGATCTACAGTTCTTGTGTATTTGTCAGCTAGGACATGGGTATTAGTGTGAGCTACTCCCAGAACATTTTGTTATGTTTTTCTGTGACTATTTGAATCACAACCTTGTGAAAGAGCTGTGCTTGTTTTCATTTCAATAGCTACTCTTTTCTAGTTATGCTTGCCATCTCCTCAGACACTGTCTTAGGTGTGCTGATCACATTTAGATCTCTTGGTAACTAATCTGACTGGAAATGATCTCATTTATTAAATATTTTTCTATCAGGACTATGCTAGATCTTTTTATCTTATTTTCCAGAGAAGAGAAATGTCTGTTCATGTGTTGTGTCATGTATTTCAGGTACTTACGGAGTAAAACATACTGCTTGTGTGCATGTTGTTGGTTTTTTTCCTTTTCTTTTTTTTTTTTTTTTTCTTTTTTAATGTATCATTCAGTGCTACGCAATAAAGTAGAAAATTATTCTTGATGCTAAAGCTTTGGTTATCCTGCCTGCTGCAATCAGTGATCAGCACATGTGGAGCTGACAGGTTAATATTATATGAGAACCAATAGCCAGTTGGGTGGAGCAGCCCTGACTTTATGATTTGGGGAGCACATTGCAGTGATCATCCACAGCCGAGGAACAGCAGCGGGCATTCTGGCCAGCCAGAACAGCTGCACAAGGACAGGCTGCCCTGGGAGGCTTGAGCAGAGCAGCAACTCCCAGGTGCAAGGCTGGATGCAGGCTTCCTTGATGCTTTGCTCCCCATCCACCAGCCCAGGCAGGGTGTGGTGTTTCTGATCCTCCTGGTGCATGGCTGGGCAGCTGAGACACTTGCTCCCAGTTAACTCGCTGCACACTTGGACCCATATAGTGACAGATTCCATGGAGCTGCCACAGCATGGGGGTGACAATCTGCTGCCCACATCTCTAGCACCTCACAGGGGCTGTGTCCCCTGCAAATCCCATGTTAACCCCCCACAGTTAGGTCCCAGGCCTTCAGCCCATGTTTATAGTATGGGGCTTTCCCTCCGATTTGGGAAAAAGCCACAGTTCAGTAGTCACGGGAAAACAAAACAAGTTGCAGACAAGTGTGACAGAGCTGTTGCCGAATAACAGAGCAGCTGCTGACAGGCACAGTGTGCTGGCTGCTGGGTGCCTCCTCCCAAACCTGGAGAGGAAGCTGGGTCTCCTGCTGACATGTCTTCTGCCTAGGCATGCAGATGGACTAAATAGTTTCAAGCCTTCTGAATGTGAAAAAATGTTAATAATTTATTTCTAGGACACCCATAACCTAAAGAATCTCTGATTGTCAGGCCAAATAAGGAGAATGTGACTCTGAGTACAACTCATCTCTCCTGATTTCGTCTAACGAGAAGACATCTAAGTTGTCTGTACAGTTCACAGAGGGCGAGGTGTATTGCACAGGCGCAGTTTATCCTGACTGAATTGTATTTACAGCTAAACATGTGACAGTGGTAGGCAATGTAAATACATTCTTGCAAATAAAATGAAGATCCTTCAGAAAAATAACGACTTTCTTTCTATCATTGACTAAAACTAGAAAGGAAACGACATGGACCAGATGACTCCCTGCACAGCATGTAGGGATGCTGCCTCCAGGTTCACTGTCACTTTGGGCATGTAGACTGATGAGGTGCACGAGCTCAAGAGACAGGATCAGGGCTCCTACTTATATTTTTGCACACTTCAGTGCTTCTTTGGCGTAGCTGAGACTGGAAAGGGAAATGCTGAGATCCCACGAGAAAAATTTCCTGTTCTGTCATCCCCAAGGCAGATGTGCTGACTTTATTCTGCTCCCACTGGGAAATTTCTCATTGAATCCATTACCAAGTTTGTCTGACTAAATAAAGACATTTATTTTATTTTATTTTATTTTATTTTATTTTATTTTATTTTATTTTATTTTATTTTATTTTATTTTATTTTATTTTATTTTATTTTATTTTTTATTTATTTTATTTTTTTTTTTTAGTTTGAGATATGTGGACAGCTAAGGTAACATCCAGCTTTCATGCTTCTAGTTTAGCCTGTATTTTGACAGTTGCCAGCTATCAACCTGCTAATATTGCAGCACAAAATCTGACAGACAAGTGTAAGTCTAGGAAACACCTGGCAGTAGTAACTGTAGCCAAAATCTCATTATTGTTCCCAGATCCTTGTAACAGGGGAATTGTGTGCATAAAAATTTTATATTGATGAATACATGTGTACACACATAAGCACACAAAATCCTTAAGGTTCAAGCACATATTAGCCTAGTGGTTGACACTAGTCTGAAGGATTTTAGAGTAAACAAAGTCCATCTGCTAAGATTACTTCCACAGTCCATTGCACCAGAAGCTGATAAAGCCTTTCAAAATTAAAATGCTGATTCAGAAAAGGAAAAGCCTCTTACAAATAAACCAGTGCATTAATAAGCAGAATATTTAGGTAGTTAAGAAGTGTGTTTTCAATCTATCTAGCAGAAATCCATTGCAGAAGGAAGTAGCTACTTTTAACTACCTCAAAACATAAAAAAATCCTGAGTGAAGATGCTTTTCTCTTGTCCATGATTGCAGATATAGTGGCATGAATGTAGAAAACATCAAAATCCTGGAATACCTGGTAAGCATTTTATTTAACAGATAATTTCGTTTCCTGAAAGTAGTTAATTTCTGGATTTTTCTTAACAGTTGCTGAACTTTCTGTAGTACAGATAATGCAGTAGTTAGCTGAAGTTTTCTCTCATTTCAATGACTAGCAGGTAGGTGCCTGCAACACTGCAGAAGTAGGCAAGCAAGAAAAAAAATATTTTTCTTAAACCTTCCTGATTTCTGAAGGTTTCACAGGCACAGGCAGAGCTAAAATCTAATCATCAAATTGGTGATGCAAGCTGTAATTCAAATGATGCAGTGCTATAGGGCAGCACTCCTTCTTGTGCTGTTTGGCATACACAGTTAATGGCACGGGCTTTTATTTGCTGTCAGAAGAACAGGCCTGGATGGGAGGGAGCCCACGGCCACTGCTGGGACTGCACACTGCCACGCTCTCAGTGCCTGTTGCAGAAGCACAAGTGCAGCTCTGATGCACATGTGGGTGAAACACTGTTGATGAATCTGCTCAAACTTCCGCAAAGTCAGAATCTATGATAATTCCAACCTTTAAGGCTGATAAAGGTCGTAGTTCTCCCTTATTATTTTGTATTTTCCTGTGTCTCTGGCCACGTTCCATCTGATTGAGATGGGGTGTAAAAGCTCAGCTACTACAAAGGTGGCTCTTTGCACAGGACATACCGTCCACTTTTCCTTCCAGAGGCTTAGCAGCTTCAAACAATGAGTTTGGTCCCAATGTGTGCTGGGGAGGAGGGAAAGAGGGGTGACCATTAGAGAGACCTCACACCTCAGAGAGATTCTGCATCCTCTCATACCTCTTTCTCGTCATGCTCTGGAAATGGTGGTGGGAGCATTTTTGAAACCAAACAGCCCGTGGATCTGATGTCCTCCTTGCCCACCTACCCCAGCACGTGTGACAATTCGTAAGCTGTAAGAAATGACCTCTCCATGGCTAAGCAGTCCATCTCCAGCTGCCCACGAAGGCAAGGCTGAAACCATCTGTTGATGTATAAAGCCTGATGACGGGAGATGTAGGCGGGTGACAGAAGGGAACCACATGAGCAGTGGTTGCCCCCAAATCATGGGGCATACATGGTCCTATTCTCACGAAGTTTGCAGGATTGTGGGTGGCATGTGTTCAAGCACCATCAGACAGGCTATGCTAAATTAAAAAATGGGCTTTAAGCTGTTGAGATTTAGAAAGAAAGATAAAATGACAACAACAAACAAACGAACAAACCAAAACTGAAAGAAAAGAGGTATTTCTAGTATTACTTTTGCATTGTTTGCTTATAACAAAGGTATAGCTGCAGATTCTTTTCTGCAGCTATGGGCAGCAGAAGCTTGCTTCTTTAAAAACAGCACAGTCCAAATTTTTACTATAATCATAATAACCTGAAATTCAACGTTTTAAAGACGAAGTCTCATAACCACAGGATTTTTGGTGGAGTCAGAAGAATTGGCAGCACTTGCTTTGCATCTCAGTTGTATGAAGAATCCAACAATTGTAGTAACTTTGAGAAAACACCCCAAATTTTTGGCATGGCTCTTAGAATAGAAATCTTGAGCTTTCAAGGGCTGTTTTCTTTATTCCTGTTTCTCTACAGTCAGGCCCGAGGCAGCTGGTACAAAAATTCAGCATTTCCAGTGGTGGAATTATGATTTCTGTCCAAGCATAACGATTTATATAAAAATGTATGGTACCCTGAGGTGCAAGCTTCTGGAGACAAGAAGTTTTATGACAATTAGAAATACAAATCTCCTTCCACACTAAGCTACAGTGTTTGTACTAATACTCAGCTATAACAAATACTTTCCTTCTTTCTTTCCAGACCAAAACACAGGCTGGATGACACATGAAATATTTATATATTTGCAAATATGGTATGAAAAATCCACCTAATGCATGGCGTTGACACTATAAGACAGGTAGTATAAATCAGGTGTTACTTTCCGGGCAGGGACAGACACAGCTGGCACAGAAAAATGGCAGGTTATCTCCCAGGGACTGCAACAAGATCAGGCTCCCAGGCCACCTGGATACTGAACACAACGCTCTGTTACCTTATCTCCTTGTCCCTGATCTGCTCCTTGCACAGTATTGGTGGACAGCAGCCTGCCCGTGCCACCCCTACCAGGTTCCACACTCCTCTCCCAGGGCACCATAATGGAGGCCAAGACATGAGGTGTTCCTGTTCAGGGGCCATGGGGCTGGGAAAGAGGACATGTTCACCTACACTGGTGTTACTCCCTGAAGTGCTGTTGCCATGGGTTGGACCCTGCTGCGGGACTCCCTTTCCCAGGCCTCATGAGCTCTACATAGACCTGAGGAGGAAAGTCCCACAGCCACCAGGGTTCCTTCCTCAGGGTGCTCCAGCGTTGAGGACAGGGACGGTGGCCCCAACATAGGAGAAGTGCTGCTGGGGAAAGTAAGAGTTGGAATTTAACATCTGTTTCTGTTTAAATTAATCAAATGCTAAGAGCCACAGAAGTAGAACAAGCTTTCTGAGGCTGCTGATCTTCCTGGAGGCACAGCACGTTACTGGTCTTTCATGTAGTATGTTATCTGAACGAATGATGTTCGCCTCTTTCATTTCAGTGGCATTTAACCGAGACATTTTAAAAATACAGCAATGAGCAAGAATGTGACAGACTTCATATTGTTAAACATACCAGAAAAGGTTTCTTTTACAAAGATTTATCCTGCATCATCATATTTCCCAAGGGAGTTTACAACCTCAGCTGTATCTGGATGAAGACAACAGGGCATGTGCTTGTGTGACAGCCACTGTCGCAGCTGAGACACAAGTGGCTTACATGTAGATATTCAGAGCTAAAACCATAAGCTGGCTAAACTTAATCTAAAGAATTAACATCAGGGGCTATAGGTGCTCCTTGTAACAGACCTTGAATAGTGAATTACAGATATCTCACAGGCTAAGAAAAATAACGTTCCTGTACTCCAGCATAGCTGGCTTCAATCCATTCTCCTGCTTCCAGAACATGAATAAAAATCTCGATAGTAAACCCTAGCCACTAACTGATGGTAAGGAAGATATCTAAGCCAAAACAGTGACTAGGAAGAGTTATGCAGTCATAGGCTGTCACTCTGTTGCCTTTTTCTCTCCAGCTCCTGGTAACTGATCCCCACACTTGGGGACAGAGTTTTTATTAATAGTAAGGTTTGCAGTGATAGGACAAAGGTTTATGGTTTTAAACTAAACCACCAGAGAGGTGGTAGATGCCCCGTCCCTGCAGACATTCCAGGCCAGGCTGGACGGGGCTCTGAGCAACCTGATCTAGTTGAAGATGTCCCTGCTCATGGCAAGAGGGGTTGGACTAGATGAGCTTTGAAGGTCCCTTCCAACCCAAACTATTTGATGATTAGATGTTTCTATGGTCAGCCTAGACTATGCCAGCTTGGTGGGTAATCAGCCACATATTTGGATTGCTCTGCTTGCCCAGTGGTAGACATACAAAGTAGATTCGAAAAGAGGCATGCTTGGCTGCCTACCAGAAAAGCAATACTCCAGAGCTGTACTGGATCTTTAATGACATTCCTGGTCTTGAAACTCAAATTAATGTTTTAGGTGTTAACAGACATTAAGTTTTTTCCTTGCTTCTTTCTTTTTTTCATAGTTACATCATTATCATACTGAAACTCCCTTCCCAACTGAGCTCTTGCACAGAATCAAATCAGATAAACAATAATGAAACACAAAGTGTCATTGAGTCTTTTGAAAGATGTCATAACTTCAGATACCACAAGAATATTTGTGTTTGTGTCTTTTAAGAGATCTGATTGTCTTTTCTCTCTTGGACAGCCTCTGGGAAACTGTGTTTTCAAGGCTCCTACTAGACAACCCTCTGTAGAGACAGCAAAAGCCACTCTGGTGTCATTTCTTAGTCCTGCATTCCATCTAGACTGTGGCCTGCAGCACTCTGAAGCAGAACACTCTCTCAAATATTGGGCTTTACCAACCTCCAATATAATTGACTCAGCCCTGCTCTATCCTAATTGAATAGTTAATTTCTGTAGATTAAAAAAAGTTGTTTCTTCATTGAACAACATTTTACTACTTTGATATGCTCTAAGAAAAACCCCGTGCAGCATGTTTAATATTGATAGAGATTGTCTGGGGATCTTTTAGGCCGATGCCACGAGATTTGTACACTCTCACTAATTGATACTCCAGGACCGTGAATGCTGCAGCCAAAAAGCAATTAGCTGGGTTCAGTTGGAGCTGGGCTCTGGCCCTGAGCTGCAGCATTACTGCTTCCCAGGGAAAACACGTGGGTCTGGACAGGGGGACCAGGCATGACCAAGCCCTGGCTGCTGCAGCTCTGCAGAGCTCAGGACAGGGTGTGAGACAAGGGGAAGCAGAGGGGTGGGAGTTGTAGGAAGGCACTGGAAGGCTTAGCTTTCAGTGCTGAGAGAAATTAGTGGCTGCCCCAGGGAGGGAACAAAGAACTACTTTTCACCCCTAGATTTCTCTATTTTGAGCGTGGTCTTATCAACACGGTCTAATCTCATGTTTTAAGGTCCTTGGTAATGTTTGGTTTGTGTGAAGAGCTCTATTTGTGATTGCCAGGTGTAAGCATTAAAAATTGGCATTTTTCTAACATACTTTGTGGTCTCACCCGCATACTGCTGCAGCGTGGCCAGCTAAGTATGCTAGGCTATGATAAATCAAGCTACTAGCTAACTGAGAATAAGTACGCTATGAAACAAAATTCTGTTCTACATTTTCAAGGGAGCAAGTTGTTAATGCAAGAGAATAGCAAGATGCATAGAGCTTGGTTAAAGAAAGGGAGCCTACTGGGGAAGAGGTTAAAAAAAGTACTGGCACATTAGCTGGTGTGCACATCTTAAATGCTTCAGCACTTTTGAAACAGTTCGGCTAATAGATGCTGTTATATCTGTTGAACTGAAGAAAAACTGAGTCCTTTCATCTCTTCAGCTTCAGCACTGGATGTCAAAATTGTGCTGTGCTGACCTGCAAGCCTGGGGGGACACCTCTGCTGAAGATCAGAGCACAGCCGGGAGTCTATGCTGAGTCCCCACACTGTAAACCTCAGGATGTCTGTGGGGTTACTTACTAGCTCACGAGAGCCCAAGGTTAAGAAGAACAGGACGAGGAAAGACATGTCCAGGATGACCTGGATTAGATGTAGTCCTCATCAATGAGTAAAGTGACGGTTGCATAGCAATGTTCTCATTAATGCAGGATCGGGTTCTTGTGCATGTCCTCTCCTCCTCAGCTCTTCTGGTTTGTGCTCACACATGGACCAGTCCCCACCTGTGCTGTCAGAGCTATACCCTGAGATGACTTGTTTGGCAGACAGCACAGAAAGTTAACTGATTGCTATAGTGAAAATGCCTGCTGTCCCACGTGATGTATGCTAATTGTTGCTAACGAATTGCTCAACTAAAAACGCTTAAACTCCATGATTTGGATCAATGTCCAGTCTTAATTAATCAGTGGACACCACTGATAATTTCAAGCTTCATTAGACATGAAATTACACTGCTGCCCCCTATTTCTCGTGTGTGACTTGGATTACCAAGAAAAGGGAGTAATTTAGAAAAAAACCAAAACCTCTGACTCACTTTGCCCAAAGCCCGAATGTCTGTGTGGTTAATGAATGCAAGAATCAATAAGATATTCCACCTCTGATAATAGCTTATTTAAGTCCACCTGACAGGACTGTCTGGAAGGAATATCCAGTAGGTAGTGAAAAGAGTCTGAAGAACATCTGAGATGTGGAACCCACACTGTCCTTTCTCACATACTGATAAGAAGAAAACTTTATGGATTTTTAGAGAGATAGAGAGTTAACAGAAAAAAACTAAGCACCTGTCTTAGAAGAGCCACTGTACCAGATTTAGGTGACATTGCCTGGGCATGGTTGTAGAGAAGTGATGCTCACTGGTACCAGATGTTTCCTAAACCAGCAGCAGACTACATCTGGTGGGTATGTGGGTGGAAACAGGAAAACAAAGCCAGGGCAAGAGAAGTCATGGTGTGACAGGGTTGCTAGCAGAGTCCTTTTATTTTCTAAAATAAGAAGGAACAGGGGGACATATTTCATCTGTGTTAGTAGAAGACATGTTAAGCAGTTAAAACAAGATCAGAGCTGAACCTCTCCAGGGTCATACAGTGTGCTGGCAAAGAGGCCTAAAGCAATCTGCAAAGCAAATGGCTGGCCTTGGAGAGGTTCGTCAGGAAGGTGTGATATGATGAAGCTGAGAAGCTGACCTGAGGCCATCTTTTGGCTTTTGGAATGATTGGCCAAATGATTGGTTTTGTATTTTAACTACTACAACCTCTGCAGAGGCCTGGTGTGTGTTACTAACGACCCCTGTGTTGGGGAGGATAGGAGGGTAGGAACTCACACCTCTGTTACAAAAGGCAGACAACTGTTGCTGTTTCACAGAACCACAGAATCACAGAATGGTTGGGGTTTGGAAGGGACATCTAGAGATCATCTAGTCCAACCCACCTGCTAAAGCAACTTCACCCAGAGCAGATTACACAGGAAGGTGTCCAGGTGGGTTTTGAATGTCTCCAGAGAAGGAGACTCCACAACCTCTGGGCAGCCTGTTCCAGTGCTCTGGCACCCTCAAAATAAAGAAGTCTTTCCTTATGTTCAGATGGATCCTCCTGTGCTTCAGTCTGTGCCCGTTGCCCCTCATCCTATTGTTGGGCACTGCTGAAAGAAGTCTGGTCTCATCCTCTTGACATCCACCCTTGAGATATTCATAAACATTGATGAGATCCCCTTTAAGACTTTTCTTCTTCAGGCTGAACAGACCCAGCTCTCTCGGTCTTTCCTCATAAGAAAGATGCTCCAGACCCCTAATCGTCTTTGTAGCCTGCTGATGGACTCTCTGCAGTAATTCCTTGATCTGCTTAAACTGGGGAGCCCAGAACTGGACACGGGACTCCAGATGTGACCTCATCAGGGCAGAATAGAGAAGGAGGAGAACCTCTGTCGACCTGCTTCAGGGATTTTGCTATGGATGCCACACAGCTTCAAGGCAGCACCTGCCCAGAGCTGTCCAGAAAAACTTGCTCAAGGTAAATTGTTTAGGGAAATAACAGCTTGTTGGTAAATATCGCTTACTGAGGTCTTCAGCTAGATAAAATAATAAAATTTCCTTTGGTACATCTGAGGCTCAGTGCACAAACATGTCTTTAAAAGGACCAGACAATAGCACAGTCCCCCTCACTCGCTTGCCCTAACCTTGGATTTGAAGTTCTGCTGGGCTTTTGTGGCTGGTGACTCTCAGGGCTCCTGGGCACTGGAGCAGCTGGAACAACAAACACAGGTTGAAAGACTGACCCATTTCTAAGCTGGTGAGGCATGTTGAGCCTTTTGTTGGACCATGCTGTGTCCACAGAAACAGAATAACTTTGATGATGTCTTTTTAAAGCCAAATTTCATTATTTCAGATGCATGTTTAGTAATTTATGCTTAATGTTTTTAACAATATAAAAAGTAAACCACCTGTGCAGTATGCACACAAATACCGAAACAGAGTCATGATGATCAGATTAAAAAAAAAAGAAAAAAAGGATTCAGATCTGCTGAGTCTCTCATCTCTTTGTCGTATGATCTTTTTCATGGTGACCTCCCAAGCCTCCCTTTCTCTCCTGCTATTTTGTGTTTTCACTTAAAGTGCAGATCCTGGCATTATATGAAAGAAGATGGGGAAAACAGCCATCTGCTTCATTCTTTGTAGGTACAAATTGTGGCAAATGGCCATTTTTAAGGAGAGGAGATGGTTTCAGGCCTACATTAAACTCAAGTAAATTAACTCTTACAAGGATTTAGAGCAAAGTTGGAAGGACTGAGTCAACAGTCACTAGTGCAGATGCCCTTAACTTCGCTTTTCCTTACCTGAAATCAATAGAAGCATGCATGTTTACTAGGACAAGGGGTAATGGTTTTAAACTAAGACAGATTAGATTTAGACTAGATACAATAAATATATTTTTTTTATGATGAGTGTGCTGAAACCTTGGCACAGGTTGCCCAGGGAGGTGGTAGATGTCCCATCCCTGGAAACATTGAAGGCCAGGCTGGACTGGGCTCTGAGCAACTTGATCTGGGTGAAGATGGCCCTGGGGGGAACTAGATGAGCTTTGATGGTCTCTTCCAACCCAGACTATTCTATGATTCTATGCATGAGCTTAAAACACTTTGATGCACTGAGGATAATAAAGAAGCCGCAAAGTGTCCAAATCTACTTCACTATATCAAGCAGCAGAAAGGGAAAGCAATAATGAACACCAGAGAGACTGAGATGGAGCAAACATAATGTAAAGGTTCATATAGATGTGATAATTAGCCCACTGTTCACTCAATTAATCCAGAAAATATGAGATCTATGGATAATCATTGTATTCTGTATGCATTTGCTGTCTTTTGTTTCCCAAAGATACCAAAGTGTGCTACAAATATGAATACATAGCAATAACGACATACACAGTGAGCTGAAAAACAGGAGCTTTTTAACCACGTGCAGGAGGAACACTGCAGGAGGGCTTTCAATTCAGAGGGAGGATTAGGCAGTGCCTGGAAGAGTGTGGTGAGTCCCTCTATCTTTGTAAAAGAGGGTAACTGATTATTTCATAACCGCAGGTGTCCAGGACATCTCTTCTCCTTCCTCTTTGTGTGGTTTGGATCCCTTTATCTAAAATGAATGCAGCCCATATTCACCCAAATGTTCTCTGGACTCAGCAAAACAAATTGTTGGTGCTTTTCAGTGTAGTGAAAAACTGACAATTTCGATGGCGCTAAAGATTTGGGGGCTTGAGAAGCAATACTCAGAAGCTCCTGAATGTCTCTTAGAGAAACTAGATAATGCAATGGGAAAGCTGAATGCACAAGACTGCCTGTTTATTTATTTATGCAAATACACAATTTATAGCCACACTGGTGATTTGTTGTTTTGCTGTGACTGGTTATACAATGAATAGGCAGAGCAATAGATTTCAACCAGAGTGTCAGCTTGGGTCTTTCATACCTCTGTTTGGCTATTATACCTAACAGTGAAGACAGTGAAATAAATTGTTACTGCCTATAATAAGCAATAAAGTCCTTGGGAAGAGTCTCCACGCTTGTGGAGTGTTTCCAACACCGGCAAGTGGGTGTTTGTACTGGAGCTGTTTCTGTGGTGCCTTCTTACCTTTTACATTCAGGGAAAAACAACTCAGTGTGAGACACAGGTCCACCTGGTGCCATGGCTACATCCTTCAGACCTTCTATTGCTCTCGCCCTTCCAAGACCAGCAACTGTGCAGTGCTGTTTCCTCATGGCGACCAAACTGCTGTTAAGCTCCGAGGTGCAGCCGCGCAGATATGCTGGGAGCTGGAAAGCTGAGTGCTGCTGATCCAAGAGGGTTGTGAATAGCATACCAAACAAATAGAACTTGTTCTTGAGATGAAGTCTCAGGAGCTCCTGCACTCCATTTCCATAGGAAGATTAATTTAGTGGAAAAATTGTTACCTGCTCCCCAGCTGCTTCATGCCCCTTGGTCCCCTGCAACCTGGGGTCAGGTGGGGTGCAAGCATGGACTTCATTCTTGCTGCTGTTTTGCAGCCTATCTTGTTGCTGTAGCCCTGAAGCCTTCTGCCAGCCAAGAGATGCCTACAGAGAAACAACCTGAAAACACCTCAGACCATCCAGCGTTACAGCTGTTGGAATATGCACATCCAACTTACAAATAATTGCTGAATTGAGTTTACTTTTAACCTAGATTGTCAGATAATTGATCATATTTGCCCAGGTGAGCCAGGAAGCTGTAAACCCTCCTTTCTAGTGCAAGCTCACTTGTTGTGGGTCCTGAGAGGGCCACGCAGTGTAACCAGGGCTTGGGAAGGCAGCACGTTTGGTTCTGGAGGCACTTCAGTCTGGGATGCTTAAAGTTCTGTCACAGTAGTTTTTATCATTCCTGTCTCATACTAGCTCAATCCTCTCACTCCTGTACATGCAAGCAGAGCAGAGAGACATAATAATACCTGTTTTCCATGTGTGAACCTGAGGCGCCCAGCTCAGCATCTCAGATGTGTCTGGGCACCCAGGTCACGTCCCAGCAACACGGACCTTGCCTGAGGCAACAGGAAAAGTTTTTGGCAGAGCAGGGACACCATTGGCCTTCGTAGCTTTGGTCAGATGAGCTCACATGATTTAAACCACTGTCTGAAATCTCAGACTGGCTCCAGATTCCCCTTGCTACCAAAGGGCGAATTTCTTTATTGTAAGAACTGCTGAACAACACATGCAAGTTGGATCTGCAGGGCAGCTTTAGCAGGGTTTTTTTTTGGTGTCCACAAACAGTGACAACGTACTTTCATGGGCAATCTCTCACACGTGGCGCTTTCACCAGCAAGCTGCCTGGGAGAGCCAGTGTTTGGTTTGAAGGGAGGGTGTGTTTGCTCCAGCAGACCTCTACTGAAACAGTACAGCAGACCCACAATTGGTTTACCCGTGCTGGTCGCCTCTGATAGGAGCTTTCTGTCTGTGCTAGCAGTTGTTATGACACCCACGCATCCCAGTGGCGGAAGGTGCATACAAATAGATCTGTAAATACATAAATGAATGTGTAATGGAGAAAAAACAAACAAATAAACCGAACCAAACCAACCAACCAAACAAACCCCCAAAACCCAAACAACCACAGCACAAAAGAAATCCAACCCAACCCAAACAACAACAACAAAAACCCCAAACAAACAAACAAAACACAACCAAACCAAACCAGTGCTGCTTCTGCTAAGTCTACATGCATACACTCCGCTTTTGGAAAGGTCGGTAATTGCCTGGAAAGTAAGGGGTAGCCCGTATTTATTCGATGATTTTTTATTATTATTTTTTTTTCCTTCCTCTACAGGAATAAGGTTGCCTGGAGATCCCCAGCAGCTCCTGCCGGCCTCTCAGCCCGCGAGAGGGCGGCATCAGCTCGGGGAAGCCGCCGGCAGCTCCGCACTGCACCGCACCCGGGACCGGGACCGGGACCGGAACCGGGTCCGGGACCGCGGCTGGGCTGTCCGCGGCAGCTCAGCGCCTTCCCCGCCCTCCCCATGCATCTCCGTGCATCCCGGGCTGGCACAGAATGCCGGTTCTTTACAGACCCCCTCGCACGCATCGTGGAGTCAAATGATAGAGAGGCTACTGCACCCCCCCTACTGCCCGCCAAAAAAATGTAAATCCGGGGACAGAAAATAATTTCAGGGCTGAATCGTCTGCCTTCCTTGCAACAGACATGGACAACTCCCAAAGTCTGCCGAGTCACCCGCGTTGCAGAGAAAAGGTCCACACGGTTGTAAGGGCAGAGCACTGGAGCACAGATGCGATGCCGATGCAATGGAAAGCATCCCTGCTCCCATGGCAACCACTGCGCCTGCTGACGGAGACCGAGGGGAGGGAGGATGCTCCAGTCCATCGGCCCTGACATGCTCTGCTTCGCACATCCTTTGGATTCTCCGCTTTACAGCAGGGTTTGCTTAGAGCTGGCCGCCCCCAGCAGGCGTGTTAGATTAGTTTCATCCGGCTGCACCGTGAGCTAGTTGCACATTCAAACATGCAAAATTTGCTATAAAACGTAAGAGAATGAAATGACATTTTCTCTGTATCTTTTTCGTTTAGGAATCCCTACTGTTGAGGGGATTTTTTTGTTGTGTTTTTTTTTGTTGTTGTTGTTGTTGTTGTTTTTGTTTTTGTTTTTTTGTTTTTTTTTTTTCACCCCTCTCCTGTGGCAAGGGAATAGAAATGGAACTATCCTTATTTTGTTATTCTTTCAGGAAAGACAATGGGAACCATTTGCTTTTCCATGGACATTTGCCCCTTGATGGTTCTGTCTTCACAGGGGAAGAGCTCCAGTCTCAGCTAATTGCATCTAAAAACCCACTAAAGGAAAGGTAATTTACATTTTTCTCCTGATTTAGAAGGGAAAACTAAATACAAAATCCCGCAGATCTTTTTCATCACTTCTGACTGTTCTATGCACTAGGACAATATCTTGGTCTGGCTGACTCAAGGCTGGGACCACACTGCTTTGGGGTTTGTTTGTTGTTTTTTTAATATGTCAGTAGAATCACTGCCTCTCTCTTGCAAAGGGGTTGCACAAATCTATAAGCTGTGGGCCTGACACAGGGACCATTTCTTCTTCTTTTCTCCCCATGGCTGTGCCAGCTCTCCTATTTCTTTAAGTTTATAGAATTTCCAGAACACTCCTTGGAAGTGCAGCCCTTCTGCATCAATTCAGAGGCATGTAATTTTATCTTAGTTGGATGACTTTCCATATTTCTATAATTCAGATTTCTAAAACTCTTCCATTGTTTCCTTCCTTTTTCTTCTGGCCTTGTCCCCACCCAAATCAGGCATAAAAAAGTTTAGGTAGTGAACTGTGTCACCCCACTGCAAAGAATTATTTGGCAATCCATAGTGCACCTCTGTACACACACACACACACACACACACATCCCCGCACAACCCCTGTGTCATTTTTACATGCTCTACTTCGCATGTTTTGGGAGGCAAATGGTACACTGGCCTAAAACCACAGCTTTACAGTCCTTTGTATCGATTGAAAACCAGTTTTACGTTCATCAAAAATCTAGATAGGTCAATGCTAGGGGTAACCCTGAGTTGGAAATTATGTACAAGGGTAGAAAAACATCCACGTATTTTTACTGTGCTTTCCATTTTTGTTGTGAAGCACCAGAGTTTTACTATGGATCATCTGATATTCTTACATGATCCCGACGCCTAGCATTGGCACACATGGCTAGAGGAAGTTTTCTTTGGTTTAGTATGGTACCATTATACTTAGATAAATGACTTACAAGATTTTGTTTGCTGCACCCACCTGCATTACATTACAGGACTACATGAGTCTCCTTTGAGGACCAAAAAAGGTTATGTTTTCCTTTAATTGAAATTGCTCTATTGAAAAGGGATGAACAACTAGGGAATGAACACTTAAATGTTCAATTTTGGATACACAGAAGAGAAAAATACACTGTTTTCCTCAAATGTTGTAACTAACACTTTTAAGTGCTATATCCCTCTCTTGTCAGGTTTATAGGAGAGTGTTCCAGCACAGCAGCTGTATGATCTAAGGTCAATCAGTTTTCTGACAGAGATTTATGACTTTGGTATGTTTTAATTTATAATGTTAATATCTGTTCTCTTGGAAGAAATTTCATTTTCCATGGAAAGACTGTGACATTAAGGTTTCGTATAATTAAAGTCTGTGATTGATTTCAAGGAACTGTTGCTATCTATATGCTTTGTTAATTTGAACACTGATTGGAGATACATATGTGGTAGTAGCACCTGCCTGCCTCATCATAGGCGTTCATGAGGAGGCATTTGTTGTACTGTTGAGACATCCATGATGAAAAGCATCTAACAAGTGGACAGCAAGGTCCCTCAGGGCTCAGCAGGAAAGAATGTCGTGTATGGGTACAAGAATTGCTCTTCTATTACTATTTCGCTATCCCCAGTCATCTTTTATGCATGAAATAAAGTGCTGAAAACTGAAAAGAAGGTAAAAATCTAGATCAGTTCTCAGGCAGATCAGATCTGTGGAGTAGCCGACGGGCCGTATTCAGTCTTGACACTGTGAGGCTGAGAAAAGTAAACAACTGACCCAGTTGATAAAAACACATAGGCAATGCAATTTTTCCTACAGACTTACAGGAGCTCATTTCAGTTGCACCATAAAATATGGAGCAGAAAAGAGGGATTACAACACAGCTGGCTGGACAAAATAGCTAGACAATCAACCTCCTCTGAAACTTCTCTTAAAAGAGATGTCAAAGCACAGAGCTTGGGACTTTAGGATCCAGTGATCTACATGATCTCTAGAGGTCCCTTCCAACTCTAACCATTCTGTGATTGCGTGTAATGTAACTGGTGTAAATCCTGTGCATTCAGATCCCGAGCTCTGAGGCTCACTGCAATATTAATTCGACGTCTTGCTGCAAAATGCATGGAGAAAGAAAGGCACCTACCAAACAGCTACTGAAAATAAGGGTTGTTTTGGGCCCTGTCTAGACAGTCTTACTGTCTATTAGAGATCTACAAAATTGAGAAGTACTTTCCCTGGCTAGCAAAGCACGTAAGCACATGGTTAATAACACACAATGTAATAGTCCCAGGGACTCCAATCAAATTAAGCTATGTGCTTACAAGCTCTGCTGAACTGGAACCAGATTGCATTAGCTTGCTTTAACCTCTCCACAGATCACAAACACTAAGCTGGGAACACCTGCCTCAGAGAGCTGAAGGCAATAGGGAGACACAGGAGGAAGCGATGCTCTGACAGGTGCCTGCCGGGATAGTTTGGGCTGATACCAAGCCCAGTGTGCGACTCGGACCTTCAGCAGAGACTGCAGGGTTAATTCTGGTGCTGTACTGTGGTTTGGGGAAATGAAGACAAACTAACCAAAGATCTTGGCCAGTCTCTGTTGACTTTGATAAGGAAGATCCTGCATATGGATATAGGGGATCTTCTGTATGTAGAAAGAGAGGGGCATAAAGGGATCTGTCAGCAATACCCAGTCTTCTTATGAGAGATGAACTGAGTCTAATGTAGGCTGGCTTAGAGCCTGCAGTCACTGGAGTGACACCCGCTTCTGATGTGGGTGAATTCAGTCACTTGGGGTTTGCCTACACCAGCAAGAATTATTGACACTGCCCAAGCTACTTGCCCAGACTAAAATACTCTGCCATTGCCACTGCAGTTTGTCACATGGACAATGTGCTGGCTTTACAAGGATTCTACTGCTTAATTTTATTCTTTTTAATTGCAATAGGATATTTTATCTGAAACACTAATGGGTGGTATTGCTGGAACTCTGGTTCCTCACCACCCCAGCAGAGCTCACACGAAACACACTGGTTTTCTCCTATGTGGTTGTTCATCAGAAAATGACATGAGCTCCTTTAATGGTATATTTTTATGTGAGTAAAATTAAACATACTCAGTACTGGAAACCTATCAGGGATTGTTAATGGCATTTTGGAAGCCATTATAGCTGTGTCTAGGGACTTCGCTTCCTGGCGAACTGCAGGTATCTATGGACCATGTCAAAATACCCAGGTTCAGTTTTTCATGCTTAAAGCCTTCATCTGTGTAAGGACCTGATTACTCTTTGGATCATCATCATCAGACCACATCCCAATGGGTGGGTGTGTGCTAAAGATAAAGAGTGGTATCTGTATCCTTTTTTTTCCTGAAAGACCCTTGATCATGTACTGCCTTCACTAGGAGACCAGATGTTTGCTTCGGGAAATCTTGGGACGTGAAGTTAATGTCTCGTGGGCACTTGTTTCAAACCAAAGCTCTCCGTGTAATGAATAAATATCTCTGAACATTTACTTTTCCACATTGAAACATAGTCAGTCTCAAAACGAGCTGCTAGCATTTCTGTAGAATACTCACTATTTTATATTTATGAAGACTTGTAAGATGGTTCCCAGTGCATGACAGATGGACACTCATGGTTGATAAAACCCATCTCCATGGCCTGCAGAGGGACTATTTAATGGTGACCAGAGCCAGCCTACTGCTGACACTTAGCTTTTCTTCCACAGTGTCTGAGTGCTGCAGAGGTCAGAGCTGCTGGAGCCGTGCAGAGCCCAGGGAAACTCTCTGCTGCAGCACTGCCAGGCAGACAGTGCCTGGGGGAACCTGGAGCTGGTGCTCTGCTTGTTTAATAATTGTCACGAACAATGGCAGCAGTAAACAGGTGCTTGTTCAGCTTACTCAGAACACTCCAATGGCCACATCACCAGAAACCAGAACTTACTATTATCATAATGTAATATAATGTAGTATAATACATATAGTATATCATATAGTATCATATATTATACTACAAACGTTAGCGACAGAAAGGGATAAAGGAATTATCCCTGTAGACAAAGCAATATCCTGGTTCACTTTGCATAGTCCAGTGAATGTTTTCTCAGCCCATCTTCCCTAGAAATTGGCAGAACAGAATCAGATGACAAAAGTGAACAGCACATCTGAAATTATAGGAAAAGCCCTATTTTACTGTTACTATTCAATCTACATTAGAAGATTAATATTTTCTCTCTCAAATTTGTGTATCACATCGAAGTGTCAACTGAAAACTACCAGGAAAGTACAGAAACTTGAGGTGTCATTTATTGCGTTTTCTTGGGTACGGTTGGTCAGACCTTTTCTATTTCCACAGTTTTCAGGGGCCATTTCACCAATTTGCTTCCCATATTCTAAAAGTGTGTAGAGTGTTACCAGCACAATCTTCTTCAATAAAAATTAATGTATTTTTAATGATTAGTTTTGCTTGCTACCCATTGCTACTGTTGCTTCCTACTTGCAGGCTGCTCTTCGGAGCCTTCAATTTCACACAGTCCACATCATCTAAGTCTATATCAGCACTGGCTCATTTAATTTCTGTTAGCACATTAGAAGAATAAAATGTAATATCAAAGGTGCTTTAAACTTTGTTTCATATGGACGTTTTCTAGAATGAAAGCACCAGGTGCCCTGACAAATCAGCCATAAAATTCACATCAACTTTCCCGGTACAGAATCAGGCCCACAGAAAACCTTGAATGATTTGGTCTGCAGACTTCAGCCTATGAACATCTCACAAAACTCATCTCCCAGATAATAAAGATGAAATGCTATTTTATCAAAATATGAAAGCTAGCAGCGAAGGGAAGCCGTTATGCAATGAAAGCACTTGGAATGTGAATACTCCATCCAAAACCTTTTGGCATAATTCCTCACTCCTTTTTTTGTCCTTGGGAGTGTGATCATTTTTGTGATACTTCTTATGACACAGCAGCTTTGCTGCCATCATTAACACATGGTTGGTGTGAACTGTCAGTTATTCTCACTTGCATTGACGTGGAGACTGCAGTCACCTAAGAAAAGTCCATGGAATTGGTTCGGATTTGGCTTGGCTTCTGGAGAGCAGGATTCAACAGAAAGCAGAACTACTTTAGTAAAGCTTAAAAAGTCTCAAAAGTTTCCTAGTGAAATTATACTGATATATATTGTGTTCATGATGGTAGCATCCCTGTGATAAACTACAGACATATTTGATAACTTGAAATACTTTTGATACTCACATTTTAATCTGCTGTAGAATTATACTTTGCATTTCAACTTCCTAATAAAAAATCTACTCTTAATTTCCCATCCATGTGCATGTATTCTGATAAAATTACACAGCCATCAGGTCTGATACTACTTTAAAAAGTTAAGTTTGAAGTCCAATATATCCCAGTAATTTAGTCTCCTATCATTGAAAACCTAATGCATTTGTGTGAAAAAACAAAACATCACAAACCAAAAACAAACAAAAGACTCCCAAATCAAACGAAACCCAAAAAAAACCCCAAGCAAACAGACACAAACCCCAACCCAAAACAAACAAAAAAACCCCATTGATGTAAATTACAGTGGTTTCTAAAATGAAATAGTTACTGTCTTTCTTTCTAAGGTCATACCACAAAGAAAGGTCAGCTATAGAAGTGATGAGACAGAAAGGCAATACACACATGATTTAATTGCTTTTTACCTTTACTTTTAAAATTAAAGGTGATAGAAGGCTTTTAGCACTCACATGGGACAACTTACATGATCCACCTAGATGCAGATGGATCCACCTACTTTTCCAGCCCATGCAGCCATTTTTATCCTTGCTGGGAAAACTTTGCTCCCCTTGTCTGACTCGGATATGTTTCTTCAGTTTCCACTTTTTATGTCTATTAAAACACCAAGGAACTGACAAAGAATATTGACCGTTTCATGGAAAAATATTATAATGAATCAGGTCTTGCAGCAAGATTTTTAAAATTTTATTTGATTTCAATAACATGAATCCGGTCTGTTGCTCTGCACTCTGATGTTGTACGTGGCAGCCCCTGGTCAGAAGCTGGGCTGATTGACTATCCTGAATTATAGCAGCATCTGACACACACAAGCCCTTGAAACAACCTCCTTTGTTTGAAATACTCTGGTGAACCAGTTTAGTGCTGTGCTGAGAGTGTCCTGCTTTTAATTTCCCGACAGTTTTTCCTTCGACCTGCACACCACCTTGTTTTTCTCTTGGTTACCATCCATTTCTTTTGCAACTGCTCAGCCTCATTCTTCTTGCTTTATTGCCTGATGATCCCTCTTGTCTCCCCAGCAGTCTCTGCATCGTTGCCCTGCGCCTTGACGGCTCTGTTGGTGTTGATGCGCAGCTCTGGATCTTTCCCTTTAACCAAAGTCTTGAGCCTCCTCAAGTGCTTCATTGTCACCTGCTGCTCCACTTCTGATTTCTTCTTCTGTCAGCTCTTTGGTCTCCTTTGGCAGCACTGGTGCTTTAGTCAGCAACACAGCCTGCTTGCTCTGAAGCCTTCAAGTTCTCTAATGGTGGGTTTTGTTGGGCACCTGGGCCTCTGCTTCCACACTCACTCTCTCATGTGTGTTGCTTTGCTGCTTTCTCCCCCACTGGATGTGTCTGCCTTTCCTGCTGATCGGCTCACCCTCAGTCTCTTTCATTCATCAGAAATGTAGACAAGCAAGCCCTAAGGAAGAACAACTCCTCTGCAGGCTGTTTCTCCGTGGTTTTGTTTTCTGCTGAAAAGAAGAATAAAAATTATTCTAGGTATTAAAGAATCACAGTTTTTACAGGTTGAAACCTAATACATCTTGTCTTTGCAGTCCTAACATGGGTCCTGTGGGACTTCCCTTGCCTTTTGTCATAGGCTGGAGTGGTTTCGGAGACTTTCTGGATACAAACTCCTTCTCTGGCACATTGTGAGAAGCAGTTTAGCATGGAAGCCTTACTTTCCATAGGGAGAACCAGCCAACATGCAGATGCACACACAGTGTTGCATTTTAAGCGTAGACTAGAGCTCGTTGTAACACTTCCAGCAACAGAAAATTTTTCAGAATTGCATTCCTATAATTTCTGTCAGAGGAATTCTGACAGGTTCTGTTTCCTGCAGAGAGACAATACTTGGTCTCGGTTGCATGCTTAAGTTTTACTTTGTGTGACTTGGATCACACAGCAATGAAAAGCTCTCTCTTGAACCTACCAGTGCTTGGACTTAGCCTACACCTCCCTTATCTTAAACTGGAACCTAGACATTACCTGTCATTTTTTCTTTTGTGGAATTCAACTTACAGTGCACTTTATCTCTGTGCTTCTGTAGTACATCGCCACACGCGTAGCCCTGGTTTCGGTGGAAATGTCAATCCATTTAGCTGATGCTTATTAAAAAATAACATACTTCCGCAGACAAATGTTTATGTGAATGCTCTCAGAAAGGATTTCTCTAACTGTCTTCAGATCTGAGAGTTTTAAAGAGTGAGTTACACACAGGAGTAGAAAAACCTTGCTATAAGAATCAAAGGTAGCCCATGTTATTACTATGTAGATACAAGCAGACATACATTCCCTTATTCTTAAACCAAACACACCACTGGTTTAAGTATCCTGGTGATTGTTTGAACATTAATGTGTGCTAAACTTGGTCTCCAAATTCAGTTCATGCTAGGGAGTCTTCCTTATAGCAGGGCTTTCCTTAAAGCTGAAAAAGAAGATAAGTTCACTTTCTTGCTTTTCAGTTGCTCAGGAGCGAAGCTACACCAGCTGTCCCCAGAACATCCTTTGCTTTCCGCCTCATGACTATATAGATCTGTAAGCAGTATTTACAGCCATGGCTGTCTTCTGTGCTGGGCAAGACAGTTGCAGGCACAATATCAATCTTCTTCCATGGAACTGTGGCAACATTTAATTATCTGTAAAGAGCAGAGTAAAAAATTTTCTTCCTTTTCAGCCCTGCAAGCTGTACTCTCGCTAGACAGCACCTGGCTGCCTATAAGCGACTGAAATCATTTACAGCTGGACATGGTCACACCTTACCTGGAACTGGATCAATTCTCATTCAAGTTTGCATAAGCACTGGCAAAAGGTACTGCCTTGCATGCATTAGCTCCCAAATTATTTTGTTTAGTCAGATCATAATCAGTGCAAACTTCCTCATGCAGCTGCCAAGCAGGCTTTTGGCTTATCCATAGGGAGCAGTGTTTTGAGAGCAAATATAGTTTGCTGGGCTGCTCTTGGTGTATCCACCATAACTCTCCTATTATTAACAGGATGGGACCTGTGGTAGAGAACTGAGGCCATTTGTTAAAGTACAGCCTCTACTCATGGGGCTCATTTTACTTAAATGTAACTGGTGCTAAGGAGTGTGTGCACGTATATCTTTAGGTCCTCCAGCTTCCTACTGCAGAACCAGATCCTTGCTGACGAATCCCTTTACCCCCAGCAATCCATTTATATAACTGTACAGTCAGGGCTATATTTGTGGTGTAGAAAGGGCTGGAAAATCACAGCAGTCACTCGCTTAGAGCAATTACCTTTCTCCCCAAGTAATCCCACTCTTTTCAGCAAGGGGTCACTCAGTGTGAATGAAGGAGGAGAGTTTGTCAGTTAATTACTTCGTATAACTGAGCTTGTCCTATGTGATTTTAGCTTCTAATCTAAAGGTGCACAACCATGGGCACTGTGGTGCTCAAGGCTGAAGCTGGGAGGGGTGGACTCGCTGGCTGGAGCCAGCTTGTTGATCCTGCCTGTTCAGTGACTTTTTTTCACAGGCTGTTTCACTTTCCACCTTTGGAAAGTCACCCTGCTCACATCAGGAACTACGAAGAATCCTTTTTCACCCTGTCTTGTAAGTTTGCTTCTCTGGACTCCAAGAATCACTATGACCCAAATATATAAACAGAAATATGTAAATATGGATGGGAAGTTCAAATGCTTACGTTAACACTGGATGGCAATGATGTCTATGTATATGAACTGAGGCAAATTCTGATTTCATTACTTTGAAATCACTAACCTGAGAAGAATAAGTATATATTTACTTATAGATTTCAGAAAGCTGAACATCTACACTACAGTAGATGATTACTGAAAAGAGGTTGTTTTGCAAGCCTTTTCCCAAGCCTTGGAAGTCTTTCATATCTCTAAGTCCACCAAAGAAATGCATCTAAAAACATGTCTCCTTTTTTTTATAGTTTTATTCCTTAGGAAAGAAGGAAGTTTGGGCACATGACTGCTTTAATATTCTACTTTCCTTAACTATCAACAGATAGATAGTGAAACAGATGTTAGCATGTGGCTGTTCTGTACATTGAAGATACAGAAGTACAAACATAAAAGCACGAGAAATGCTCCCAGCATCCAGACAGTGATGGTAATCAAGAGGTCTCATAACAGTTGTGTATACATTACTCTGCAACTAAATGTGCACGTAGCCATGGCATACAAGAGCTGTGTCAACTCAGGCACTTACCTTTATCAGTGCATGATACCTGTACGAATTATAATACACACACACAGAGAATAAAATAAGAATTGATCTGTGAGCTGTAGAGCAGCTTCTGAACAAACAGTGGTTCTAGCAAAATACTTCTCATCCCACTCCAATGTCAGTCACTCCCTGAAAACTACTCAGTGGAGTCTGCTGAGTGCTGTTGTTACTGTATAAAACTGAATATAGTAAAATTAAATACATACATATATAAATAAGCATGCTTAAGATCAAATAAACTCAATAGAAAAGTACAAAATTTCGTTGTAAAAACCCCACAGTGTTGGGATGAACAATTCGTGTTCTCATTTATTTGTGTACATTTACAGGAAGGTAGAGGTGTTGAATTAAGAAATCAGGCAGCTTAGCTACTGTTCGTTGCTCTTTCACATCCTGCTAATATTCCCATGTCCAAGGTGTCTCCAGAGGCTAAACTGTCCTCCTCTCAAGAAAAGTGCCTTAGAGAGGCAGGATTATTCACCTTCTGAAGGAATCTCTCTCCATGAGGACTATAGAAGGAACCTACATAAAACAAGCTTAGACCTGATCCTTAACTTTTACATGTCTGAAGTGAGATGAATTCTTTTTCTGTATTAGTCTGTGTCTGCTTGGAAAGCTGAAGTTAATGACACTTCACTCAGAGTGCTCAAGTGAAGATCACTGGAGTAGGTATTACAGTAAAAATACTGTTGAAAAGTAGGAAGGTTTCTGGAGGAAATGAGTTTGAAATAAATCAGCTCACAGTTTCACAAGGTTTAGGGAATACATTTCAACTGGAGAAGAAGCTGCAGGAATTATCCAAAAAGCTTATTTTAAACATCACTGAAGTATAAGGGAATTCATCCCCCTCAGCAAACATCTTAGTGTTCAACTCTGTGAAAACAAGAAAGCTCGACTGTAAGTGCAGCCGGAAGCGGATCACTCATGCCAAGGTATCCAGTGTAATAAAAACATATCAAGTATTCCAGGGTTATGGAAAGCATAGACTATCATCAGTTTGTAGAGAAGTTACCACAGTGGAGCTTTGCAGAGATTCTCACCAGGTAGAAATGACTGCGTATCTCACCAACATAAATATCTATTAGTGACAGCAGTTAGGGGAACATAGCACTTGAAAAAATCATGTCACTAGCCTCATCCACAGAATCTGTGCATCTGCTTCTCTGTGGGTACTATGGCCCAGACCTTCTTTCTCAGTCTATATGCAGTCCCACTCTTTCTCCCTCCTCTTAGCCAAGCAAGCACGATCTACTCCATGTGAGGTTTAACTTTCAGCTTATCAAACTATTTATCACATTCATTTGGCAAATATAACGGAATGAGAAAAAGTGGCTTTGAATCTCAAGGACCATTTCGACCTATGGTGTTGTTGAGGCAGCTCTGGTTAGCAACAGCTTTTGGAGCCATTAGTGATTCTGCACTAAAGACAAGTATCGCCCTTGGAACATGATTCTAGGGCATTTCCTGCACTTCAAAAATTTAACTTTTGATTTCAGGTTGTTTTCTTTAAAACTATGCCTTCCTGTAGTGACACTGATTGAACGGACTAAATCCTGCAGAAAACAAAGACAGGCTGCTGGATCTTTCAGATAGAAATAACTTCTGTCACGAAAGCTACTTCAATCTAGTAATCTAAACTAGATCTTGCATAAAGAAAACCAAACCTCTGAAACCTTCCACCAATTCAGCAAATAGCCCTTCATCTTAAAGAGAAATGGGCCCCATTCTAAGGCGGGGGACACAGTTTGTTACACACCAGGGTGCTCTGCTGGACAAGGAGTGGGAGAAAAGAATATTATTCTTGACCAAAAGCAGAGACATAATTGTGCTCCCTGAGTCAGCTTCCTTCAGCTCAGTCCCTCTGAATATCCCTGTGCAGGTCCTTATCTTCTCCCTGCTGTGAAATAGCATCCCTTTGCTTAAACCTCGTGAAGCAGAATTTAAGCCAAGGCATGTTGCCTTAATTTGGGCACACAAAGAACAAGCTCCAATCAGTTGCTGAGAGCGAAGTGCGTCAGCCACCTCATGTTTACCAGCTCACTTCTTTAAAAACTCATGAACTATGTGGTTTTCTGTTAAATAACTTCTGCAAGGAGGTGAAATGAAGGCCGGAATATGAGGGGCATTTGGCTGCCTTTGCATTCTGAAAGCAAAGGCACATGAGGGTACTTGACCCCTTGTCAAGTCAAAGATAAAATTTGTCATTGCATCTTTTATTTTCCATTTTCTAAATGAAGCTTTATAAAACCAATGTCCCTTTTCACCCTTCTCCACTCCACTCCCAAATACCTACTGTAACAGGCTGCAAAGGGCCCTTCCTGTTGGATTCTGTTGACAGATTGGCAAGAAGGATTCTGTGGTAGATTTTGGAACATCTCTGTCTCAGAGTACCAGCGTTTTAATCTTCAGTTGCTGTGGGATGACTCCGGTGAGCAGCCAAGCATCCACACAGCCACTCATTCACTCCTACACTCCCAGTGGGATGGGAGAGAGAGCAGGAAGAGCAAAAGCAAGAAAATTGTGGGTTGAGATGAAGACAGCTTAGTAGATAAAGGAAATGATGATAATCTCTCACCACCTCCCACAAGCAGACTGATGCCCAGACAGTCTCCAAGTAATGGCCACCTTGGAAGCCAAAATCCATCTCTCTTTTTCCCTTACCCCAATTTTACTGCCAAGCACGATGCTATAGCATGACACTTAGCAGGTTATAGGACAAGCAGGAATGGCCTCAAGTTGTGCCACAGGAGGTTTAGATTGGATATTAGGAAAAAAATCTTCACAGAAAGGGTTGTCAGGCGTTGGAACAGGCTGCCCAGGGAAATGGTGGAGTCATCATCCCTGGAGGGGTTTAAAAGGCGTTTAGATGGGGTTCATAGGGACATGGTTTAGTGCTGGAGTTAGGTTATGATTTGACTTGATGATCCTGAGGGTCTCTTCCAACAGAAATTATTCTGTGATTCTATATAGTATGGAGTATCTCTTTGGCCAGTCCAGGTCAGGAGTCCTGCCTGTATACCCTCCCAGCTTCTTGCCTGCACCAATGCACTCCCCGGCTAGGGGTGAGGAGGAGCAGAGTGAGAAACAGAGAAAGCCTTGGCACTGTGCAAGCACTGTTGAGCAAGAGTCAAAACATCAGTGTGTTATCAGTACTGTTTTGGTCACAAATTCAAAACCCAGCACCATAGGGGGTGCTGTGAAAAAAATTAACTCCATCCCAACCAGGCCCAGTATAGCTATTCATGAACTGAACTGGTTGCATAGTGCAACATCACTATGGGGTGCCCTGAAAACAAGCTCTCTTTCGGTCATGAACAGTCCTTCCTGTCTGCCAAATTTACAGGGGCCATCTCTGAGTTCTCCAAAATGCAGGGCCCTTCCATGGGCTGTGGCTGCTGCTGGATTTAACTCTGCCTTCTCTGCCTGCCCTGAGCACAGAGTGTGTTTCAAAGGAGCTCTGGCATGTGAGACAGGGCATGCATGGAGGGGTGGAGATGACATCTAGCTGTCTCTCCTGTCATCTAGACCTCATCACCCAGAGGTGATTGAAATGCTGGGAATTATTTTTTTTTTATATGAGTATTCAGGGTCTTGCAGTTAGAGAGATAGACGGGGGTCTGAGCACATCACCACAGTGGAGAATTTGGCATAGGGAAGACGAAAGGTGAGAGGCTTTGGATCTCTCTTCAGAAAAGAATGTATAGGAGAAGCTGTGTGGCCAACTACCTTCTCATGGCTCAAGACCTCAAGCTCTTTCATCACATCTTTGTTCATTCCACTATCATATTGGCTTCAGACTACTTGTTAAGTCCTGTCAAATCAAATGAAGCCCACCAGAGAGTCAAGGTGCACTGTATCTTTCACATTTGCATAGGAATTTTCAGATGGGAAGGTTGTTAGGTCAATCAAGAAGTAATTGTGGTGACCTTTTTTATGAAAAACAGTCTATCAAACATATTAGCCTAATTGTAGGAGTCCCATTTCTGCCAAAATATAATTAACAGTCTCACAGTGATATTAAGTGCTCTGAGAGCTCATTTTGAGACAAAATCTGGCCAGAAAGACCCATGTCCAGGACTATTACCTTTTTTTTTTAATATCCTTTATAATAGGATAATTATAACAGCTCTGAACTAATATTTTGAATACATTTAAAATGGCTTGTCTATTCCTAGCCTAGCAGGACCAGGCACTTCAAAGCATGGATTTCCATCACTTCTATCATGGTAATTTGGGGTGGCCACTGTTGTTTAGACACTTTTACAAAGATCAACAGACAGGATCAAGTGGCAAAATGTAAATATAGGAAATTAAGCTAAATACCAGGTAGAATGCAAACAGGTGATAGGATGTATTCTCTTCTCTTGTCTCCAGCTCGGTGTTGGCTGTAAGCAGTTGATTAAAGACATGTCTTCAAAGCTGTGAGACAGCACTGGAAGGGAACAACATGGCCCCATAAGTACTGCCCCCCCCTCATCGCTGCCTCACTGTGGGCCATGCTAGCAGAGCCTCGGTGCCCTGGCAACACAGAAATGTAGCTCTGTGAGCAGGCCCGTGGGGTCAGCCATGGGCAGAAGTGCTGACACCAGGGGCCACATGTCACCTCTGTGCACGTGTGTGTTTGTGCCTGGGAAGTGTATGGCTCGGCAGCTCAGGTCCTATGTGGCGCCTCTATAGCTAATGATACAGTTATTGTTGTGGTGACGGTGTCCTGTTTGTTTGGTGCCTTGCCATGACACGATGGCACAAAACCAACTGGTTCCCTCGCACTCTGCCTGGCACCATTGCAGCGGCAACCAGTGGGCTGGGTATCTTCCCAAACAACTGCTGGAGAACAGACCAAAAGAAAATGTAGCACTTCTGAGACAGGCAGAGCACTGCTTGCCTTCTGCATTTCTAAGGGAATATTTCCAGTACAAAAACCTGGCAAAACCACCTTAAGTACTCACCTTTCAGCCTACAAGTAATCGCAAGATGAGAGCAATTTCAGCCCTACTTAAAGGGAGAGCAAAAGATTTCCTTTGTTGGCCAGAAAGCCCTTTGTAAGCCAGAATTAAACTATACCAGAGCCCTTTACAAAAAGATAAACTCAGACATTTCATTCCCTATCTGGAGAACTGAATAAGGTAAAGAGGTTGAAATTAATCTGCATTTATCATCCTCTGGTATTAGGGCTGGCAGGCTAACCTGCTCTTATGTAATTGGACTAATAGTGGTGGTTTATTAACATCATTAAATCGGTGCCGTCTAGTAAACTGTCCTTTTATCTCACAACGTCATCTTGTCTTCCCTGAAGAAAAGGACCAGTTTCCTAGAAGCACAGTCGTCCACATCATGCATGGATCAAGTGACAGGCACTGACATGGCCAATTCAGGGTGCAGCACTGATTGTTTTAATGGTGAGGAAGAAGCACAGATTGCTCGTTTTGATGAGCAGTGTAACAGCAATTGCTGTGCTGCCACACTTCGGCTAGTGATGGCTGCAAGCGATTCCTGACAGTACAGATACCCCAAATCCACAGTAATGCTTGTTAATCTTGCAGAGAGAAGACACAGTTGTAGCGAAAGAAAAGAGCAGCTTGATCTGCTTTGCCATAGGGTGTCTCAAAGCAAATGAAGATTTTGTATTTATTGGCTTCTTTGACAGTAGCGGATTACAAGGGGAAAGCACCTACTCGTGTTGTGCTGCTGCTACCCTGATGAGTCTGCAGTTTGCCAGGCTGCAATTTGCACAGACTACATTATTAAAGGAGACACTCCATTAAGAAAGAGAGCTGGGTGTGCTTGGAGGCAATGGATGATGAGCAAGATGCAAGCAAATAAATAGCAAGGGGAAGTGAAAAGAAAACACAAACATGAGGAGTGCTAGCCTCATTCGGTTTGTTATTTGAAGTCTGATGGATCTCTTCCCTAACCATTCACAGCTATAATTGGACCAGCAATGGGTGAAGAGAAATCTGCAGTTCCTGCTGGTGCTACTTCTGTTTTGCAGCTGTAACTCTGCTGCCAAGGTAAAGCCTCCTGCGTTCCCCACACCTGAGCTGAATTTTGGTTTTTATGGGTCCTGAATACTTACTTGCTCAACAGTGGAGGGCATATAAAGTGCACATCAGTATGAACTAAGGTAAAGAAGAGATATTATGTAGAAATAAAGGAATGTAAAAATAAATAAAATAGCTGTGCAAGGCTTAAGTAGAAGACAGAAGGAGAAAGGAAAAAGGTTTTCTGGCTTGAAAGGATTCGAGTGTGTATTTTGAAAGATGTGCCCATGAACATCCAAAACACTGGGGAAGAGGTGAAGGAGAGGAGACAGTCAGGAAACAGTTCACGCTGCTGAATCCTGCACATCTTGGACCTATCTAAAAACTGTGGAGGGCCACTTTTGACACCACCAGAGCAAGGTTCACCCAAAGCCTCACATAAAAGGAAAATTACTCAGAGTGGACTTGCACTCTGTCACATCCCTTCCCTAACCCATCTCCAGTGCCCTTGCTGCTTCCTCTACTCCAAGATGTGTTTTGCACAAGCAAATGGGAGAGACAGGGGCAGATGTTCTGGATCCCCATTACAGCAATATATTTATACTGGTTCCAGTAGAGTTATAGGTGTCTGTAAGCCAAAAATACTGTGGTGACTGCCAGAGCTTTGTGAGGGGGATCTGCTCCCATTCCCCAGGAGGTCCCTGCAGCCCATCTCCCTCTGCAGCAGGGTGCACTGCAGCCCACGCTCTCAGGCTGCCGATGCTGTTTCGCTTACCGTCCTTTGGGTGTTTATAGCTGTGGTCATTTTGTGCATAACCAAGGCTGCCAGTCACCACCACATGTGCTTTCGGAAACGGACCCAGAAAACTTCCATGTTCTCAATATTTAGTATTGCGGATGAGTCAGTGAATTACAAAAATTATGGTCTGTCAGTATTCACCTCAAAGCTCCCTGCAAGTAACCCCACCAATAAATGTTTACAAGTTGATTTGATGTGATGTTTTTCTCCACCCTTAACAGTGAACTCCAGGTGCCAGTCAATACCTTGTTATGTTGATGTACATTGGACACAAAAAAGCATAGTTGCATCACTGATGTGGCTTAATAAAAAACCAAAAACATTAATGCACCATGAAGCCTTTTCTTCTGGTGACCACAATAATGACAAAGAGCAAAATTATGGTCATGCCAAATGAAATGTCACTTAGACCAGCCTTGTCAATTTTTTAAAATGTAATTTCCTTTGATTAAAGTTTTTTCAGTGGGCTTGCTGTCGGAACTTTTGTTCTCTGAAACAGCTAACATTGAAAAAATGTAAAAAATCTCTCTGTCTGTAAGTTAACTCCTTCTCCTGAGGAAAAAAAAAAGGGGGGTTGTTCTGTTTTTCTGTTCTTCTATAGAGTGTGATTTCAGGTCAAAAGGTGAAACTTAGAGCAGCCCAGTGAGATGAACTTCTCTGCTTCTCATTCTGGTGAATGACAAAAGTTTCAGAACATGATCAGGATACCCTTAAGGACCTTGATGAACCAGTGCCTACCTGTCTATGCCTAAGAAGATTTTTTCACTGCTAGAACTCAGAGATTTTGAAAACTAAAGGGTCTGAAGAAGAGATGGGCTAAGGTGGGAGATGCAAGTCCCAGCAATTTTCAGTGCCCCTTACCCAGTGCACGTCCTTTCTCTCTGGTCACTGGCCCATGATGCCCTGTGGGCCTGATGCTGTGGCACTGTGAACTTTTCTTAATACAGAAATATTTATTTTCAGCGTTCATGGCTTACAACTTCAGAAGATGTTAAAATCCATATAAAATGGCTTTCAGTCCCCAAAATAGACGTATCATCAGCTATGTTCCTGTATCTTACTGGCGTAATGATAAACTTACGTATTTGTTGTTGCAGGCTGGGCAGTGACAAGTGCTTAAATACTATGTGTGCCAAATTAGAAGTGGCTTAATTCCTTCTGCATGTATTTGCTCTTCACTGGAGAATACCTTTTATTCGCATAAATTTTTTTCTTAGCTATGATGATTTTTAGCTAAGTCTTACCTGGAGAAGGATATTCCTGTTTGAAACTAATATGTCTGATTATTTCCTTCCTTCCTTCCTTCCTTCCTTCCTTCCTTCCTTCCTTCCTTCCTTCCTTCCTTCCTTCCTTCCTTCCTTCCTTCCTTCCTTCCTTCCTTCCTTCCTTCCTTCCTTCCTTCCTTCCTTCCTTCCTTCCCCCTCCTAAGCATATCACTGATGGTAAATGTGTTTGTGAGCAGTTCTTTCAAGTCAGCTGAGGGCTGCTACAGCACTGTGAGATGTGGAGGCTCAATTGAATCCGTAGCCAATTAGGAAATTATCTTGATTATTGCTGGCCCCTGGGGTTTCTGTGCATCTCTGTGCCCATGTGCATTTCCCACCCAGATCAGTGCTCTTCTCATGCCACCTGCAGGCTGAAGCCACCAGCTTCTCCTCATGGGACTTCTCCCAAGGTGCATGGTGTAGGAGAGCTAAGACCTCACACTGCTAAATAACAGCCTTCAATTTATTTCAAATCCTGAATATAAGCAAGGCCCAAAAGCTGAATGTGCCCTACAAATTCAGGTTCAAAACCAGCCACTGCTTTCTTTCTGCATCATCCTGTATGTGGATAACTGTAGATTCTTCCTTTTATATCAGACACAGGTCTGAATTAATCCAGTTTTCCACTGGTCATATCCCGCAGCAACAATTCCAGTTTCAATGCTGTACGTATTTGCATGGCTTTGTCTTTTGCCAGAAGGGAAGGGAAAGAAGATGACAATTCCTGTCACAAGCTACTATGCAATTCACCTCACAGGATAGTTTCTGCAGAGTAGCGTTCAGAGTGGAAAAAGCTGGCTGGTAGTGAACAGTCAGGTTGTTCATTAAGGAAAATTCTAGTAGAGAAACCTAGTGTCTACATTTGATTAAAAGTTAATGAAACACGCACAACATCTCTGTGATCTGCAGCTCATTTGAACAGAAGATGAACCCAGACAGGAGCATCTGAGGTTTTTGATGAATGTTTCACAGGTATTTCTGCATCATCCCAGACCTGGAAGGCAGCAGGGAAGCCAGAAGTTAATCTGTCAGGTGTACAAGGGGAACCAGGACAGTGAGGAGGAAGAAGGGTCCCTCAATGTTTGTGAATGAGAAGCAGGACACCAATAAGAAAGTGAACATAAGGTCTTTTTTAATCTATAGTACCTTGGCTGTCAGCTCTAAGTAAATGAACTGGTAATTAGTTGGAGGAAACTCTAATATAATTAAGATACAGTGAAGGACATGTTCCTGTTTACGATATTGCTACTACAAGACTAGAATAAAATGTTGGCTCACACACATTTTGCAATCTATTATTTGTCTGAGAAGCTTGCTGTTGTATCTGTGTTAAATCTGTCCTGCAAACAAGTCAGTGCAGTATAGAGAGAGAACAGGTAATGTGCGTCACACAGCTCAATCCTCATTTTGACAGTAAGTGCATTAGAAAGTCAGTTAGATGCAATCTAGGAAAGGGGGGAAATCTCTAATGCTATCAAATGCTCAGATACCGTGAAATAAAGGAGCATTGCAGTTAATTTGTTCAAAAGCTCATACCATCATGTAACATAACCAAAGCCAAATTGTAATGCTGAGTGCTTAAGAGTTTACATTTGCTTTTTCAGCTATGCATAAATTATGAATGCATATTTCCTTTCCGGATTATGCAGTTAATGAGACTCAGCCTGCTTGGAAATAGGCTTGTCTGTTTAGGAAGGCAGGGTATGTGTGAAACACAAATGGATAACCAACAGGCTCACAGTTCTGGAAATAACACCTCCTGACAGCGCTAGGGAAGAGCCCCACTTTAACTAGGGAAAGGCAATCAGGCTTGCTTATGCAACATAGTATGTCCCAACTGCACTAGCAAGCAAGACGCTTTTCACTGTTTCACCAAGCCTCATGAAAGAGCTTTCAATGAGAAAAGTACTTCCCAACAGTTTCATTCCTCCCTGTGTCTGATAGTTGTGCCATATCTCAGGTGCATCAGGTACATCTCTTCTCAAATACTCAGGCTGATGGCAACTCAGTCACTTATGGGCTCTAGTTAACCTGGAAATAGTTTGAAAGTGAGCTGGTGGAAAGTAAAAATGCAAACTACAAAATCTGAAGAAAAGTTAATTCCAAATTTCTACAGCACACTATCAATACAGTATGAAAGCGCACCTTGAGTTCATATAGGTCTTTTCTATTCACATTAGAAAAACTTCCAGAATAGAATGGCCCTTGCCTTAGGAAGGAGAGAATTCAAGATGTAAAATAAAGGCATATTTTTCTAGCCTATATGAGTGCATATATGGTCTGGTCTTGGTTCAAGGTTTACTTTCCACTGATGATTTGGCTTCAATAAAAACAACACATGAAATTGGTGGGTTTATTCTGCATGCTTAAAGGTTAAAGAGTAAAACCCCAAAGTAATCAGAAGGTAGGACGAAGCAAGAAGTGGAAAGAGAGTGGCCAGTTTGTGAGCAAGACTAGACCTGCTCAGCAGTTCTCAGCAATATGCCCAAGAACTTTGTTCTGGAGGTTTTCCCCTGAAAACCTCCTCCCTGAGCACCACATGCTGCAGGGCTCTCAGCTGCCTTTTGGGTAGAACAGGTAGGTACCTGATTTCATGTTTTCTCTCCTGTTCTTTTATTAAAATTCTCTTTTGGCTGCTGGCAATTATTTGCTGCTTCAAGGCAGGCTTTGTAAAGCCATGATACCACTGGGGAGTCATTGGCAGAACAGCCTCAGAATTGTTGCTGACCTGATTGCAAAGTATCACATTAACAAAACAGGACTTTTTTTTGCCTGCTCAGCCTACCAGCAAGGTTTCTGCTCCATCACTCTGTGTGTGGGAGAGGATTCCAGACACTGCTACATTACTCACTGCCCTGAATAGAGAAAGCTTTTCCATATGTTTTTCCTAATATGTGTGTACACATTACAAACTGAACTCTTAAATCAGTTGCTCTGAATTTCTAGCAGAGATAAGGGATCAGAATTAGGCTGTCTCTGTCACAGAGGAAAAAAAATGGCTTTTAGCCTACTGACATCTAATTTTTTCCTTGGTTTTCACGCCAACATTTTTGATGGAAACATCAGCCTAGACATAGAAGATTATTACAGCCAAGCTAGCACAAATCACAAATCTTCTGGGGCTTGAAAGCGTTGTTGTGGTCTCTCTTATTTTCTTTCCATCCTTCATTTCATGTAAATACTATTGTAGTGTGTATTAACGGCCTGTTTTATTTTACTGTCGTATCAGATGCCTGACATTCAAATACCATCAATCCATTCACATATAGTTATTCTAAATACAAAGCAAGCATTATGCGCACTAAATGAATGTGTTCAAATACCTTCAATGCATTTGAATAAAGCAGTACCACATGATAGGCAATGAACTTCTCACTGATCCTGACATGCTTGGCATGATGCTAAGGAGCACTACTACTGTGGCCATAATTTCTAACCACCCGGAAAGCTCAGCCATGACTCGCAAGTGCACTGCCTGCCATGGGTCCGGTCCTTGAGATTATGAAATAAAACCTGAGACAAAAATGAGCAAGAATGGGCACTGTAGGCCCTGGGAACAATAAAACAAACACTTCTAGTTTGTCCCAGTTTAAAATCAGGAAGCTTCTTCAAAGTACTTTCTGTTGTGGCTTAGGAGAAATCTGGAATGATAATGAAAGAAAAAGAGACAGATCTGATCAGGTTAAATCACACCTCATTATCTGTGCAGCAGCACCAATAATACCCTGATGGATGCCAGGTTACCTGGCTGACGATAATCAAGCCAACCTCGGAGCCTGAAGAGCAGCAGTGAGACTCCTGCCTGTGCAGTGTATCCACAGCTGGGGAAGGGGCCGATCCGCACAAAGCGAAGTGGGGCTCAGAGGTCCCCAGTCTGAGGGGCCTGTAGAGGCTGAAGCCTGGAGGGGCTTGGCTGCTCCACCTTTTTGTGCTGCTACAGGCAGGACACCTGCAAGCATTTATCAGGGCTTCTTCAACACTCCTGGTCCAAAAATTAATGGAGAGAGTCACAGGGTGCCACACAAGCAACAGCAAAGTGGCCATCAGCTAAGCACACACTGAGCAACTCATGGCACTGCATGGACTTATGCTGGTGGAGACCCACCCTGGAGCTGCTGCCAAACCAAGCGGGTGACCCTAGCAGTAGGACAAACATCACGGGAGACATCGGGAGGATCAGGATCAGTCCCACCAGGAGGGAGTCAAACAAGAGCAGGAAGGGATTGGAGAAGAGGGAGGGCCATTGTAGTGTGGAGACTGCTGTGGAGGAGACTGGAAGGAAGACAGAAGAGAAAGTATCTTCTGCAAGGGAACAGGGGCAGGAGAACACAGGTGAGCATGGAAAGGAACTTCATAAATTCAAGGGGCATGAGGATGGGAAATTGGAGGAGGCAACCAGAAAAGAAGGAAAGAGGGAAAAAAAAAAAAAAGTCTGGGGAAGCTAGAGTCTTGGAAAGAGTTGCTGCTGATAAGGCAGCAAGAAATCGTGAAGGAGATAGTTGCTCAAGTAAGAAAGGGCCTAAGCCATATAGGGGAAATTTCTTTTTCCTGGGGAAATGAATGCTGAAGAATAATATTGCCCAAGTGAAAAGAGTGCTTTTGATTTGATTTGAAAAGCAAAGAGAAGGTATAATGATGCTGGATGACATAGAGCCATCACTCTCTATGGAAACAAAAGGAAACCTACTTTCTTTAGTATACAGAAGACCAAAGCTTCCTGGTAGTCTAGCACTGATCTTGACAACGAAGTGGCTTTCAAGGAACTGGTTTTCATTGTGCAGGGTATAAAGGTAACACCGTAGGAAATAGAGACATTAAAAAAATCATGGTTTCTGAGAGGTAATAGGTGTTCAACGGGGAGAAAATGGCTTGTGGGATTCTAAAGGACATGACTCAGCCATGTGAGCAGCTGCCAGAGCTAGCCAGGCTGAGGCTGCTCAAACAGCAGCCTGTGAGACGGCCTCACTGCTAACCTGTGTTGCACACAGGCAAAACCTTGTGAACCCCCAGCTTAAAGAATAGCTTTCGAATGGGCACTTGGGGGCAGTGGTCGCTCGGCTGTAAGAAAAGCAGAAACAGTACCTGATTGTTGGGTGGGAGCTGTGTGAACGCTACCATGGACAAATAGCCATAATGTGGAGGAAGCATGGGCTAAACCACAAGCTCTTCAGGTCTCAGAGGGCTTCAGTTTTTGGAAGCACATCCATGTTCTGTCACAGACCTGAATTATGAGGTGATTCTTTGGTGTTAACTTGTACTCGTTCCTCAGGGCAGCATCTAGCCATGGAAGGACGCAGAAAAAAGGAGAGGAGAAGCCTGACCTGGGAGAAGCCTGCAGGTGACACTTGTACCAGAACCTACTGCAATGGGTGTTGGAATGGATGTTCTGGTTTTCACTTGTCTCCACCTGAACATGGTATTTAGTACCAATTCCTTTAACACCACTGAAGTGCTTTTTCGTTGAACTCCTATATCTCTTCTAGGCCAGCAGACATCAAGAAGACAACATTACCTTTTCATGTGCCCTGCGGTTCCTCACAAAAGAAGCCCCAGCAAACAGGTAGGATGAAAAAGAAGAGGGATTCAAAACTTGCTAACAGTCATCATTAAGTCCTCTGAAAAGTGCACATAGCTGAGGCTATGTTAGTTCCTCAGCATGAATTTTACTTTCCAGGGGAAAAAAAAATGCACTTGGTGTGGCTTCTGTGAGCAAAAATGAAAGGGTTACGCAGATGTGTATAGACAGATGTGACCATCCCCACGTCCGCCTCAGCCTAAGTCAGCTGGCCGCGAACTGTTTTTGATCCTCAAAGCCATCTGTATAGGTAAACATTGCTCACTTCTCAGGTGAAAATACTCTTTCTTTCGGCGAGGCTTCCTTAGTAAAAGGGTCAAGATAGAAGTGGAAAGCTGTCAGCCCTACAATAACAGAGAGATGATACATAGGCATTTAAGGCTTCTTCAAAAATTTGTGAAAAAACATGCTAAAAATGTTAGTCTTTTATTACAAAGTGTTTTACGAATTATAATTTGGAAGTTCAAAAGGACAACTAAGACAAATGTCAAGGCACATTCTTCAGAATTAATCTGAGGGGCGAAAACAATTGGGTGAAAATAAGCATAGGTTATTTCCATGCTCAGCTATGTGTAAAATATGTCCCCATCAGAAATTTGGGATTAAAATGAACACCTCAGGTTTTAGTGGTGCAAACAAAGAGGAGAAAAAATATTTATGACATTTTAGGTTTTAATTTTGTTCCTTTTATTGTTGTATGCCAAATTGCCCAAACAGTGTTATGCATTAGGCCACAAAAAGCACAACTGTCAAAATCAAAGCGCAGTATAGATTAATTTTAAATTAGAATAATGAGATTTATTTATCCACCTCTTCTGAGATCTCACTTTCACAATTATTTAAAAAAGAGTTATTAAGTCTATTAGTGTAAAACAAAACTCTTTTGTGAGATATATTAAATTTGCCATGTTTTATGCCCCAAACATGACTGGCAATTTTATGCATTATTTTTTTAATTTTATAGGTTTTGTCCCTTTTAGCTTGCCAACCAAGCATGTGAGTGCACTGTTTCACACAGGAAAGAAACTCTGTAGAAGTAAGGCTAGAGAAGCACATCCTTTAGGGGTCTTTCTGACATGAGTCCTCATGGACCCTGAGCTTTCTGCTCCCAGCAGATGCCCAATAGAAAGGCAGCTGAAAGTGTCTTGTGTCACTTCTGGGAGTGTACAAAAGGCAGAAGTAAAGTATGCTCCAGGCAGGAAGGCTGTAGGACCTGGCTCCTCCTGCTGTGTTGCTTTGATATTTTTCTTCTTCGGGGGCAGACCCAAGTGGAGAGATCTACAGAGCTAAAACAGAGCCAAACATCTAATTAAAAAAACTATTATTTTCCACAAGTTTCGCAGAAAATTGAAATAGGAGTCCTGTTTGTTTGCCTTAATAATTCAAAGGGCTATCATTCTTGTAGGGTTAGTTTTATTTTATATTTTATAATTTCTGAATAACATTAAAAATGAGCACTTCCTTTGGTCGATCAGTTCAACACACTCCTCAGCAGAGAACTGGATACATAAGGCCACAGTCTACTCTCAGTAAATTCAATAGAGACTGACATCACTGGGGTGAGTGCTGAACCTACACACATGTTGTCAATGGTAGAAACTGGGTAGAAAAGCGTGGAAAGTTCATACATATTCAACTATCATCCATCATGACTTGGTAATAAGGCAGAAAGAATGAAAGAAAAATTATTCTTAGGTAATCCTGTTTTGTTGGTAGAAGAAAAATAGATGCATAATTAATAATACATAATGCAGAATTAACAGTCTGTAATGCCTTCCTCTGAAAACAGTAGCAAGTATCTGGTTTTCATCAGTTTTGCATTGTCCTGAGCAGGTCATTTACCTGTCTGCATTGTGAAATTAACTTTTCTCAATTAATGTTAATATCAGTTCTTTTTGTTCTAATCAGACTCTTCAAAAAAAACACAAAAAACCAAAAACCAAACCAACAAACAAAAAAACCCCCAAACAATAAGCAATGTGGGATTAGCACTAATAAGAAAAAAACCCAACCAACCAACCAACAAAAAACCCCAGAAAGCAAGCATATGATGCCTGCTGGGTTTTTGCTGTTAGAGTTCCACTTCCATCTCTAGTGTTAATAAGACTCTGAGTGAAATTGGTTTCTTTGATGATAGAAAGAACAGTGGTGTACTTCTAAAGGATCTTTTTTTCCTTGCAGAAACTGTTATAATCAGAGAAATTGAGTGGATGTGATGGAAGGCAAATGTTAGAAACAGAGTGTGAATCCTTCCCTCTCGAATCTTTTAACAATGGCAGTGCCCATGGAAATAGTCATCCAAGAGGGGTAGAAGTCACAAAAACCTACCTGTTGTAGTAGTCTGAAGTCATTTACTTTGTAGTATGTCAGAGAGATAGAGGTCCCAGACAAAAGAGTCTAAAGGAGCACAAATTAGGAAGTGCAAGGGCTGCCTCAAATTTAAAACACACACACACATGCTTTTGCCTCATCCAGAAGCTAAAGAAGCTGTTCTGATGGCATTGTGGCCAAATTCTAGTTATGGCTTTGTCTGTCACAAAAAATGTGAATTTAATCCCTTACAGGTGGCAGAGTGTTGATTGAAGAAAGCTTTGAGGAACAGAGCACTTAACTGTTTTGTATGTTGATGTTTCATGCCCAGGTAGAGAAAAAATTATAAAACCACCACAAGTTTGGGTTTTACTCAGTGGATAAAATGCACTAAAGAGGCTTCATTATTACTGCTCTTCAAAAGCTCTCGGTAGTGCAGCCTTACTGAATGGGGTGCATTGAAGTCATCAAGAAAGAAGAGTTGTGGTATTTCACAGGCAGGTTAAGGCCATGGAACAAGAAATGAGTGAAACAAGACACCACTGAGACGTCACTGTATCTGAGGAGGCTTCAATTCAGCCTCATCAAACTACTGCAAGAAGAGGGTGTGTGACAGGTACACAGTAGAGATCTTAAACCTACTCAGAGGAAAGGGCAAATGATAAGGTTAGAGGCCTCTCTAGCCAAAGAGCATTTGGGCACTCAAGAAGGGCGTTGTCTCCCCTTTGCTGATCTGCAGTTTATCTCAGGGCTTTCCAGGCCAGGTGGCCCCTTATTACAGTGATCAAAGAAGAGGCCAAACTACTGCTGTGTCTAACACTCAACCTCTCCTGCATCCCCTCTTGTTTCTCTCAAAAAAGGAGGAAAAAAAAAAAAAAAGAAAAAGAAGTTGTTTCAGATAGCTAAGACCAGTGCATATTTTCTCCAAAACCCAAGCACTGCTTGCAGACCACAGGCAGAAGGCCTGGTGAGGGTTTGTGAATGATGCTATACATTGACCACTGCCACTGATAACATCTTCAGTGTGCCACAGGGTCCCTCAGTGTAGCAGGACACCTCACCCACGTGCCTTCAGGCTGCAGAGGACACTTTGAGTGCGGGCAGCAAGTGGCCTTTGTTGCATGGATGGAGTGAGCAGGAGGGGACCTTGAGGCTAAAGCAGAAGCATGCCATCTTCCCATGAGCAGCCTCCACTTCCAAGAGACTTAGAGGAGCCTCTGTTTCTTCCTAAAGCCCTTGCTGTCCAAGCTTAAACCTCAGACTACAGTAACCTACATGTGACTCAGTCTGTTCCTGTAAAGGGTTGCAGCCTGGTCTTTTACTGTTACCTGGAAAAATTAACTCTCCAACAGAGCTGTTACAAACTATATGATCCTGATCCTGGGACTGCAGCCCTATAAATGAGGCTTTTAGGAGGGGCTTGGCATTCAGTGGTGCTACATACAAGAACAAATGAATCTCAGAAACAATTTGTTCTCATCTGTTGCAGTAGCTGCTGTACATAAAAGCCAGATCACCTTAGGTCAGTGACAGAAGTTTTTTCTAAATAAAGTAATATGGACATTCCTAGGACCATTGCACTTATTTTTAAAAATACATGTGCTTCTTTTTATTCCCAAATTTAGTGGAAAAGGGTATAGGAAACACACCACAGCTTGGTACAAATGTAGAACCACATTTAGGCAAATCAGAGCACGATCAAAAGCAATTTCAGGGGGTCATAGATGTGATTAATTGGTTTGATAGCATTCTCCTCAGGAACAAGCTCCATGCTTGTACAGTGCTGTGGTTACTGCTAAAGAACAACACAGGTGCCCGTAAACCAGAGCACAACGGTTCACTTCAAGTGAAACAAAATCCAACACACATCTTGGTGTTCTGGCTGGTGGCTTCTGAGACATTTCCTGACAAGAGTATATTGCTGTTTGCCTCAGATTCTTCATGCTAGAAATATGTGGCAGGGAAGAAAGGTGTTCCTCTTCTCTGTCAAAGTTTTAGACTTGCACACTGCAGATATATGCATTGCTTGGTGCTAGCACTGAAACAAATGTGACATTTGTATATATTCTCTGCCCTATATGGCCAAAGCATATGGCAAATTTACTACAGAGAGTAGCCTTTTAGCCTTTTCCATACATTTTTTCCAGATATATCACCTTTGTGACTCCAGTATTTGTAGTACTGTTGCTCTGCCTTTTCCCTGCTCTTCCTTTTCGCTGTTGCTCTGCCTGAAAGTTAAATCTTCGTATTATTAATTACTGACATCACTTAGCAAAGTGTGTTTGTTATTGCCTTTGTAGGAAGTGGACATTTACCCTATTCAAAGTATATGTTCTGGTGAGAGACTAAGCAAAAACGGAAGGATCTACAAAGCACTTACAAAACTACCTCCCTGAGAAAAAACTAGATGGAAATTCTTAGAGAAGCAAGCCTAAAAAGATGAGACATCCAACTACTGGTTATCCCAGCACATATGTGGGGTTTCATTTGATTGCTTTTGAGGACTGACCTTGTGAGGTGGCCCTGGATAGGAGTTTTCCATCAGCATCATCATTTGCAGCCCCACAGGCACTACTGGAGCTGGTGCTACCCTGTGTGACACAGCAGTGCAGGCACACCACCAACCCAGGATCTGTGGGGGATATTACTGATAAGCACTCGTAGTCCCATGCTGGATCTCGAAGTTTGGGTGTTGAGGCTGCACTGTAGATAAAATGATGTCTTATTTTCTCTGGCCCTGTGTTTGTCTGTCTTCTTTTCTTTCCCCTTTCCTTTCCTTTCCTTTCCTTTCCTTTCTTTTCCTTCCCTTCCCTTCCCTTCCCTTCCCTTCCCTTCCCTTCCCTTCCCTTCCCTTCCCTTCCCTTCCCTTCCCTTCCCTTCCCTTCCCTTCCCTTCCCTTCCCTTCCCTTCCCTTCCCTTCCCTTCCCTTCCCTTCCCTTCCCTTCCCTTCCCTTCCCTTCCCTTCCCTTCCCTTCCCTTCCCTTCCCTTCCCTTCCCTTCCCTTCCCTTCCCTTCCCTTCCCTTCCCTTCCCTTCCCTTCCCTTCCCTTCCCTTCCCTTCCCTTCCCTTCCCTTCCCTTCCCTTCCCTTCCCTTCCCTTCCCTTCCCTTCCCTTCCCTTCCCTTCCCTTCCCTTCCCTTCCCTTCCCTTCCCTTCCCTTCCCTTCCCTTCCCTTCCCTTCCCTTCCCTTCCCTTCCCTTCCCTTCCCTTCCCTTCCCTTCCCTTCCCTTCCCTTCCCTTCCCTT
>VWYH01007500.1:1140682-1367391 GCA_013399365.1 Pampusana beccarii
CCTTTCCTTTCCTTTCCTTTCCTTTCCTTTCCTTTCCTTTCCTTTCCTTTCCTTTCCTTTCCTTTCCTTTCCTTTCCTTTCCTTTCCTTTCCTTTCTTTTGCTTTTCTTCACTTTTCCTTCCTTCCTTCCTTCCTTCCTTCCTTCCTTCCTTCCTTCCTTCCTTCCTTCCTTCCTTCCTTCCTTCCTTCCCCACAGTAGCCACTGGTTTTAAGCTTGCTACACTTCCAAAGGTTAGCCATTAACGAGATATTTGGCTGTACCACAGATGACTTGAGTGCTCCTATTTGAAGGGCAAATAGTCATGGTTATTTTTGCAGACACAGAAAATATTTTAAAGAATCATTTGAGACTGTCTTTTATACAGCCCAGAAAAAAAAAAAAAGGATACAAAATACAGGTTCCCTGCAGGTACAAAAATGTTCTTTATGTTTTTAACACCATTATACTTAGAATTCGACTTGTTTTTTCTTTTCTTTTGTATTTTTTCCACTGTTTTTTCTCTGTTAGTATCAAGAGAGTAACATTGCTGCAAGTAAAATAAAAGCTTTTATCTGGGATATGTCCATGCTCTAAAATTACAGTTCTGTATGCCCAAGTGATAGTTAGGTAAGGGAGTCAAACAACCAGTTAATGAGCAGTTCTTCATTAAACTCACTTCAGGAAGACCTTGAAGTTCATCTGGTTTTCATGTCCTTCCCAGATGAGGCCTTGAAATTCCCCCCTGAATAATTTTTATTTTTTGTCCCTAAGGTGTGGGGGGTTTTTTATGTTTTCACTGTTGGTATATAAAAAAATGAATGTTATTTTATGGTTGCATTTTATGATTCCCACTACATAGATATATATATACCTCATGGAAGTTGTGGAAAGAAATGATGGAAGACAGCGGAACAAAGTCTAGTTGGAGGTAACTGACAACATACCCCAGCGGTCAGTACTGGGTCCAGTCCTGTTTAACATCTTCATTAATGATTTGGATGATGGGACAGAATGTACCCTCAGCAAGTTTGCTGATGACACCAAACTGTGAGGAGTGGCTGATACATCACAGGATTGTGCTGCCAGGGTTGAACTTGAGACAGCAATTGCAACCTTGTGGCAAAGGTGACTAATGGTATCCTGGGCTGCCTGAGGAAAAGTGATGCCAATAGGACAAGAGAGGTGATCCTTCCCCCTTACTCAGCAGCTCTCAGAGTGCTGGGTCCAGGTCTGGACTCCTCAGTACAACAGAGACACAGACATACTAGAGCGAAAGGCTGCAAAGATGATGAAAGTACTGGAGTATCTCTCATATGAGGAAAGGCTGAGAGAGCTGGGACTGCTCAGCCTGGAGAAGGCTCAGGATGGGTCTTATCAATGTGTACAGATACCTGAAGGAAAGATGTGAAGAAGACAGAACCAGGCTCTTCTCAGTGATGCCCAGTGACAGAACCAGAGGCAATGGGCACAAACTGAAACACAGGAGGTTCTATCTGAACATCAAGGAACACTTTTTTACTGAGGGTGACTGAGCACTGGCATAGGTTGCCGAGAGAGGTGGTGGAGTCTCTATTCTTAGAGGTATTCAAAAGTCACCTGAATGTGGTCTTGGGCAATGTGCTCTAGGTGGCCCTGCTTGAGCAAGTGGATTGAAACAGGTGACCTCCAGAGGTTCCTTCCAACCTCAACCATTTTGGGATTCTGTTAAGAAAATGTACATTATGAACAGGAACTGGGATTCTCAAGATATACACTGCCTCTATTCCGGCATACTTCCAAGGCATATCGAAACCAAACCATCCTGACTGTAATAATCTACTGTTCCATCAATATTGCACAAATAGCTAGTGAGAAGTAATACCATAGAGGTCTCTGAAAGTCCTCTTCATAATCCTTTTACTGCTGCAGCCACCTGTCACAGGGAACACTGTGGTTCAAAATCACCTTGTGATCAGCTCCGCAAAGTGCAGATTTTTCACTGGCTACTCCCCTTCTTCCATCTCTTCTTGTCCCTCTTGTATTGCAGCTCTACACCCTATAAGCACAGCAGAGCACACTGAGCAAAAGTCTTGGTGTCAGCAGTTGCCTGGGTTCCCTCCCGCTCATGATGCCACCAGAGTCCCTCCAGCCCTTGAACTCCAGTGTGGCTGCAGCCCCCGTAGCCATTGCAGTGGAGCAGGAAGCCATGGGTGAGCTCTGCATGCCTTTTATTTCTGACAGCAGTGGTACTACCCTGCTATTTACTGTCTGAAGGCAAAACTGAGAGCAGCCCAGCCATTTGAAGCTGTACTAACATTTTTGTGCCATTTGCACTTTTCCTGCTCACACCTTTCCAGGAAAATTGGTGGCACAGAGGGTGCGGATCCACTCGGTGAGTCACCAGGCAGACTCCTGCAGGCCAAGTCAAATGTGGGGTTTCACCTAAGAGCTGCTTTTATGGGAAATATGGAACATGATAGTTGTTTGGGTTGGAAACTCCTTCAATGACTCGGGGCTAAGTTCACCCAGGAGTGTTCGTGCTCCTAAGCACTCTCTGGAAAGTGAGGCTGGAACGTTTTACACCTCTCCAGTCAGGCGTTTGCTTACCACAGAGCTTGCTAAATCTGTCTTTGGTACCATGGGCACTCACTTGTTTCTATCTCTTCCTCCTGCCCCTTCTTATTAACATTTTCAAAAGGTTTCATTTTTTTTTCCCCTAGGAGAGTTTGCAAGAAATGAGTAAGTGCTTATGTCGCCGCTTTTCATCTATTTATTTTGGCTGTTTGTTTTCGCTCTTCTTTGGAGAGACTGTGATGCATAAATAAGCTATGACCTGTCATCCCACAGGGAAGAAATAGGGGATCGTGCATGGAGAATGTTCTCTAGTTTTCCTCTTGTAATTTCAGTAACGACATCATACTAAATGATCAACCTTTTTCCTAGAAGAGAGCTTTGTGTATTTTATTTTAACTATCCAAGGTGTATACGCTCAGACCTTCACAGTAAGCCTGAAACCAATTTGGAATATCTATCTTTAAGTCCTTCAAGGTTTATATCATACACCATTTAAACAACCAATTAAGGTTTAATTTCACTGTAGTTTTCAGATACAAGGCAATCACTGTCTCCTGCAGTGCTGATAAGGACTGCAGCAACAAAGACTAACACTCCAAGTAGTAATTTAAAGACAGAAAAAGGAGGGAAAAGCAAAAGAATTTCCACCTGCGAAACCAAGCAATTATAATCCTACAGTGGCCATTTCCTGCTGTGACAACTGCTGGTAAAAAAAAAAAAAAATAAATGAGTGATATCTTTAACCTATAGGCTTCACTGTCATTTTGGGGTGAAATGTTTTTTGTTGATTTCATGTGATATTTTTTCTCAGGTGTTTTGTTTGGTTGGTTAGTTGGTTTTGATTTTGTTTTCTTAGGTTATGGGAGGGGAAATAACAGCAAGGGCAACAGATACAAAAGCAGAAGTTTCACCCACCATGCTGCCCAGTTGGTTATCTTATTACTGACATGCAAGCACCCTTCTACTATAGAAGGGATGCCTTCAAGAAGCCGTATATAAACCCTTCTTTGAGTGTCTGTGCAGCAGAGACTCAGCTACCAAACTTCCAGCTCTTGCAGTTAAGTACAGTGCCTGTTTTGTGATGATTTTGTAATGTGGATCACTATCGGTGAGAAGCTCAGCTGAAAATTACTTATTTCATTTCACACAAGATGAGGAACGGAGGCAGAGCTAGAAATGAAGTAAAGCACTGTAGCTAAATTCAGCGAATTCAAATGGGAGCAAGTTTGCTGACTTAGCCAGAGCCTGGTTGTTGATTACAGTATTTGAACCAGACTTCCCCAACCGCACAACACAATGACTCCTCAGAGCTCTAAATCACGATTTTACTAATTAAGACTACATGTCTGTATATGCAGATGTACACATCAATATAGCTAAAAGTTGAATTTGATCTAGTATATTGGCTTTCCTTACTTACATTTAAAAAAAAAAAAAAGAGGAAAGAGAGAAGGAGAAGTGATAGATTACACACCTAACACACTGGACATCTGCGGACATTCTCACGACACTTAATACGCTAAAAAGCCTCAAAGTTTAGGATGTTTGACAACACAGCTACAAAGGAACGATCACAATTTCAACATTAGCTGTTTTTAGTGCATTAGAAGGTACTGCCACTATGCTTCCTCAATTATGTTTATACTAGCAGTATCTTCTTGTTTCAATGTTAATTTTTGTCTTGCATAAGGGTTTGTTGCAACATCATGCCTAAAAGAAGAGAAAATGAATGGAAAACTGCCCAGATGAGGTAAGCAATGGAACTACATATAAAGAATAGAATGGGAATACAGGCCAAATATCCAGACATCCAGCCCAGGTCCCCATTTACTCTCCCTGGATACCACCTGCAGTCAGTGGAACCCAGTCAATACACCCACTATATTCATCTCATCCTAACGCAGGTGCTTAAGCAGAGTAAGCACATACAAAAGCCGCTCCCTGAATGCACCTACTTCTCTCTTTCAACTACAGTGAACCCGTGTCAACTAGCTGCTCTGTGGATATCTTAAGTGATGTGAAGTAAATCCCACCCAAGGTGTCTGTCAGATGCTCCCTGAACTAGAGAGATGTGTTTTTCATCCTTTTATCCCATTAATTTCCAGCAGATCGTAGATGTTGTTTGTGACAACAGAGTATAAAACATTTTTAGGCACATATGTGACTTAAATTGACAACGCATTTTTAATGTATGGTTTGGAATAGACTTATTCACAGCTTGCTGTGCTCCACGCAGCAGATGAAAGGCAGAAGAAGAAAACACCACCATTATTTATGGTATAGCAAAATATTTTCTGTGTGCTCTAAGTTTAGAAGATTATGGAAAGAAAAAAATAATGAGGAAAAAAACATAACTGGAAGAACAAAAGAATCCTAAGGAAAATTTTGTTTACAGAGCTCAAACTCTGTCACTTCAGTTCCCAACACCCTCCGTAAGGCAGCCCAAGGTCCTGTGTCTCATTGGCATCTTCTTGCTGGTTTTGAAGATTGAATTTTGGACCAGGGTGGCTGTGACCATGCACTGGTAGAGACTTGCCAGGATCTCCAGCCTTGTACAACAGCAGATGCCTGGCTTCTCCCAGTGACCATATGCTGCTGGGAGAGCTGGGAAAGCCAGTGGATGTCAAGCACCAAGTCCCCGCTAAGGTGAAACTGTGCTCTGACTTTGCCCCCATCAGCATGAGGCCTGTGCAGGCTCAGAGACACCCTTGACTTTGTGCAGCACATGGTGCTTTAAAACAAACCCTGGTCTCAGCTGAAGTCAGGTGAGAACTCTTGAAGGAACAGTCCTGGCTGGGTTAACTTGTTCCAGAACAGATCCCTGCTTCTATCAGTGAATCCTCCCCTTCGGGAGGCATCGTGTTGTGCATCCTCCAGTATGACATGGTCATTTTCTCTCTTTGAAGTTAATGTGTTATTTCCATCCCCCAAATTCATGCATGTTAATTGATTTCACTAGGTAAGAGGGAGGACTATGCCTCAGACTATGGCCAAATTGAGAGAAACAGAGTTAAAAATAAAAACTCCATTTCAAACTAGAGCATGACTGAGATACGGAGAGGGTGCAAAGCAGCCTCAGTTGTACCTCAGCCAGGCATCTAGCCCTGTTAAGTTTTACATTAAAAGTTTATGGGCACTTGAGTCTGGGAGCTGAGAAGCAGGGGAGCCCAGGGCACTATCTCTGAGACCAGACTGGTGGCTTTCCAGGGTGGCTGGAGGACTCCCAGCGTTGGGCTTCCAGGGCAGGGTGGGTTTTGGTAGTCCAGCTGGCTCCTGTGCTCTCATGCATGGAGCACTGAGACCCCTTGCAGACCACTCTTCTGCCTGCACAGCCCTGCTGGTGTCACACACGGTCACTGGGATGAAGGGGCTGCAAATGGCATGGTGGGAAATTGAAGAGATCTCCACAGAGGTTGCTGAAAAAAAGATGTTCATGTCTGGCCACAATGGCCAGAGGCCATTGGTCACCACAATGAGGCAGCTTCAAGATGGCATACCAGAAAGAAAAAATATCATGTCAACAGCTTGCTTGTTACACTCATGGTTATATAAAGTGCAGCAGGCTCAGCCCAAAATAGTGTAAAAAAAAAGAAAAAGCCTGTTCTGAACTAACATTTCCTAAAAAATTGAAAAATAAAAAAGTGAGGAAGGAGGGTAATCAATTCATGCAAATCAACACTTTTAGCTTTGATTGCAATCATAACTTTGTGCATGTGTGTGCATTTTAGTTAGACTAAACTGCAATACAGAGACACTTTGAACCTCAGAAAATAGAGTTCTTGTTACATAATTAGAAGAGAGATGCATTTTCACTGTTTCAAAGTATCTGTATCACTGTTCTGAGCAAATATTTGTATTGAAACCCGTAATTTAGATTTAAGTGAACAGGAATTTTCTGACAGGAAATACTAAATCAACAAATTGGCAATCAAGCATTAATGCAAAGTTTAGCTATAACTCATTGTTCTGGTACCGGTACATTAGAGACCAGTGTTCGACCTTCCTTTGAATCTTGCCAAATCACACCTTTAATCAGATGTTAAAGAAGGGGAGTGAGATAGGGAAAGCACACACCATGCCTTCTTCCCCAATTTAAAATTTAACTTGTATCTTAGAATAATAACTTCAGATGAAAATCTAAAGAGCTCATTAAGCCACAACTACCTATTAAGATTAATGCAAACCCAACATATAATTTTTAAAAGCCTAATTTCTCCGTTACAAAAAAATCCATGCAACTGCTCCATAAATAAATACAAATTTGCCCAAGCATCATCTGAAAGAGCCCCTCCCCCCAGGCTGCCTTCTTGTCACAGGCAAATGCTTAATAGGTTGTGGCTGGAAAATCCCAGGGAAAGCTAGAGATTTTTATGAGATGAGTGCTGATTGTGCAGGAGCCTGCAGCTATTGCTGACCTGCCTCTTTCACAGAAAGAGGATTATTACATAAAAGAGTGCTAGAGATATTGTATGAAAAATACATTTTAATTTCTTTCTCAGCAAGAGAAGAAGATGGAGAGAAGGAAAATGGGAACAGCAGAGGAACTACTTCTGCAAGTCATTTAGGTGGGATTCTTTTATTTATTATTACTGTTGTTACTGGGATAGTTCTTTAGAGCATCTTATATGGATGCACATGAACAGCTTACTTAGTCCCACAGTCTCCCTTTATCTTCTCCAGACACATGAAGTTGGTCTTTTGCATAAATAAAACCACACGTACTCCCATGAACATATAGATTTTCTGGCTCTTTCCCACGCTTTCCCTTCTGCTACTCCCTACTTACCTATTAGACAGATTGAACCAGAATAAAGACACTACTCCTCTTTCCAATTACTGTGCACATGGAGGTGCACCATCCTGGGCTTTTCTCTTAGTTGTTAGTGGGCTAAGGGGGACTTTTCTTGTCATGTTTGAAGTCAAGGAGCTGCCTGCCTTTCCATCTTCCACTGAAGAGCATGAATGCAATGCCATAACCTCAGTATCTTTGTTAAATGCTCTCTACTCCTTCGCCCTGTCTCTTACAGTCACACTCATCTGGCGATGGCAGCTGTTTCTGCTCACCTATTTTCAGCCTCACATTTCTCCCCAGCTACCCCCCTCCCTCCATCCTTCCATCCCCCTCCTGCCTGGCGCTGATGTTGCACTTCAAGCAGCTTTTTCACCTGTATCCATGACAACCAGGATGACATCAGCATGAGGACTCAACATCACAGTGAGGACTCCAAACCAATTAAATGCTAATAAAACCTTTTTAATTGCAGCTGAAATATTTCTGGTAACAAAAAAAAAGGGGGTGGATCAGTGAGGAGATGTAGAGGGTGGAGGAAAAATTCTCTTTCCTCGCTGGCTGCCTACGCAGTGACAACACCGCGTTTTCCACAGGCACCACAGCAGTTTCGTCTCTTGTCAGAAATCATCCTTTCACATCCCTGAAGCAGTTGTCTGCATCCTCGGTGCCACTTCGACCAGCTACAAATGCTTGGCTGGCCACTAATGTCTGGTCTGATCTCATCTACCATTGAGGTGGACAGAGGGGTCAAATGGCTACTGCCTTGGTTCCCATTCAGCGAGGCAGGGAAGCACACAGCTTTCCTCAGGCCAGATCTCTGCCCTCGCCTCTCTCTCATGGGCTGAGCAAGTCCCTGGGCAGGATGTGCACCGCCCCTGCCAACATGATGCAGCAGTGGGCAGGAAGAGAGGAGGCAGGTGTGCTGCAGGGATGTCACCTTGGTCCCCTTGCAGGAGGTACTGTAGAGACATGCAGGCACCACTTGACTTAGGTTTGCCTGCCTCTGCGGCTTCTCATACTTGCCCTGGTCAGGAGTAGCTCAGGAAGAGCTGCCTGGAGTAGCCCGTCTCTCACAAGAGCCCCTGTGGGCTCTGCAGCACGGGGCTGGGGACCCACGGCAGATCTTTTGGGGCTGCAGTGCTGACACAGCTGAGCGGGGAAGAGCTGCTGCCATGTGAGCACAGGTGAGCAGTCCTAATATCTCTTCCCCACATAGTCAACATCTCCAAACATAGGTGCAGAGTGGGGAGAAAAAATAACTTCTACCTAATCAGATTTGTATGCGATCAGCCCTCCCTACTCATTTGCTAGCAATTAGTATTAGCGATGTGGGTCAGGTCAGCACCTGACAACCAGAGGCTCTCAGTAGCAACCTCCCAGCAGTGAGGGAGCAGTCACGTCCCCATAAACCCTCATCCCCTGATTCAAAACCTGCTGCTCCATCTCTCCCAGTCACACAGAGCTGGAGAGTTTCCCCCAGGCTGGCTGCCTCTCAGAGCCACCACCACAGTTCCTCTCCCCAGGTACCCCCAGGTGAGCAGGGTGTGTTGAGGATAACTCAGTGCTGGTGCTGGGCTGCCAGCATCACGGAGAACTGCTGAGCATCTGTACCTGTGGGGCTGCCCTTCATCAGCTGCCTGGTGGAGTTGGGGAGCTTCTACCTCCCTTATCTACCGCTTACTTCTCCAAAGCCCTTGGGGTATGGTTCTTTCAAACCAAGCAGGCTTTTTGCAAAGGAAAGGGTGAATCATGTCCCCAGCTCTGAGATGGTTTGGGCTAGAGAGACCACATTTGTCAGTGTTTCATCATGCTGAACAGGTTTTATCTTCACTTCATTGCCAGCAATTCAGGCAACAATCCCACCTCTTGTGAAAAAGTCACTTGTGCTCGGTGATGTCTCACTATATCATACGAGGTCAGCTTCAGGCGGCGCCAGTTCCTAATTTTCTCAGGGAGCAGGTCTTTGATGTGCTATAGGACACCTTTCTCCCTGTGAATCTGTCAGTCCCAAGGACGAGATGAGACCAAACGCAGGGAGCAAACCTGTCTCAGCAGCTGGGGTGGGAGGTCCAGACTCATTATAAAGAACCTCAGACAACATAAATCTTATGGTCCTCAGCTGGAAAGTGAAATCTGCTTGTTTGACAGAGCCGCCCTTGTGCTGTAACAACAAATGTCACATGGGAAAGAAAGGGTAGAGAACCAAAAATAAAAAGAAGAGAGAAAACAGAGGGTAGGGTAAAAAATAGGAAGAGAGAGCAGAGAAGAGGGAAAAAAATTATAGTGCAAAAAATGGTACCCCATTAAACTTGGGAAAAAAGCAACAGGGAGGAAAATTAAACTTTGAAGCGGTCTTCAAGGCTTTCCTCTGACTGTACCTTGTGAGTAGCTCCGGTATCAAACCTCAGGTTATATGGGAGGACTAGACAATTAAATCAATTGGATAAAATCAACTGCCCTACTTGTTTTTAAGATGTTTACCTGTTATAGCCACTGCTAGGCATGACATTGGAGTGTTATTTCGTGGGTTGATGTCGTTATTACCGTTTATCTCTCTGAAGGGGTGGGTCACTTCTCACTGATATCTCTTGTTGAGGCTAGAATTTAGGTTACTGACAAGGACCAAGATGTTGAATCATTTACTTTTATAATAAGGGTTGAATTTTAGTTTACTAAGAAAGTAGCTAATTCATGTAACGATCTTTGATGTTAATCCAAAAGGATTTATGTTGTTCTTGTCCTGTCTTATTTGTGTGAATTCCTTTTCCTTACTACAAGTGTAACTGCACCATTTGGCTGAGAGTGACCTTTTAGCTGAACCGTGAACAAGTTTAAATTGAGTATTGGACTAGTTCCCTTTGTTCTCCATAGTCCTATAAATTGGGGAAGCTGTTACGGGAAGGTTATTATGGGCAAAATAAATGTTTAAATCCTTAGCTGGCTTGAATCTTTCTCTCTAAATGTTGTTCCAACACCTTATTTCCAAATTTCCAGATGTTGCTAAAATACAGTAGAGCACTATCCACTCACTGCTAAAGATGTTCTTGGCAATCTTTTAAAGTGTGCTGAGGCAGATTTGTCAGCTAGACTAGGCAAAAAAAAAAAAACCATGCTCAATGGAAAATTAGAGGAAAATAGAAAAAGGAGGTATTATTTTTTAAATCATTTTATATTTCAGGAAAAAAAAAATAAGAAAGAAACCAAAAAAAAAAAAACCCCACCAAAAATACCCAACAACCCAAACAACAGCAGAGAGCTTTAGATCTCAAATACATTTCCCTAGCAGAAAGAGCTGGAGGAATGTTTCCCAATCCACTTCATCTACCAGCTACCCAGTACCTAGCACGAATGAATGACCCACTGGTGACATTAGCAGAGCACAGACTGAGGGGGTCCCTCATGTAGTCCCCAGGAGCCCCTCATCCCAGTGCCATTGCCTTTCGTCCCCAGGACAGCAGGCAGAGAGAGCAGGACCCTCTCTCACCAGTGTGGTCTGTGGTCTGTCCAGGACTGTGCCCAGGGTGCTGAGCAGTATAGCGGAGAGAAACCCCCTCCCTGGGCATAGTACCCCCAACCTGTGATGCACCACGGGTGCTAGCTGAATGATGGACCTGAAGGAGGACAGATAACATTTGGTTTGGAAAATATCTGTGCTGGCTCAGTTGCAGCTGGAAAGAGGGAATGATGCCACTGTCCTTGTCCTGGATGCAGGAGGGAAGGACCAGTGTGGATGCCAGCTCTTGTGAGAAGAGGGGAGACCCGTTTTCAAGGGCAGCTGCTTTATCTGGGAGGAAAGAACTGCCCTGGGGAGAGCTGGGGCCTCCAAGCTCCTCCTTGGAGTAGAGGTGGAGGAGTGGACAGCCAGCTTCCCTGCAGAAAAGCTCCTTGCTGTGAGCAGGAGTAAAGCTGCTTGCTCAGTATTTTCCTTGCTGTAATGTCAGGAAACATTCTCCTCAGATACACCCAGAAGAGGCCCTAAGCAAGAACTTCAGGTGCTGCTGGGGACAGCAGGATGAAGGCTGGACTTGCCATGCAGCTTCCAGCTTAGATGCTGCCCCCGAATATTGTGTTTTTCCAGCTGACTGGGACTTCCGTGAAACCTGAAGGAGCAGTGCTATCCCTGGGTAACTGCAGCAGCTGAATCACAGCGTCCTTTTCATGGTGTCACCTCCCATAATTTCACTGTTTTCAACCTACTGCTACAGTCCATGGCAAAACTATGAGTGACTTCAACAGCGAGTAGGAGCAGGCCCTATTAGCATTCACTGTACCTGCTCGCTGACAGCACTGTATGTCACATTATCTCGTCACTGTCAGCATCCAGTGTGCCATCCCGTTGGATGCATCCTATGCATTTTGAGCAGCCTGGATCCTGTGTGCTAAGGCAGGAGTCTGCCAACTACCTTTCTCTGGCAGGCTGTCTCCCTGCATCCCTTTTGCATTTGCACGGGGCACTCAGCCTGTGAAATAGTGTGAATTTCCATCAGTTCACCAGCAGAAGAGATGGTTGAAGCTTATGATTTGTTACAGGCAGGCAACAGCTGGAAGTGTGAGCCTGAAAATCCACCAGAGCCTTCGTGTGGATCCTACAGAGCTATGCCAGGAGCTGCAAAAATGAATGTCTAGCATTAGCTCCCAAATGCAGAAGTAAGAATGTAAACTAACAGCCTGAATTCAGGAACCATTGCCTGCTCAGACTGTCTGGAACTAGGAAAATTTGTTTACATGATCCAAGATAGGTTCAGAAACCTAGCTTTAGGTACCCAAATCTGAAAGGCTTGTTTTAAAGCCTGTCTAGGTGTGTTTGTACACTTAACAATCTATTCAAGCTGCTTACTTGAACCACGACACAGTAACACTGGGGGTGAAATCAAAGAAGCAGATGACTTTGCTGCATTACCAGCATAACACAACCCTTCCTCGACCACTGGCAGAAGAAAGCTGGTGGTATGAAGGGGAGGGCAGATGGACACTTCAGTTTTCCACAGGTATCACCTGCACCACTCACAGCATTCCAGGTCCATCCTCACTCATGGGAATTCTGGACAGCTTCAAACAGCTGATTTAAACCCCACTTTGTCTGAGATGTTGTGAACTGCCTGCATGGCTGCCCAATTGACTAGCTGGGTACAGGAAGGCAAGATGACTGTGTGCTTTCAAAGCTACATTTAATTTAAAGAGAATTTCTGCAGAGGTGTCACACAAGGGATGCCCAGGGTATCCACTTGTTTTGCATTTCAGTGCCTAGTCAGCCCAAAACTGGAGTTCCCTGTGGGTCTGGGTAGTCTCTGGGCTTCCTGGACCATCTGACAATGTGCCAGCCACAAAGCTGGGCTGTGCAGGCAAGAAAAAGGCTTTGGGTTTTGTTTTTGCACCATTTTCTTCAAATAGAGACACAGATTGAAAGATTAACTAGCCTTGGTAATGGCCATGCCTGCAGCACTCGATTGCTGGGAATTAGCTTGTCATTCTGAGCCTAGTTTACAAATGGAGGAAAAATGGTCTAGTTGTCATTCAGCTGTTCCACTTTTCACCCCAGAATTGCCTCTACAGCTCATGTTTGAGCTGCAAGCATGTATTTTCCTCTTTCCTCTTGACACTTCCAGCTCTCTTAGATATTAAATAGCAGGTCCTTAGAATAAAGCATATTATTCTGACAAACATTTTCATAATGAGGTAAATTGGCACATACTAACTGCTTTAAAATACTTACTGAGTAATTGAATACAGCAGTACAGGTTACTATGCAGATGTCTGTCACTAATAGTTTACGATTACATGCATTTCCCTGCTAAAGGGAGAGACTGTTCCACAAGTAGATATGGTTGTTTCAAACAAGAGAAAAAAAAAAAAAGGAGGAAAAAGAAGAGAGAACAGTCTATGCTACCCCCATAGGATATTCTTAAAAAAACAGATGGTTGTATACTGCAGAATCTTTTAAAGAAAACTTTAAAGAACTATGCAAATTTTGCCATTGCTTTTTTGGTTTGCATATTTCTTCTCAGTCTCCTTCTCTATCACACATGAATGCAAATCTGTTTCAACCTATAAATAGCTTTCTTCTTGCAAGCAGAGAGCTTTGTAATAGCAAGATACATGTTCTAGAGACTGGGAGGGGGGGAGGTTGTTATCATTATTTTTTATCATTTAGGAAGTTCTGGGTTGTAAATCTCAATGCTTTACATTTGGTTAATGTGTCAGATCAAAACCATAATCCCTGCCCCAAGGAATTTAGAGACTCAAAGGGACACCTTCAAAGTGTAAATTACATTTCTGTCTGAAATGGCTTTACCTACTGTTCTGACAGTTAGCACTTATTGCCAAGAGGAAAAAGCAAAGGGAAAGCATGTTTCTCCATTTTTACACCTTGGCTTGCAGCTTTGTCGGCACCCTGTGCATAGTTGGTGTTACAGCTTTGCTGCCGGCCCCTTGCTCTCCGGTTTTGTGCGCTAAGCATGAAGGTGTTGCACCTCCACCCACTGCTCCTGCTTGTGCTCGTGAACTAGTCCCTTCTTGTTCAGGGACACAGGGCTGTCTGCCCCAGCAAGAGCTGTGGCACTGCTGATGTCCGTGACCGAGGTGTCCCTGCTGAGTGGCCACTGCCTGAGGTGTCCCTGGCTCATGTTCACGAGTCACTCAGGGGCAAGGGAGAGAGGCGCACTCCAGTCAGTGCCTGGGATGCCACAGTCTCCTGTGGGTCTTCGCACAGAACACAAGTGGGATTTCCTAAAGGCAGTGCTTTCCATCACTTTCTCTCCCAGCTGAACTTAGTGGTGATTTAAAGAAAAAAACACAACACATTGTTTCAGATGCCTTCCATGAGTGTGTTGAATAAAACTTGCTCGGAGTTTCAAGAGCCTCTGGGAGCCCTGTGCTGAGATGTAGAAGGGTTGGTCTTTACTGGCTGTGTCTACACTAGTGGTAGGTGGGTGTCACAGGATGTTCTGGGTCCCTCATCAACCCAGCTGGGTACCAGGCAGAGAGTGCTCCTTTCTGTTTCTAGTCCATGTACTGTTCCCAGGGGGATAAATCCTTGGGAAGGGGTGACCAGTGCGCATCCTTAGCCCCTTCCTACTGTGGAGGTGAGAAACATCCAAGGCCCATACACAGAGCCACGAGCTTTGATGCACTCCTGGGGCCTGTACACTAAATATACTAGCACCATCATCCTCTCATAGTGGATTCGACACTTCTGGGTGAGCTGTGTCTTGGGAACCCGCCAGCTCCACTTGTACCAGCCCTTGCCACATACTGTTGGGCTTGGAAGAGCTGCCCCAAACTCTTTACTTCTCTCCTTCCTGGGTCCCAGAAATGCCCTGCTTTTCCCTTTAGGATGGCTGCCCACTACTGCAAATCCACTTCCTACAGTACCGTTGCTGGTTATGACCGTGCACATGTTTTATTGCTTCCGTGCAATAAAAACAACCAGCACCCTTTTCATGGAGTAGTGGTTGTTATAAATCTCTCAGCTCTTACCAGGCTTTTGTTTATCTGCTGAATACTTGTAAGATAAAGCGAATCGGAACTATTTAAACTCCGATTTATCTTTATATATTGGCAAATGCTGTTGAATCTGACATTAGTTTCTAACTGTGCAAACATTTTTGCTTTTTGGTTTTCTGTTTAATGAAATATCAGCCAGTAACAACACATGCTGTAGTGGTGCTGTTCTGTAATTTAGCAGTGCTAAATAGGACTGAGAAGCTGATGATGTAGCCTTTTGCAGTAGGTGATTTAGTATTTTAATGCTTTTTTTCCACCAGCCCTTTGTATAAAAAATATCAGGAAATGGCAATGACATATCCAGATGGCTTAAACTAAGGCCGAGCGAAGTGTGACTAATTGCCAGATATTACTATGCCAGGTCTGTAATGTCGAGATAAAATAAATTAGATATCCATCATTACAATTTGAGCTATAGACTTATTAGAAACTACTGTCTTAGTGTAATGGACAGAAAAGTGTAGGACAAGTTTAGCTTGGCTTGTTTTTCCCTCTTATTGTGTAAATAATCCATGTCTACTTTACTCCAGAAAGGACAATTATTCTTATATGAGAAACATGGTCTTTTTGCTAGCTTTGGCTGGTATTTGTGGCAAAAGAAACAAACATTAATAAATCTCTTCTTTGTCACTGCTTAAACCTTGTTAAGTTGTGTTTGATACTTAGAAGAGCTTGACTGTGGGTCAGACTGCAGCATCCTATGCCTCCAGGTATTTTTTAGTCGTCATTAATCTTGATATTATATGTTGAAGAAGTACCACTCAGGCCTCAAATACTGCAGTGTTTGAGGTCTAACCTACAACCAGCCTCTAACTTGAGCCTCTGCATAGTGTCGTTAACTTGTTCAAGCTGCTTCCTACAAGTCTTCCTAGAAGAAGCCATTCCTTCCTCTCCTCCTTCACACCTCCTCCGTTTTGTCAATAAGTGACAAGTGAGAGCACATGCATTAGAACAGTGCAGTGGTCACAGTGCGTAGAGAAGGTCTATTTGGAAGATTTTTATTGAAGAAGATTTGACTGGTGGCTTACTAATTGTTCTGCAGTTCTTTACATCAAGCGTCCACTTCTGACGACATCTTATAGCCACATGATCCACACTTTCCTGTAGGTATTGCTCAGACCACTACATCTAATTCTAAACACAAAATTGGCCTGATTTTTGCAGAGCACCCATAAAGATAACACAAATGGAGAGAGATCAGCACTTGTGAAAACTGGCTAGCATGCTCAGGTATCAATACCTGGAGAACAATATTTGGTGAAGCAGTGAGACTGCTGGGACAACAAACCTTCAGATAAGCTTGCATGCAATATTCAGATCAGTGAGAGGAGAAAGACTACAACTTGATCTGAATTTCTAGAAAGCATGTGGTTTTCAGAGGCAGCCTTCTCCTCACGTAAGGATTTAAGGAAATTGACACCACCAGAGCAGAATACCCTGTTCATCTGTCTTGCCCTGGCATGTGCTGAGAAAGAACCTACAGGGGCAACTAATTTCTGTTCACTGGGGTGTAAACTGGTGTAGCTCCAATGAAGCCTGCAATTTTCACATGTCGAACAAAACCCCTGTGGCAGCTAGTCAGTGATGCTGAATACCCATCCAACTCAACATAATCTGTAATGCTCATAGGAGTGAATGTTATCTCTGAGAATCTGTAGTTTGCTCATAGATGCTCACAGAAACCTAGGACACAAAAAGATAGCTTTTTTATAAATTCAAAGGTGGAAATAAAATAGGAAGCCTCATCGGCACAAGTTGTTTCAAAATAGCCTCTTATAATCCGTGTGAGATTGAACAGAAGAGTATGAAGCTGCTCCCGCCTTGACAGAACAAGACAGTATGACAGCAGGGCTTCCCGACATCTTTCAGAATAGGCTCAGGAATAGGACATAGGGAATAACTGCATCTTAATGTACAGGATTTTATGCTTTTTCTACTGTCCACAAAGGCCATTAGTTGGGCTCTGCCCATTGACATTGAGTTAGTCCTAGGAGTGATGTGTTAAATCTGTCTAAGAAAAGGATGAGAGAAACAGCTGTTAACATTATTGAGGGGAAATTCAATCTGGTTTGGAGCAGAACAAGCATCCTGACCAGACCAGACGTACTAAGATGAGTGTAGTTAAAGATATATTGCTAGAGTTACAACTGTATCAGAAACGGAAGGAATTTTCTCATATCAGGAATTAAGAGGTCTTTCAGAGGGCAAGCAGCTTGCCTTAAGCTACTCAAGGCAAAATGCTGGATTCAGGATTGAACTCACAAATATTTTCGCCAAGTCGATCATTTAGACATTACAGTCTGTCTTTCTTGTCAATGGATGAGTCAATAATTAATAAATATTCCTGTTACTGAAATATTTAAGGAAAGAAATACCAGACAACTAGCCAGCATTTTGAAAGGAAATAAAAATAAATTAATTCTTACCTGCATAGCCTAGTGCCAACTTAAACTAAAGGACTTTATACTTCGATTTCAATTTACACTGGTTCCCTTTAGAGGTGATTTACATTATTGTCCTCTGTTGATACAGTGTGTTGTCCCAGCAGCCTTCTGAATGAAAGACCCTAGGCTTGATTGAGAAACACCAGGATCTAGTGCTAAATGAAGTATCCTGAGGCTTCCATTTGTTTTCCACTGCTGATATGGAGTTAATGCATTTCCTGGATGCTCTCTGCCATATCTTCTGGTCCTACACAAGTGTTTTGGATCTGGATGTTTTGACAGCAGAGCTGAGTCCCCAGTGTGTTGTAATTGCATATAGACCATAACCAAATCTGGTCCTCTGCTACAGCCTGCAAATTCTTATCTCTGTCTCAGCAGCTTTTGCTGTGCCTGGAAACCTTCGGGGCCCAGTGTCTTGTCAACTTATATGACTTCTTATTGTCTAATTATCTGTCCCAGTATAATCATGAAGCCTTTTAACATTTTTCTTTCTCCTCAAGGAAAATATATCTCGATCACTAAGAAAATGACCTTCAGCTTCTATTGTGAACAATGAAACAGAAAGCTTCCTGAGCAGTATCAGCTTCATCTGTACTTTTCCATCATCATGCCTTGAAGACTCATTAGTTTCTGACAATTCCTCGTGGTTTTAAGGAATTTCTTTTTGTTTATCCTAATTTTCTTGGCCATGTCTGTGCTGTTTATAAATTTAAGAGCCTTTATTAACTTCATCTTTACCTTCCTCCTCTGCCACGTTCAGATTAATCACAGCAATTCTTGTCATGTACCATTTGAAGACCCTTCTGTCTCAATGGTACATGCAAACTTGTTACGTTTCAGTTCTTGGATGGGTTGTTTCATTTTCTTTCCTGTGAGCAGGAATAAAGGAGTTCCTTACGTGCCGGTACAGGAAAGGCTTATGAGGCAAAGCTGGAAGCACTGTCCCCTACCTGTCACAGAGATGTCACGGAGTGGGGTTGTTGGAGCATGGGGGAAGCCGCACAGCAGGAAGTGCTGGTGGGGAGAACTGGCCTCACCGTGTTCTTTGCCTGACTGCTCCCAGCTGCAGCCAGCTTTCTGAGCTGCTCGTTTCTTGGGCTTTATCTCTTAGTATTAAATGGAGGTAAAATATCTCCAAATTGATCCGAGGCAAGGTCAGACCTGCAGTCTGGAGCACTGTTTTATATTCTTCCACTATAGCATCTTCTCCAGGCCACACCTGGAATATTGTGTTCAGTTTCGGTCCCCGCTATACAAAAAAAGATGCAGACAGGCTGGAGAGAGAAGGGCTGCAAAGATGATCAAAGGACTGGGAAGCTGCCACATGAGGAAAGGCTGAGACAACCGGGCTTGTTCAGCCTTGAGGAAAGACAGCTTAGGAGAGACCTTATCACCATGTTCCAATATTTAAAGGGTGGCTACAAGGAAGATGGAGACTCCCTTTTCACAAGGAGTCACATGGAAAAGACAAGGAGTAATGGGTATAGGTTACTCTTGTGTAGATTCTAATAGAACACAAGAGGAAGATTTTTCACAATGAGAAAAATCAGCCACTGGAATAACCTCTCCAGGGAAGTGGTGGATTCCCCAACATTGGACACCTCTAAGATTCAGCTGGACAAGGTGCTGGGCCATCTTCTCTCAACTGTGCTTTTGCCAAGAAAGGTTAGACCAGATGATTCTTGTGGTCCCTTCCAGCCCAATATTCTATGATCCTATGATTCTGATAATGATTCTGTCAGTCTGAACATTTTTCTTTCAGCACCTTGTCCCAGTAATTTTCAGGGGAACTTGCTGCTTCCCCAATGTTATCTGCCCTGACCAAGGTATATTGTCACCCCTCCGAGTCTTTGACTCAAGACAGTCTCACCCATCTGGGGGAGAGCTTTTGTGCACTTTTGGTCTGTTTGGCTTTAGCCTGTCCTTGTGTTCCTTCCTTACAAAAACCCTGTTCCCAGGAGAGAATCACAGTCAGAAGTGCAATGCCCCACCCTATCACTCCTACTGGTAGGGGTAAAACTGCAAGTGAAGGTTCTCCAGGCTTTTTAGCTATCTGTGTCCTGGTTGTATGAGGACAGACTGTCCTGAGGTTGTTTGCAAGTCCGGGCATCCCCTGAGATCACAGATTGTATTATCCCTTGAGCCACTTCCATCTCAGCTAAACTGTTCAAAGTGGCCCTTCAAATTCAGTTTTTTTGACTCTTCTCTTAGGTTTTCAGTTTTATTTAACTCCCAGGCCTAATAAAATTATAATTATGGCGCCCCAGCTATATTCCCCTTTATTCTGTATATACTCTTTTTTAATAGCTTCCTAATTCTTTGTAGTTAAAACTCTTCCATAGTTATGTTCCTACTCTTCTAGATTTTACCATCACTGCATTACACTGAATTGTTGGGTTAATGGCTGTTTTCCTTGGTAATTAGTAAAATAATTAATTAAGGGTTTGAGTCATGTATTGAAAAAATTTGTGATTCTAGACGTAGTCCTTAGGTAAAACAATCAAATAAAAGGAGTTTCTCCTTAAGCAGGATTCACCTTTTCAGTCGTTACAATTGTATTCTGTTTTTTCTTTTAAATACTCAAATACCGTTTTTTTAAGATAAGTCTCTAGAAAGCTCTTCTGTTCTGGACAGGATCTCTTTCAAGAAAGCAACTCAGTTAATTCCTGTGCACCCTTTGAGTCAGACTTGCAAAGAGGAAGATGTGGTACATTGACACATGATATAACCTCTCTGGTAAACCGTTTCCTATCAATGTCAAGTAATCTCAAAGTAGCTTAATTGCAAAACTATCCAAAGAAAAGAAGAAAAACGTATTTTCCCTAGGCATGTTTTGTCATTATACTCTATCATACCTGAAGTGATTTTAAAACATTTCTTACAATAGGCAGGCACAAGCCTATGTAGATGGAGTTTCTTACGGAATCAATTCCATTCCAGTTACACCATATCCATCACCTAAATGTGCCACTACCTTGCTAGGGTAATGTTTACTAGTTTCTTCTGCAGCTACTAAACACACAACTATAGAGTTTCGCACTGGCTGACTGAAGGACCCTGTATTGCAGTTCTTTATTCCTGTTTTGGAAACTTAGATGGCTCAAAAGACTTTTCAGCTGTTCTGAATGCAAGTAAATTCACCCATTACATCCGTTACTCTGAGCCTGAGATTTTGTACACATTAAATTCAAAACTTCTTGCTTTGGTTGATTCACTTCTTCTTCTGAGTTTCTTCACAGATGATTCACAATAAATACTATACTATATACATCCTAAGATTTAAATCACACCCTAAAGCCCCAAACCTCCATTTTCTCCTGTGGAGACATGAGTCTGGGTCCAAAGGAAAGAAAGACCTGAGATTAGCAATAAAAATCCCAGTTTCACAAGATAATTGGACTGCAGAACATTCACATGTAAGTAAGCCTGCATTTCTACTCATGTTTCTTCTTTCTTTTTGCTTTTTAAATCAAGCTTGTTGAAGGGAGTAAAGGGAGGATATAGTATCACAAAAATTCTATTTTCTTGAAACAGTTCAAAGTAATTGTGCATTGATTCCTTGGAGATAAACAAATGCTATTTATCAATTGATTTTAAAAGCTAGAAAGCAGTGGTTAGAGACCATTTGATGGCTAAAGAAGTTGGGGATTGAAAATAACAGAATAATAAATGGCTATGGTTTGGCCACACAGATGTGAGGTAGACAGTCGATATCCTCCAGCAGTGCAGCTTATTTGCTGATGCAGCTGTAACTGGGAATAAAACCTCCTCAGCCACTGAACCAGATCCGTGCCTTCGGAGGGATATGGCAAACTCTTAAAGAGATTAGGACAGAGAAACAAACAAGCCAACTTCAGACCATTTTCAAAGAGCAGCTTAAAATACAGTTTGCTTTGCATGTTTCTTATACTCCAGGCTTTCTTTGAAGAACTGCTTGGATGTTCATAGCCAGCTAAAGCGCTGTGGTGATGAACATGAACCAGGGAACATGCCTGCTACCTTAAGCACATGTGGAAGCCCAGGGAAAACACCAAGCGTAAAACTCACCTTAACATAAAAGCAACCTGGAAAAGGAATTTTTATATTGATTTTGTCCACATGTCATGTTCTGTCACACTCTTCAACAGTAGCCCCCACAGAGGACCTGTGGGACTCTACCACCATCTGCATGATCCCAAGATTCATTTCCACTCCAGGGAAGATTGCTGACCACCCTGATGTCCTTCAGTGGTGAAAGGAGACCTCAAAATGCTACTTCCTGGCCCAAGAGCAAAGGTCATCTCCTCTTCTCCCCGCCCTGAGTTGTGACACCTGGTCATGACAGTGGAGGAGCTCATCATGGTGCACATCAAGGGGAGCAGCACCCACTCCAAACTGCTGCAGATGGGCTCCAGGTAACACTCATAAGAGAGCGGGGATTCTACTTGTCCCTATGTCTACAAGTCCCTATGTGATTTTTTTTTTTTTCCGCTAGCCTGTGTATCTTCCCTAGGAGCAAAGGTATCCTCTGATTGCAACAGTACAGCTCCTCCAAATATGTGAGAAGAGCTGATCTGGCATTTTGAGCTATGCAGAGTTTGCCAGTCCCACCAAGAAGCTCGTCTCTTGCTAGCACATACTGGTGATTGCATTGTAGGTAATTGCTATGCACAGCTAAGGAGTTATGTTGCAATCAAGAAGGTAACAGCTTGTCCGCCTTCACCTTTTTCTCCTAAGAGCAATATTGATGCTGCTCTTCCTGGTTAAAAGCTCTGGGCAAACATTTTTTAAAACCTTGTTTTGTGACTAGTTAGCGAAGGTCACTTGGTGTAAGGTGATGCTGAGCTCATATGTTTGGCTCCCCAGTCTAGTAAATCCTCCATAAGGTGGTCAAAGACAGGTCTGTCAAATGTTTAGCATCACATAAAGATTGTTAAGCAGCACCATTTTCATAGTGTCACTGTGAGGTTTTTATATGAAAAGGAAAATCTCTCCCTTGTGGCTACAACATTTTGTTACAATTTCTTGGGGTTTTGGATGAAAGAGCTCTAAAGTTGATAGGAAATAACATCTCAGGGACCTGTGAAAGTGCACAGCAAAAATAATCAGACAGCACTGTTTCCCCCATGCATTCAAATTGTCCGTTCTTGCTTTGGTATGATTATTTTATATGTGCCATTTTCCTTGCTTCAAAACAGAAGTGACTGACAGTGTTGTGCAATAGGCTGTTATTTTTTTGACAAAGAAATGTCAAAAAAACTCCTCCTTGTCTTCACCAAACTTCAGAGAGGTAGAATTATAGCTCATAATTCAAGGGAAATCTTTTTTACTTAAAAAATAACCAAATATCTTTTAATGTACAATTTTTAATATAATCTAAAAACTTTGGGCATATTTTGTCCATATCAGTGATATATTTCAGTAAATTATTCACACTACCATTTTAAAATGTTACATAATTACTCAGTTCTTTATATTAAAATGTCTCTGCATGGAACAACACATAGACAATTACTTCAAATGTAATTTTATTAAACATTACAGCAACTCTGAAAAACAGACACACTGTTTCTCTCAAGGAATATATCAACTTCCTACTGAAAATCTGAAAAAAATTAACACTGCTGATACATGTCAAAATGTTGGTTTTCACGAAGAACCGTTAGTTTTACAATTAAATTTATACATTTCAAGGTAAAAAAAAAAAACATATATACATACACATATAATCACAACCAGAAAAAAAAGTGTAGATATAAAGTTTCTGATTAGGAATGAAAAATGTGCATCTATGTCCAATACATGGATTGTATTTTGAAGTACCATTTTCAAAGGCTTTGCATTCACAATCAGGAGACCACTTCTCAAGAACCTCTGCCTCTGCAGTGCAGAGCATCTGAAAAAATCCCGACACTCACTATAGGGTGTATCAGGTGCCGTCCTTTCCTTAAAACCTGTCTGTAATTGTAAGTCTGACCTTGGCTGGAAACCTAGTCCATTCTTGGCAGAAAAGTCTTACTTCCATCTGTATGTTAATAACTTTAACTAAAACTACCCTTGAACAATTTTGGCAGAACAGCCGAAAGCTCAGTGTTAGCCTTGAACTGTTTCCTATCAGCTTGATGAAGAACAAGAGCAAAGGATTGCATACAAGCCTCAGTTTATACTTTCATGTAATCCTTGTATTCTATTAAATTAACACATGTACAACATTATACACAGACCCTGCAACAGAGCAGTGGCCTTGGATCTATCTTTGTGTGTAAATTCTTCACATGTATAAGTGTCTGTAAGATGGGCACTTACTCTTGCACTTTCCCTACTATACCAAGCGGGTGGCTGAGAGAAGCGTAGGAAATGTGTAACAGAAGCAGGGAAAATCAATAGTGTGAGCTGAGCAGAAGAAATCAATGCAACAATGCAGCAAAAGAACTGAATATAGTGGTGTGGAAGTAATCAATAAAAATACATGTGCTTTTGTGATGCATGGTGAGCAAACAGGTCCAAATAGGACAGCAGACTAAACTGGACTTTTATCTGAATCCAATACAAAATGGATATTTGAGGAGCTAGTCTTAAATATACAGGCACATTTCCCCTGCTCCCACTTCTGTTTCTTTTTCCCCACCATCCTTCTGATCCCAGCTTCCAGCTAGCTCTGTATGCACAAGTGACAAAATGTTCAACAGCTTCAAAGCAAAAGTAGATTTCAAGCATAATCTGATAGATTCAGTTGGTCTGCATAGCTTCCATGATGTTTATTCTGCTGTCTGTTGCATCTTCAGGTATATTTTTTTCTGTGTTTTCATGATGAAGCAAAAGTCTTCCCCAGTCCACATTCCTCGCCAGAACTGAATTTCCATCTTTGGTCATTTTTTTGTGTTTGGCTACAAGTTTGCCTGTAACTTGGTAAAAAGGCAGCCCTCCTATTACCTGTGAAGGACAACAGTGCCTTAACCAGTCCGTAAGTCAAATCCTATTTGACTAGCTGCTTTTGATGTGCTATATATATTTTCTGGGAACATTCTGCCCAGCCTTACCTTCTGGCTTGGTCTCTCTACAGTGCCACATTGTTTGTTTGTTTACTTTTCCCTTGGGTACTGCTAAAACAGGTATAACCTGAAAATTTATTTCACCATGAGGGAACATTCTCTTCTTTTTTTCCATATTACAGCATGTTTTTTTATCCCTTGCACAAAACTCCTGACTTTGTTCCATACTAGTTGAAAATATTTTTTTTCTTCTTTGATAGTGGATAGGGGATATTTATGTTTCATCTCTGGTGTATGGGTTTCTGAAATGATAAGATACCATGCCCATAAGCTACATATCTGACCCCAGTTCTGCTACACCATTTATTACATTTACCTCATTTCCAGCATGTGGACTTCTGCAGTTTCAGTTACTCTACACCTTATACTGCTCAGGCAGCGTTTTATTTAACTGTTACAATGCTAACACTCAACAGTACGAAATCTGAGCTTCTCATTTAAAAAAAACACCAATCTTGCCCATCAGAAGGCACAGCTCCTCCCAAACCAGGTCCTTATAAAAACAGTCAGTGCTTTCTCCAGCTGCTGGGGAGATCTCACAAGGCCCAAAGGTGCCGAGACTCATCTCTGGCTTTGACCTTGCTGTCTGGTTTGAGCTGTCCCAGCCCTCAGCATCCTCTGGCTCTTCTACAGGAACCCAGGCGAAACCATTTCCTCCACGCTAGCTCAAGAGAGCTGAAGCTTCCCAGAGATCTTTGTAGCTCACAGCAGTCGACTCGATAAAATAACGTTGTGAGACATTGTGTGTCAGTCGTGTTGCCTGCTGGGGATGTCATGCTCCTGGTACAGATAGTTACTAAATCTTGACAGATCTGGTGACCAAGGGCATTTTTTTCCCTGCAACATGATAGTCCTGCCAGGAGTGCTTAAATGTTTGTTTGCAGAGCAAAACAGGAATGTGGTGCTGCTCCTGCTGTAGCTGGCACTAATAATCAACTCTGAATAGGCTGGTTCAGTGGACACTGTAAAAGCAAGGGAAAGGCCTTGTGCCAGTGCCCAGGGAGAAACACAGGACAGAAAGCTTTGCACGAGCTGGTTCTTCAACGCTTCAAATTTTCCCAATCTTCAAAATTCTTTTCAAAGCACTTAAAAAAAAGTGCTTATTATATTTATATAGCTTGCCTGATTCAGAAAGTGCTTTGCTGTGCTGACATTTGCATCCCTAGGAAAGAGTAGCACTGATGCTGAACTGATGTTACTTCCTAATTTAACTGTCTGTTTTCTGCACTTACCTACTGCATTTTCTGACCACGTGCTTGTGACTCTGAACCACATTTGCTGACTTAGCAGGGGTAGGTGCAGGGTAAGGGGTAAGGAAGGACAAGGGGACAAGAGAGCTAAGAATAGCATATGGCAATAACAAATAGACCTGCATCCTAGCCCCATTTTCAGGAATTCAAGCTTATCTTTTAGCCTATGTTTCCTCCTCTGGTAAATGTGGACATGGAAGCAGGGTGCATCACCAGGGCCTGACTTGCCATGGAGCTGTGACAGGTCCCAGCCTGCAGATTTGGACCCAGGAGACTGGGAGCGATGTTGCATCCCCTGCATAGAGGTGTCCACCAAGAGAGGGATGCCCCATAATGCCCAGACCTGGGGGCTGCAGTACAGGCAGGGAAGAAGCACCTTCTTCTCCTTCTTCTCCTCCTTCTTCCTCTCTTACTCAGAGACCATCAGAAGGCCTGGGAAAATCACCTTCCCTGGTTTTAGACTTGACAGTCTAACAGGCAGAGGTTTTTTGAGGTGCCCAAGCTCAGCTTCTTCTACTGAGCTCCCATTCTGATGATGTAAGTGGCACCACTTTTCCAGCAAGATGAATGCCTTCTCTGAGAGAACCAGGAGAAAAAGTGTAAAGTATAATTAAAAATAGCCTCTCAATTTTGAAATGTATGTCACAGATTATGGAGGAAAACTCAGCAGTGTTTCTTCCTGGTTTGAGCTTCTAGATTTCCATACTGAGTCAAAAGTGTTTGTGGGTGCTTCTTCAGAGATGAGTGAAATCCTGTATGATAAGAGTGCAATTATAAATGTGAAAATGCAATGTTGTGTTTCAAGGGGTAATGCTAATACTTCAAAGGGCTGTGGGACGAGATTCAGATCTCATCTACTCCACAGCCAACTCAGCAAAGCTCTCCTGAAGTCAGTCTGATGACTTCTTTGAAATTAAAGATTTGCGTTGCTGTAACTGAGGGGAGAATCGTGCCCTATAACTTTCATTTAAAGCTTTGGTGTTAATGTTAAGAGGCCCAATCCTCAGAAGAGGATTTCAATGATCTATTTATTGACTAGGAAAGAAGGTTGCCCTTTCAGTGAGCATCAGCCTGACTCTTCATTTATTTTCATCTGCCTTGGACTTTTTCAAAGGAAGGGTGATTTAGAAACAGGGAATTGGGCAATCTTTTACTTATGGGGAACTGCTACAAAGTGATAATCAACTGCAAGAAACTACTGGAAATTGAAGTAGCAAGAAATGTTTACTGGCAAGGTTTCAAACAACCTCAGTGTTTTCTGGGGCTCCTTCCTTTTGTGTTTACACAGGTTGTGAAAAGTTCTGAAAGAATAACTTGCCAAATGCAAGAATAAATCTTTACTTTTAGGGTAGGCAGGGGAGTATATGGGCATTGCTGCAGCTTTAATATTTATGTGGCTGGTGAGGAGAGTGAGTGGGAATGGAATGAGGTTTTCAGTTTATTTTCTGTCATAAATCAGAGGAATTACTATTAAAAATTTTGCTCTTCCTTCAGGTGTTCTATGCTAAGGACCAGTGCTGGGCAATTAACTGCAGCTAATTCAAAAAAGTTCCCAGAGCCCCACATATGGAGGCAAATACATACTTTCTACTGTGTATGTTGTGTGAGTCATATTCAATTAGAGCAAATGGAGTTGTGCAATGTTGAATATGACCCCACATAATGACTGTACCTTCTTCCCACTGTGTGTTTTTGAAAGTTGCCTGGGGATTGCTTTATTTTAGCTGGGGTGCTGACAAGGAAGGCAAGTGTAATGAAAACAAAGCAGGCAACATTCACAAACATGATATATGTGCTGAAGTCAGGAAATCTTTTCTCACTCTGGATTTTAAAGCAATGTATGCAGCGCACATGTCACTCAGCCTAGATGAAATCCTTATCTCAAGGGGTTGTAAGAGTCTCTGACTCATGATTTTAAACCTGGACTGGCTGAGGGATTTTTCTGATGCTTTTCTATTTACAAAATGGCATTTGCATGGAAAACTTTCTGTTAAGCTTTGCTCAACCAGAAAAACTCAACTCTACTAAGAAGACATTTACATAGAGGTAAATGCTGACCTTGACCAGAGTTTATTGAAGTTTTTGACCTTTGGATATTTTTTGAAATACTTATGGTTTAGATATCTAGTCTGAATTAATGGATGTTTCCTGGACATTCTCCCTTCCATCTCTTTCCTCTCAGGTAAATTTTGACATTGAAGCCTTTCTGGGGAGTTTAGTATCAAGGAATAGCTGCTCAGAGTATCAGGAATGAATTCTGCAGCACTTATCTTGCTACTGTGAATAACAGGCTGTCCCTCATTTTGCACTTCAATCACACCTCTGCCTTTCACATTGGTATAAAGATGTACAGCAATGCCAGGGGACTCATGGCAAAGGCTGAAACAGTAGCCTTTCTCTGCATTAGGACGCAGTGCAATGAAATATGTCAATACTATTTAAGAGACCCCAACAAGAGACATAGGGCAAACTGTTCCCTCTCTTCTCCATCTTTTCACTCTTCATCCCATCCTTCACCTTGATTTTTGGGCTTGGTCAGTTTGATAGGTACCTCTGAGAGGAGGTGGGCAGACTACACTGCCCGAGATCAGGAAAGCTGTCACAGCCCCTCAGATCCCTGTGCTCCAGGGATGTGGCCAGCTGGGACTGACTGCAGGCACGTGACACTGTCACTTGGGAGAAAGAGAAGAAGAGGCTGGAGGAATGAGTTAATGCAGCTGATTTTTGCCTCTTGCTTCAAACTTGGAGCACACATTGCAAGTGAAACAGGTCTTATTCTCATCACTTCGGTTTTAGCTAACATATCTTCATAAAAAACTGACACATAATTTATTTCTAATAGGACAGCTACCCAGGGAAAATCGACAGAAAAAAAAAAAAAAAAAGAGAGAGAATAGGAAAGCAGAAAGTGTTTTGATACACAGGCCAAAGGGAATTAAGGGTGAAAGATGTTGGCTTGGCATTTGCCAGCATAGCATTAGCTGCTACTCTGAGACAGGATGATCCCACAGACCTGACTCAGGCTGTCCTGAAGGCCAGGCATTAGTGAGTTGAGGCATTGCTGCCCATTGCACTTTCCAGCTTGGCTTGGCTCATGGCACAGGCTATAAGGGCAGCTGCAGGCACTTCCACCTGATTCAAAGGCAGCAGCATCTGGTTGGTCCTGTCTGGCTCCCCTCGCACAGAATCGCTATCACTGACTTTAGTGATGAAGAGTACACAGGTGAGAAACTGAGGAATGAAAGCCTATGTTCACAAACCACAAAGGAAGCATCTGTGCTGCAGCTTTTGGAGTGGCACATCAGCCAGCTTCACAACAACCAGCTCTGTACATCCGTGGAGCTCACTGTGAGCTACAGAACTGGACAAAACAACTGATTAAACCCTTGGCGGAAAGTTACATGCCGAGCCTTGGGCTACTGCAGCTTCCTTGCCAGCAGCGCTAAAGTGAGCTAAACCAAAGCTGTCTTGGGGATACATATGGTTCCTACAGTGGCTGAGATAAAGATGTATCCAAACCTAGAATCCCATGTGCCATGAGAAGTTGTTGTACCAAACTGCCATAAACTAACAGGACATCACCAAAAGGAGTCCTTTGCTAGCTATGGGCTGTATCATTTCCTAGAAGCACTCTGTAACAGGTATGGGCTGTTGTGGGTCTGGAGGAGGGGCTGACAGACTCCAAGGTCCTGGAACAAATGTGCCCTGCAGTGTTACTTGACCGTCTGCATGGGAAACAAGACCTGCCAGCAGCAGCTGCTGTCTCAGGGGTTGCTGGAGATTTGGCAGCTGTGTGCAGGAGAAGACAAAGATAGCCCTGGGCAGCATGTGATGCCATGGGGGCAGCAGGGATACTCCTCACCTGCACAGGTACAGCAGAGTCACTGGAACTGGGTCTTTGAGAAAAACTCATGAGCACCTAGGAAGGTCAGCAGAAAAGGTACCATCTGAGGTGTTTGAACCATCTCCGGGATCTGCTGAAGGGGCACATTGTGTTCTGCTTTACCTATGCAGAAGCACCTACATTCATATCTGAATACATGAGAAAATTAGGTTTAACTAATGCACCATTTAAAGAAATAACTGCTAAAATAATAGCATTTTGATAGAGCAAAGGTTATCTATCCTGGAACGGCAGATATTCCTCAGTGACTCTGCTGATTAAAGGCACAGACAGCATGTGCTTTGAGAGGCTTGGGAGTGCTCACTCTCTCATGCTCTCAAGCAGCCTGTCAGCTATTTATGGCATTTCTCTAATGTCTGAGCAAAATTAATTTTACCAGATACATTACATAACACGCTTTTGTCTCAAACAGCAGAGACCAGTGAGCTTCCCACCCTCCGCATAATGACACCTGGTATTTGTGGTGCATATCTGAAATGGAGGAAAATATTGGGAAGGCTCTAGCCAGAGAAGCACTGGGGAGAATATCGGTGTGTGCTCCCATCACAACTCTCTGAGATTTACATAACTTATTTGTGCTGCTTACAAGTGAAGACAGGATTTTTTTTTTTTTTTTGCCAGTCTTGTAAACTCAGCCTTTAATCTTAAAATAAATTGATGTTCGTTTCCTTCTTACACCACCAAAGGTGTTTAAAACTCTGCTGCCAGAATTGTGCTGACAATTTAGCTTTGGACCATTAGAAGCTCAGTCCCATTCTTTACAAAATGTAAAATCAGGTGTTAACAATATCCATGTGTGTGGGTTTTTTTGTTTTGTTTTTTTTGTGTGTGTGTGTGTGTTGTTTGTTTTGTTTTTTTTTTTAGTATATTTTCTTTCCACTAAGTTAGACAGAGATTTCTTAAATATGCTGTGTGGGAAGATGCAGGATTAAACCTTCATTCTTTGTGATGCACATTCTTTGTGCTAAGGTGTCAAATTTCTGCAAAACAAGCCTTGCCAGCTGTTCCAGGGCTTCCCTTGCACAGGAAGATGCTGTTTGCACAGGGGCAGTGAGGGATGCTTGGTGCCACCTCGGTACATTTACACTGTAGCCAGTGCATCAGGACTACGACGGGAACAAGTTGTTTGCCAGAGGATATGGACTACCAAGGGATGAGAGCAGAAGGAGAGGATGAAGCTAACCAGCTTAGCATAACTTGAAGCAGTTATGAGGTTCAACTAGACACCAACATTTTTGCATGTTGGAAGGAGCATTCGTTTCCTCAGAGACTCTTGTATTTCTCATACAGTTGCACTGTGGATGAGGACCTTGTTTCATTGATCCAGCGGCAGTGTTACAGAGCTACTTTTGCTTAAACCTGGCACTCCTCAGAGCACCCAGCTCCTGCTGCTTTCATTGTGGGAGAGGAATCACTCTTCCTTTGCATTTGCCTCCTCTGCCAACAGACCTAATACACTCATCTAAGTTACTGTTTCTTAAGTGTTTGAGTACCTCCACATAGAGTCCAAACATAACAATATACAACCAGAATAAGGACACCCCACTGTGAGTTAGTGGAGTTGCTGGCATTATATTTCATGCATGCTAAAATTCTGCTCATGGCAGGATTTAAATAATGATTTTCAGACTGTTTTAGTATCTTTCTTTTTTACTGATTTGTAGTTTACTGGATGGAAGAGGATGCCAGTGCTGTTAAATGCTACCTGGTTGTGGAAAGCGTACCTCAGAGAAAGCTTCTTAAGCACTTCTTAAAGGCAGTCAGCCTCCAGCCCCACCCCTTCTCCCAGGGTAGCTAGTTCCAAAAATGGATTCCCAGGCTGTCACCTGCATTATCCCAAAGGAAGGCAAATGCCTGTTTCAGTCAAGAGCCAGTAATGAGCCACCTGTTTTTGTCACACTTATCATGTTTGTTAATGTACAGATCAACAGAACTGTAAGTTTGGTAGGCAGGCACGGTTCATGCTGAAAGGTGCACACTGATCATTGAAGGCTGTGAAGGAATGAATTTTACTTTCTGTTGAGCCTAGGAATTGTTAAACCTCCAGACAAATCTTCTTATTACAACATGACATATGCAACTTAAAAATAAATGAGCTGGTTATTAATTTAGTTACAGAAGTGCCAGGACTACCCCATGCATAAACTAGAGGTAAATATATTTTGTGGGGGAAGGCATAGATTTGGAGAGGAAACGGAAGATTAACTCTGTCCAGATCCTTCTGAAGGTTTCAAAGAAATCATTTATGAAACCGGCACGCTCCGCTAAGAACAGTTTCCCTGTGATGAATGAAACCTAAGGCACAAAGGAAGACAGAGTGCCTCACAAGGCATGTGCCATAAAATGCCTATAACCAGTCAGCCAGACAGAGGAAGAGAGAGACATTCAAAATTTAATTTGGTGTAAGTGTATTTCGTGCCTTGATGTACCTTTTATAGACTTTGGCAATGGCACTGTCTGTCTATTTTGGACGCCAAAACCAAATAATTAAATGTTCATTTTGCTCTAACGTCTTGTGAGTAAAGAGCGATTTCAAAGTAAGTAGCTAAAAGGACAATCATTATCACACAAGGGAGAAAAATCTGTGAAACAAGATCATGAGGTAAACATCTTTCTCCCTTCGCACATATCTGGAATACCCAAATACATGTCTCCACAGAAGCTGGAAGAGCTTGTTTGAGTGGTGGTGGGAAGAAAGGGTCTTTCAGTGACTATTCGTGATCAAAAGGGCTCTATGATATAAAATAAGGTGATGGAGCCAAAAAGCCAGAGTCGTAGAAGAGAAATCACACAATTTGTCTGAAATATTCCAAAACCTAAGCTACCTTTGCTATAGTCCAGAGCTCTGGAAACACTTCCTGTTGCCCTCTGCACTAGCCAAATATTTTTGCCATCCATTAGAAATGGTCAAGATTTTCCCCAGGAAATAATTCCAACAGAAAATACCCTTTTTGTGAAATTCAGAATTTACACATGGAACTTTCTTATTGCCCCAAAAGCTTTTGATTCTTCATCAAGAAAATCAGAAGTGGACCACCCTGCTGTGTCCTTCCTACGAACACATCAATTCCAGTTTTTTTGTTGGAAAAGGAAAATTAACAAGAATACTCCAGGCATATGATGAAGATGCTGGGAAATAACAACAGCAACAAAACTTGTTACAGGTCTCAGACTGGAAGCTTCCTGGAGCCCTTTCTCATTAAATACTTTTTGGTTTTGACTTTATGTCCAGAAGCACAACCCAAATATATTCATTGTGAACATTGTGAAACACTGGATTTCTTTTTTCCAAACCTTTCTACTGGCTGCTTCTTTCGTCCACTTCTCTGACTTTTGTTAATGGTCTTTTTGTTACAAATGCATAATGTCTGGACCTGCTTTCATAATCCTGTCACTGGCCTTCTGCTCATTCTCTCTTAAAACACCTTTTGCAAAAACCTAATCTTCCCTACAAAGGAGTGAACCTAAAAATAGGAAGACCAGTGCTGCTGCTGTGATAATACATTGAGTGTGACTTCCTCACTGTATTACTTTAATAGCTATCTTTGATTCTCATTAACCTTGTAACATACGTCCTCCTGTCTTATTTTGTTCAGTTTTAGTCTAGCTTGAGTCTACAAATCTCCCCTCAACTTGTAGCCCTTGTGCAAGTAATTCACTGAAGCCAAACAAGAGAGGATCACTCCGCTAATTAAAAATTCTGTGGTTTTGATACCACCAGACTGTTGTCTCCCTGGAGACAGCATCAAGACTGTTTTTCAGGAAAGCACTTCACATTTTAGTGATGATGTATAAATACTGATTTTAAGAATATCACATGATAAACTCTTGCAGTGAGGAAGAAGTACCTTTAACTGTCAGCTGGCTCTGATCAAACACAGGTCTGAGCAACAAAACATATCGTGCATGCTCAGGATCCAGAGCTGCCTTTTACAAATGGCACCTACATTAACAAGAACCAAACTCCAAATCCTGAATTGTCACATTCTTGATGCTTAGGGTTTGTCAATCCAAGGCAATGAAATACTTCCAGCTTACACCCAATTGTTAGCATTACTACCTAGACAGCCACTCTGCTGTCCCTTTTTCTTAGACATGCAGTAAGTAAATAAGCCCTCTGCACTATTTCATTTCTGAAAAAAAAATAGATCTAGATTACTGCTGTGTTAGTCTTAGACACTCGTGTCCTCCAGCAGTGCTGGCATGCTCAGGACAAGTACAGGAAGCCAGCTTCGTAGAAGCACTCTCATCTGGCAACAGCTGTTTCTGTCCTTGCTCAGCCAGTCTCACAGACGACCACACATCCATTTGTCACTGAGTCACAAGGTCATCCACAGCAAGTGGAGTCTTCCTTATTGCAGAACAGTGTGTTGGTGGGCTTGAGCACTACAAAGTACAACTGGATTTAATAAGATCAAGAGGAAGGTTGGTAGCAAACTCAGCAGCCCAGGACTAGCCAAGGTGGGACATAAATTGTAGAACCACGGAATATCAGGTTGGAAGGGACCACAAGGATCATTTGGTCCAACCTTTCTGGGCAAAAGCACAGTCTAGACAAGATGGCCCAACAGCCTGCCCAGCTGAATCTTAAAATTGTCCAGTGTTGTGGAACCCATTAAAATTGTCCAGTGTTGTGGAATCCAGCACAAATACACCATTGAAACCAAAACGAAACCCTCCAGCCAAACCCAGCTCTTTGCACCGAAGCTTTCCCAGCAGTGTATGAAGGCAGCAGCCTCCTGGGTGATGGGGAAGAGCAGCCATCACACACCAAGGGGAGGTGGAAGACCTGCCACTGGTGGGCACAAACCCAATAGAGTGAGACCAGATGAACCGAGCTGAGCCCCAGCTTCCAATGATGGCTCAAGTCAGCCCAGGGAAAACTTCTTGGATGTGACAACTCTCATAAGCCATTGGAAGAGGGGAGGACAAGTGCTGCGGTCTGTCTAAGAAGTAAAGAAACGCAGCGGCTTTTCTTCTATTGTGGAGACTTGAGAATAAAGACAGCTTGTGGCAGTGGAGTCACACAAGGATAGAGACCACAAACGGGGGCAGCAGCCATCTCCAAGAGGTGAATTTACTGCGTGCTCTGGCTGAGCAGCCCCAGTGATGCAAATTGCTGTAGCTCTGATAAATTAGGCTGCTAAAGCGGATTTATAGATACTATATATTGCTATAGGAGCATAAAGCAACCAGAGACTTTCAACAACATTTCATCCTTATGGCCTGGGACACAGACAATGTTTTCTCCATTTTAACCACTGTAACTGTGCCAGGTAGGAAATGTTTCCTGCAAACTCATTCACACAAATAAACTCTGAGTGTGGGCATGGCCATCTTGGCATAATAGTTTGTTACAGCTACCTTGTTTATTCATTTCCCAGACTCTATTCATCTACTGGTGCAGCTGCATTCAAATTAAAAAGGTCATACCACTTGAACTGTACTGATGTAGTACACCATTTATATACAATCATTGAGTTAAACCAACGTAGCTTTTCATCTTTAGAAAAAGTTTGAGCTATGGTAATGCATCAGAGTTTTGTTCCGTTTAGCAAGAGAAGGAAAATATAATGTGGAAGAAGAAAAAGCAGAAAGAGGGAAAAAATTAACTAATGATGGATCCTTTTTCATTAGGTCAGAAAAATCTGCATTTTCCATTTAGTTGTCTGATTACTAGCTTTCTTTCTGGCTCTAGCTTCGAAAAAATTTTGCTTTCCTGTCTTTACTCCCTACAGAAAACATCGTCTTCAAACAAATATCTCAAAGGGTTTATAGAACTGATTTCAGACTGATGCTGGAAGGAAAGATAATCGTGCATGAGCCGATAAATGTTGCAGGGAGAACTCTATAAACAATCACGCATGAATTATATCTTCAACAAACGTAATTACAAAACAATTCAGAAAATGCAAAAAAGCTTGTATTTTTTGTAGTTATTTCCTTTCTTGGCCTGTGTTTTGGACACCTTTCAAGCATCCCTGATTAAATCTGGCTGGAAAACTTCTGGTGGAGCCCATTCCTGATGAGAAATGTCGATTTGTCAGAATTAAACACTGTCGAGTGTGGGAATCTGTCGTGTTTGGTTCAGCACTCATGGGCTTCAAAACTTGCCTGCTGTGCAGGCTGCTGGCAGAAAACTGCCAGATTTCCTCCTGTCCCATCTGTACCTCCTGTGGCAGCCCACCAGGCAGACTGCCTGTACACTGTAGAGGGGGCCTGTAGACTTAAGGCAGAGTTCTCTGCAGGTCCTCCAAGGGTGATAGGGATCAGGAGGTAAAACATATGAGGTGAAAATCTTTATTCTTAAAATAGTTGGAGACAAAGCAGTCAGCATCTGACTCAGCTTCCGGGTTTCTGATGTAGTTCCTGTACTCCCAAAGCAGACTGCCAAATCAGCATAATACAGCTTTGAAATTGCTTACAAGTGACCCCAGGAAAGATTAACCTTTGCTTACAGCAATCTGTCAGGAAATGTGTTATAAGCTTTCTAATGCAGGATATCTGAAAGTGTTTTGACCTGTATTTCTATTTGAGCGTCCTGCTTTAATGTTGTGTTAATCACCAGTCCCTACTGCTAGTCCTCCATCTGCGAAGCTCGAGTGACAACTGAGCATTGTGTGCAATTACAACCACTATTTGCCATTTTTTTTCGTGTTCATAGTGGCTACCCTGGAGTTCCGCACACCCCATGCCTGCCCAGGAGTCACCAAGAACAATCTTCTGCTAATCTACAGGATCTTGACTCTAGGCTGTAACTTGTTCCATGTCGTGTTGCCCTCAGTAGGTATTAGCTGGAGCCTTTGGCTCCTAACTTGCCTTTCCGGGTGCTTGCTCAGGACACTGCAACACCTACCAGGGATGCATGACAGAGAGGTGTCACTGGGGAGCTGTGCATTGGCACAGGACCTTGGATTCCCGAAGGAGAAGACAGCCCTGCAGGACTTGCCAACACAAACATCTGCTGGGAGACTCTTCCGACCCACTCCACTTAAAAACGCAGGGGACGAGACAGTCACAGGATAAGAAGGAAAACAGAATCAGGTGAAGGGTTTCACTCAATATTTTGCAGGTGTCCTGGTACTGTCAGAAATTATCCTTTCTGCAGCAAGGTGTTATTGTAGATTCTAAAGTGCCTCCACCTGTGTCATGCTGAGGGTCTCCTGTCTGCAATTCTCCAACCTGCCTTTCCCTCACCGCTCTGTAGCCTTTCCCTTGCAGTTGTCAGGACAGCGTTTTCCCTTGCTGTTCTCACGTTGCTGTTCTTGCATTGTTATTCTCTTGGCTGTGCACCTACAAACTCCAAAAGCATGAGAATCCCACTCTCCATCACTGCTCCCCCTTCCCTTTTCCTGCTTCATGCTTTGTAGCCTTTGGTTTGTGACAGAGGAAAAACAAGCCTCTGCTGATAGCATAGTAGGTATTAGCTGATAAGAATTACTCAGTAACACTACATGCACAAAGCTGAGCCACCCATCAGCCTACAAACACTTGTACCTTATCAGAGCATGCTGCAATCAACACTGAGAGCATCAGAAGTGGGGAAAAACAACTGAGGCTCTAAGCAGGTCCCAGCGTAAAACACACAGTACTCTGTTTTTCTGACTGACTAGGGTGAAAACACAGAAGGGGAAAAATCATCCTCATTGCTGCATTAATTTGCTGTACTGAAGAGAACAATCTCATGAAGATGCTTGTCTGTTCACCCAGAAATAACCCTGGGAGAGCTTTCCCTTTCCCATTTTATTGTCTTCTTTCCCATCTTATTGTCTTATCTTTACTAAAAGGTATGCTGAATTCACTGTATGCCACCAGCTATGGACCCAACAAATAGAGCTTTGTGAATGTAGGTCTTCCACAAGATGGTCTGTGTGACAGTGTTTCTAAGGACTCACCTGAACTCATCTGAGTCCAGCAATGAACATCCCGAATCTGTTGTCTGTTATGGATCTTCAGCTACGCTAGGAAACACCATCTATTTGAAAACTTTGATTTCAAAATAGTGTGCTGAGCTTGACTCACAGGATGCATATTCAGGTGATTTATCCTTAAGATACACAGGTTTAGACAGAACTATTTTCAGCTCAGTTTCAGTGAAGATAGGATCTACAGGATGCACTCAGAAAGCTCCAAGGGAGCATTGTGCATCAAAAACCTACTTAATTTGTTTATAGCTCTTTAATTAACCCCTCCAAACAGAAGAGACCTTTCTGAATCACATAGGCTTGTGCTTGTCCCTTGTCTAACTCTGCAGCTCATTGCTCTATCTTTGAATTCTGCAAACACTTCCACTTGTTTTTTTAAGGTTCTGTATAAATTAAAGCTCATTTGGTCTCCCGTCGTGTACAGCTTGAGTCAAAAGGAGTTAACTGTTCATTTAATTTGGAGCAGGATACACGTCTTCTTTAGGAAAACAGAAACAAGAAGGCGATCATCTCTACTAATTTAGTAACTTAATGGAACTTGCATGATGCTATTAATCTTACAGTAACACAGTTTTCTTAGCACTAGCTGGCAATCATAATTTCTATGGCTGTTAGGAGATTCACTTGCTTCTGGGACTTGGTTTCAGCTACTGACTTCAGATTCAGACCTGTTAGAGTTAAGCGAAACCCTGCTTTATGGGGTCTAGGGTAACACTGCAAACATTTCAGCAAATGCCCATTTGTATAGTCAAAAGAGTGATATTGGACTGTGTTTCCAGAATGTTTTGTATTTTCTTAGATCTCTAATCCTTAGTGAATCCCATGGGAAAAGGTGGCTGACTGCAGATTTCTTGCAGAATTTGTCATTCCTATGTTTGGATTTGGCTGTGTTCAACCTTTGAGGATGACTATTACTCAGATACTTAAACTTCTGATGAACAAACTGTTGTAGGTGAAAAGACTGCTTAAATTGTTAATGCTAGCACATGGCAGATAATTGGGTGTATGAGGGGATACATATCCAATATTTAACTTTGGAACACTCAAACAGAAGCCTGCTGCTTGCTAGCTGCAAGCAGTACAGGCTGGTTCTGAAAGTTGATAGCACCTGGACTGAACAAATTTGCACGTCCTGAATCCTCCCATTAATGAAGACACATAAGACAGAAGTACCAGTTAGGAGGATGATCACGTGTTGTGCTTCTGCACCTAGACTATTTAGATTAGGAAAAACAAGGACTTGGGGCTATGGAAAGAAACGACAACCAAAACCAAGGGTTCCCCAAAAGAAGCACTCATCTTGGAGGGAAGAAGGGGACCTAGAATGAAGAAGGTGAAGAAGATCCAAACTTAGGGGAAGATCCTGGAATCTAAGGGAGTTCTTGGATATCAAATCAGAGTGAAGACAAATGCAATGGGATGTTCAGGTACCTTGGCTAGTGATGTCCAACATCATTTACTGTGAGCAGCAGCACAGTGTGAATTAACATGACTTTTGCTCAACTTTCCAAGACCAGTAGAGACCAGCTGGAGAAAGAAGTTGAAACCTCACGAAGGTAGTGCAGGGAGGGGAGTGACTGCGTTAGATAATCAGGTAAGGTAAAAGCTCCGATCTTTCTGGTTCTTCAGTAAATCCTGGTATCCAGATCCACTGTGAGTTGCTTGTTACTCTGTCTTGCCCATGAACAAGCAGGAAAGATAAAATTCAGCCGATAAGCTACTCGTTACAAATGATGCCGTGAGGGTGAAATTCACCCAAGTACAGTGTCATGGGCGAATAATTTAGGGTTCTGCTTACTGCAGAACAATATTTAGATTTCTTAAAGAGAAGTGCGACTTAAAGAGTTCGGTGGCGGGTTCACTCTGTTATTTACTGCATGGGGGAAATATGCCAAGCCAAATGCTGCTTATGTGCTCTCCAGATGCCCGTGCCCATTCCTGAAGCAAACTTCCAGGCGCCTTCCCTCCCTGATAAATGTTCTGCTCCGGGGGCTGTGTCCTGGAGCTCCAGATACAAACTTTCAGGTGAGGCCTGTATCCATCCTGATGCAAACTTTCAGGATTCCTGTCTCCCTGCTAACTGTTTGCTCCGGAGTCTATATTTTAGAACCCCAGAGGCAAACTTTCAGGTGAGAACTGATAACCGTATGCAGAGCAGACTTTCAGGAGACAAAATTCTTAGGAAAAAACATTTAGTGGAGTAGAATATCAGGAGGGCTGGCTCAAGCTGGGTACCTGAGCAGGGGTCCACTCAAGCATAGAAAACAACAAAATTTTATATCTTTACAGACCATTCACACCATTATTCAGCTCAATAGCAATATTTCATGTGGGGATCTTCTTGCTTCTCATTGGATCTTTTTCACTGATTCCATGTGGGCCTTTGTTTCATTCAGCTGTAGACATCGTTCATGGTCCATAGCCTTACAGATACTGTATCATCTGAAAAAAATCCATTCTTCTCATTGAAGTGCAAAATAGGCCTTCTAAGTGTTCAGTGTAGTTCACAGTTGCTTTTGGTAAACATGAGCAGAACTTTACAGCTTAAAATTTTAGCAAATCCAGCTTACCAAGTAACATGAAGCAAAGAGTATATTGAAAATCATACAACCTTATATCTCTAAATAATTCATTACATTTAGTATGCATCTACTTAAGCTGAATGATTAATATTGAACTTGAATTGGGCTCATCCGCCAACCTGTGAATAGCAAAACCATTGCCATACAGCTCACTTATTTAGCAGGGAGAGCTCAAAGTGGGCTCATCCAGGCTGTCGTATTTATGGAATGAAATGGTTGATTCATGGTCAAATTGCATACAGTAGGAAAAGCACACATGAGACTCCCTGCACCCACAAGTCACTGGTGCTGAGTGTGCCGTTCTGCTTCCTTGGGGTCTCCTGGAAGGACTTCTTGGCTTGGCTGTGGCTCGGGTCCTTCCCTCCTCTGGAGCCTGGACCAAACTGCTACAGGTTTGGCTGGGCGGGGTGGGGGGGTCGAGTGCATCCACCACAGGGGAGCAGTACAAACTGTATAAATCACTTCAAAATCACCTAATACATAGAGCTGGGAATAAGACTAACTCTGCTCTAAATGGTATAATGTCCTTGTGTTGTTCCACTGTACAAGGATGAAATTCTCTTCTCATCCTAGAAGCCATTATCAGTAGCAGAAGCTAAAGATTTTTCCTCACCAAGAAGTTTCTGACTCAAAGACACCAAAGTGAAAGGAAAGACAGGAGTAAGCCAGCAGGCTTTGTTTATCGACCAATTTTCTTGTCTTTTCCAACCTCACTTCCTGCTGGAATAGAAAGCTAGGATTTTGTCTTCCCCATATTTTTTCCCTTGAAGATGGCATTCTTCCACCGTCAGTTCAAGACCTTTTTTTTCCTTCAAGGTGATCCCAGAGATTGAATGCAATGTACAGAGACTAAAAAATGGATTTTGCATGGTTTTATGGAGGTATGACTGTGCTGTTTACAAAGATGCCTTCTCACAGTAAAAAACAAGTAATTATAGACAATCTGCCTTTCTTTTATTTTCTTCTTGTCATTTTGGTAAGCACTGTGAATTTCCAAGGGGAAACTCATTTGGGAAGTAGAATTTTTTTTCCCTCTCATTTGCTTGTTCTCCATACCACCATATATCTTCTTGCTAAAAGAGTAAGCAGTGCTCAGATCTTACCAGTAGAACAGCTTTAAATCAGCTCTTTGACCCTGTGTTGACATTGCTTTCCCAGTGATGCTGCAAGATACTAACTGCAATTCCAAATATGCTGCAATACAATCCCAATGGCAGAACAGGCTGAAGGCCATCTTCTGTTAAGAAGATTGTCTTGAATTACTTGCAGGACAATCAACTTATTTTTATACTTAAAAAAAACCCACAACCTGCTAGAAGTTGGACTGCCTAGCCCATTGCTTCAGCTGTGACTCATCTGTTGGGCAAAAGTTTATCTGATGATAAAGCCATCTCTGGATGCAGGAGAAGCTGGAGTTTTCAACTATAGTGATTTCAGCGATGAGTTATCGACAGGGAAAACAAGTTACTCCTAAGTGTACCTATCACAGTGTCTGGAGAAATGTTTCTCCACCTTCTTCTGTGCTAATTCATCTCTTTCTGCAGGTGCTGAGAGTCATCTAGAACGGGACCATGATATGTGACCAGAACTCAGGACAAAAGAAAAAAGGTTAGTAATGCAATATCTTCTGAGATTTTCTGGCAACACTTAATCCAATGTTTGCCGCTGATTTACTTTACTGAAGATGATATTTCAGCCTACTGCTTGGCTGGTTGGGCTGCAGTTCTGAAGAGTTTGGTTTAAGACCACATGATATATTTCTAGACCAGGTTGAGGTGGCCTGTGTAGCTGCTAGTATTGAGGTTGCCAAAACTGTGAGTGTGGTAAGATGGACCAGGTGTAAAAATAGGAAGTTTCAAGCCTTTACAAAACCAGTAGGTGGAATATCAGGGGATGTGTTCCCAGCTACATCTCTAAAGGAAAGTCATCTCCCGATGATGCATCACTCGATTGTCCTGAGTGGGAGCAAAAGAAATCTTCTGCTTAGCGAAACTGCTAACATCTCATCTGCAGACAAGCTAAGAGCAGCTGTTTTCAGCTGCTGTGCATTTCAGCTGTGATATCCAACCAATGACTTCAGGAACAACAGTGGTCATCTTGTGGATATTCAGGAACAATTTAAAATAGTGGGAGATTCAAGACTGATACAAGTCAAAGAACTATAACCCTAAACTAGATAACCCTAAAAATCTCTTGCTTTAAAAATTATTTTGTTTTTGTGAAATTCAAACAAAATTCCATTAATACATAGATAATATTTTAAATTATTTTGGCTATTGAACCACTGTAGCCCAAGAATTTTTAGCTTGCAGCAGTTTGTACACCAGGAATATTATATAACATTACCTGGTTAACACTAATAAAATCCAAACAGCAGAACATAAGGCATTTGACAGCAGTTCTGGGATTATTTTGGCCTCAGTTAAGAAAAGCAACTATCATAGCTGTGAAGCTAAGATTTTGTGATATAAAATTTGTGACATACTTCCAACATTACTTATAAACTAAGAGATCTACGAAGAGCCAGATGCTAGCATCACAATATAATTTTAAAGGAATCTAATATCTTTTAAAAGGTTGGTGAAGAAGGGAGATATGGAGGGGAGAATTATGTGGGACAGTCTACTCTTACAGAGCTAAAGGAATCAGTTTATCCTACATTCAGTAAAACCAGCAGGTGAGACAGACATACTTAAGTAATGATTTCTTTGTCATTACACCCAGCCCAGTAAGGTTCTGGAACCAACAAACTCTCTGTGTCCCTTGGACAAAAAAGAGCAGACAGAAGGTGCAAACTGTCACTCCTGTCTAATAAAAAGAAAATAACAACTGAGAGATTTGTAAATGTTTGCTGTAATTCTGCAGCAGGATAAAATGTTAAATTCCCCATACTGCTCTGACACTCCCGTCCTGATCATCATTAGTGAAAATACACCTTCAGTGCAGCAGCTGTAGCTGCTCTAATAAGATATCTACATAAAGAAAATAGGCAATCAAATTTTTGCAAAGTATGAAATTTTCCATTAAATTGTCTCTTCCTTTTATGTAACACAGCTGCAACAGTTCTCACTAGCTTTTCCTATCCATGCCTCAGCAAACAGAAGTCTCACTAGCAGGATATTTTCCAAATGAGTTATTTGTGATTCAGAAGATTTCCTCTAGAGGCATCTACATCATGACCCCCAAAAGTTTATCCTGAAAAAAAAATGATCAGATCTCTAAGAAATAGAGAATGCTGCAAATGAAGAATATATTCTGATAAATTAAAAATATCTGCACATGTAGTGAATGTCTGTGTCATTTGCTTCTAAATGAGTCTGTGGTAACTTAGTGAACATATTAGTCTTCAAAAGGCCTTTGATGTTGCGGTCTGTTTGGCTTTTTCTGTTGAACTTTATAGTTTTGCTTTTAATAAGGCAGGGATTCTGTGGTTTCCATCTGAGTAACAAGTCATTATTAGTAGGCTGAATTGCTTGGAATTACTGTAAATTGCAGTGTTTGCCTGCTAATTGATGGAGTTTCTGCAGACCTGGATGAAAGGTGTTGTTCTTTTCCAACATTAATGATCTATTGAATCCTGTCCTATGGTTAGTGTTGGTATCACATTATAGGCTGCCTATAAGGCTGTATCATTTCATATACAGAATGAATCTTCAGTCATTTAAGCAACAAACATAATGTCTCAGAAAGATACAGTTGTTGAAGTAATCAGAATGCCAGTCCATGCTTACATGGGGTAATGACAATCATGGAAAATTTCTGTAGCTGCCGTGGAGTCTTTTTTTTACCTCTCTTTATACTGTCAGCCTGAGGAAGCAGTCTTCAGTTAACTGGGTCAAATCTGAGCAGATCACTTGAGATGTGTGAAGGCCAGTTCAAGGTTTCTGTTACCTTTGAGGCCTACCTGCTGTACCACAATGACTTAAGTGACACACTGGCTGGGTGGAAATCACTCAAAATTAATACACATTCTTAAAGAGTTTTGTGTCTTTGAAATGATTTCATTTTGAATGTTTTGCCATTTGCAAATGGACTGTTTTGCTTCCTCTAGGTGTGACTAAAACCCATATGTCTTTCATCTAAGATAAGGAGAGAGTACAAAAAAAACCTCTTGAAAATAATTTTAAAACTAAAATAAAAAAATATTATAAAGCAATTTGCTGTTTCAGAAATACTTCATTAGAATCAACAGTTTGGACTTTCAGTAGAACCTTGTAAATTCTTTTGAGTAAAGAAGATCTACTAAATTCAACATGTGGTAATCAGTTCAATTCCTATCCAAACTTAAATTTCATGCAAGTTATCATTAAAATAAAAATCACACCGTGTGCTGCAAAGGACTTGGTCAATGTCAAATTTCACCCCGTTGTTACCTTTCTTTGAAGAAATTTGTTTATGTGATCACCTTCCTAATTGTCCTAGCATTGACATTGCTTTAAGAAAAATACACAAACTCGTTTTTCATTCACTATCCTTCATATTTTCATTCTTCAGCACTGAAATAAATGCTGTATATTTGAGGTTACTTTTCCCGCATAGAACAGTAACTGTGTTATTGAATAATGCATACAGTAAATGGGAAGCAGTCTTGCCTGCAAAGACCTATGATTTAAAAAACTCATGCTTTGGGTGACTTTGAGCAAATGACTTCACTATCCTCTTCCTTCATTTCTCCCAGTGTACAATGTATGTATAATGCATGTGTATAACGCTACCGATCTGTTCTTCAGAGCACTTGGGTTCTATGAATGAAATTGCTAAATGAGTGAAGTAATAACAATTCCCCTTTTCATTTTCTGCTTGCAGTGATAAGTGATGTGTGTATCTGTTGTTAAATGCTTCTATTATATTAAATATGCATTGTTATTATCATCTATACATTAAGGACACAGTGCTACACAAGACTGTGGAAGGACCATATGCAGAACTAAAGGACTGTGGAGGAGGTGGAGGGAGGTACTCTTCCATGAGAAAATGGCTAAAAGGTCACAAACACTCCCCAGCTAAGACTGCCCCTTAGCTGAACCTCAGCTCTGATGTTCTCAAGGCAGCTCTTGTTTCCAGAGAAAACACAGGGAGATTGAATAAGCTGGCAAAAACACCAGCACTTTGTGCAGGTCTGGCACTGAAACATCCTGGGCCCATCTCAGTGTCACAGTCCATTCGGTGATGGACTCGTGATGGCTCATTTACCTTAATCTCAAAGCACAAAATTAAGGCGACCAAAATGCCAAGGGGTTATAATTCAAACAGTGTTGTTTTATTATTTTGCCCGTAAAGCGGCACGTGATAGAGGAAGTGGAAAAAAACAGAAAGAAAAAGAAAGGGGGAAAGAGGGCTGGCTACCACCACGAGTTCCAAAGGCGTTCTTATGGTCTCGGGTCCTGAAGCAGCATCCTGCCAGTCCTCCGTCGTGATCCGTGATCCTTTGGTAGGGAGATCTCAGCGGTGTTCAGTCAGGAGCCACGTGATGCTTCTTCACCCCTCCTCTTACCCATGTATCGAGGCCAATCTCCACCTTTGTTTCGCAATCCAGACTTAACTGCGCAGGCCCAAAAAGTCCCTGCTTCACTTGCCAGAACCTGCCTGCACCTGCATGGCCTCGCATTCAGGGATCTCTTCCTTGTCCACTGGGTGACCTCAAGACCCTCTGCAAGCTTCTGCGCTCGTTCCTCTTTGTTTGCCTTAGTAACAGGGAGGAGGAGGGGCAAGTTTGGCTGAGGCAGCAGGTGAAATCCATCTTCCGGACAGCAGCTATTGTTACCTGTAGTCCCAGGCTGGAGAGTCCTCTACAACACCTTTTGGTCAGGCCTCTCTCCAAGTCCTTGTACAGTTCTTTCTATCAGGGCATCTGTTATCCAAGTCCCTGATGGCAATGCTGAGGCAAATACTGTTCTTTGGACTGACTCTTACACTCAGCACTCCCACTTTTCTCCTCATTGCCTTCTTATGCTGATACTTACTTATACCTGCTTATCCCTGTCCTATTGTACACAGATGTGCTTTGCTCTGCATCAATTTTTCCAGAAGAAGCAGCAGCTGCTCCTGCCAGGTGTAAATACTGTTTAGCACATCCCCTTCCTTCTCTTCTCAAAGCGTATCTGCACACACACACAAACGTGCACATAGAGCAGTATTATTGTACATTGAATTACCACTATTGAAATCAGATTCTGGCTTACCTGATGCTGACAACATTGTGTTTTATTGCTAAATGGTATGAATAATTCCTGATACGCTCAATGATTTACCATGTAGCTCATCGACTCGGGGATTTCCTCCAGCATGTAGTATCACCAGAATTTTGCCTGAGGAACAACTGCCAGGGAGGACCTGCTGTTATACCTTGCTTCCTTCTTCTGGAACACATTAGCATAATATAAGTAAACATCACAGAGCAGTTTGACATATTGTGTAAGTACTGATTTTATGTTAAACTTGAACTGATAATATAACAGATGCTTAATGAAGAGTTAAATTGGCAGAAACTTTCTTAGTCCCCTAATATTATATGTTTTAAAATAGGAAAATGTAAAAGTAGCTGGTATGTCTGTATCCACTATCATTCAGCCACATTTCTGTATCCTTGCTTCTCACTTAGCATACACAGGAATTCAGACTGCAAAAAAAAAAGTTTTGCATTTATACTGTTCTACTATAAACATATTTCCTTTGATATCAGACAGTGAGTCTGTATTGCATATATAACATGGAGCACATGCATAGTTCCTCGTGCCTCCACTTTGCTCACTCAGAGGACATTAGAAATGCCCAGGAGCAGCACACATGACTTGCTGAATCAAGGGCATATTCATAGTCACTGGAACAGAGGTTGCTCCCAAAGGAGTACAGCAAGTGCACTAATTGCTTCATTCATTAACATAAGAATACAATAATGACCAACCTGGTTCAGGCCCAACTAGCCCCAAGCCCTGTTTCCCAAACTACCCAGTAGGAGATACACAGGGGAAGTTCATAATAAGCACAGACAGATTTTTGGACAAGCACCTTCTTCTGGCAGTCGGTGCCTTAGAGAGCACCTGAGCTGAAGGTCATACAGAGACCAGCCTGTATAATGAGTGCCAATGCTCCTGTCTTAATTTAGCTAATCCCTTCCTGCATATATTTGCATTTTTGCCTCCGCAGCTTCTCTCAGTAGTGAATCCCTTCCTGTGTTAAAAATCACTTTCTTCAGTTTGTTTTAAAATTCCTGCTTCATTGCTTTGGTATTGAAGTCCCATTAGTTCCTGTGTGACCAGAACCAGGGAATAGTCCTTTCTCCAACCCTGTAGTAATTTAGTTCTGTTTTAGTATATGCCTTTCCCTTTTGCCTCTTTCTGAAGCCAAAAGTAGGCTGTTTGGTCTCTCCTCCTGTGCGAGCCATTCTCTGATGAAACTTGTTGATACCTCTTTCAACTCTGTTTTTTATTAGATGAGGGAAGGACTAGACTTACGTGCAGTCTTCATAATATGTCTGCACCAGGTAGTTATACAGGTGTTTAAAAGTGGTTTAGGTCTGCCTCTCAATTCTCCTCCCTAATAATTCCTAACAGCCTGTTTGCCCTTTCGACCGCCGCTGAGCAATAAGCTTACAGAAACAACTCCAAGATTTACTTCTTGTCTGGTAATAGCTAATTTAGAGCGAAGAACAGTATACACATGGCTAGAAATATTTTTTTCCTAGATGCATTATATTGCACAAATCAAAGTTGTGTTTCGATTAGTGTATAGCAAGATTTTCTGCAATCATTCAGTCAGCTCTAGATTTGAATGTAATAAGTAATTTTGTACTGCCAACAAACTTCACCACCTAGCCCTCTTTTAAAGGGGTGATGCCCCAGCACAGTTAACATTCCCCTACTATTAAAAATTCATCATTTGTTCTTTCCTGTTTCCAGTCCCTTAACCAGTCATTAATCCTTGTGAGGCCTTTTCAAATGACAGCTTAATCTCTGTAAAAACCTTTGAGGATGAGCCTTGTTGAAAGCTTTCTGGAAACCCTTGAACACTATATCAACTCAATCACCTTTATTCATATACTTCCTTACACCTTCGCAGAGCACTCATAGATTTGTGAGTCATGACTTTCCCTGGTAAAAGCTGTGTTGACTATTCCTCAACAAATTGTATTTTTTTCCCTGTGCCTGGTAAATCTGTTCTTTACGCAAGTTTCTATGAGTTTGCTTGGTTCAAAAGCCAAATGTAAAGGCCTTTGTTTGCCCACATGTCTCTTGCAGTCCTGGTTTAAAAAAAAAAAAAAAAAGAACTGTGATGCTTCTATATGTTGCTCACTCCTGGACTTCACCAAGTGTGGTAGACGTCCTACTTCTGATGCTTTTGAAGTTTTTGTTGTTATGAAGTTTCACACCTTTAGCAAATCGTTTCTCACAACCTTCTCTATTATTTTTTTCTTGGACTGCCTTAAGAGGGTTTTATATAATATTTATATATTAAAGTTTTTGCTGCTGGTTATGGAATCATTATCCCTTTCTCTGCCTGGCTCAAAGATCGTTTAATTATTTCATGCAAGGAGACACATCCTGGAAAGGAGACTGGAAGACCCTCACGTGAAATACCCTACAATCCCCTGGGAGCTAAAGAGTCGTATTCTCTTGAAGAATTGAAGGGATTTGATGTTGGGTTTCTCTCACTTCAACCTCTCAGTAAATGCTGGTCTCATCTTCTCCTTTAATTCCCCAAGCACTTGCATCTTGTACCGCCTACTTGGTGTTCCTCAGGGCTGCACAGCTCCCAGCAGAGCATCAGTTTACCCCATGCCACAGGGCCAGATTCTCCCCCTCACTCCATGAGGTTTTCAAGCATCTGGTTCTTGGACCCACTTTCTTCTCCTGGGAACCCCTCACTGTGAGAGGTTCAGTGTTATAACTCCTTCCATGCTTCCATAGCTCAAGCTTTCAGGCTATGTATAAACGTTATTCTTCTCACCAAATGCTGACAGTTTAAAATTAAAACATGTCAGCACTAGTTAAGCCAAATATGCAGTCTTATGATCATGACAAAGTAGTTTGGGTCAAGATTTGTCTTGCAATCTTTCTTTGTAGTGGCTTGTAAGGAAAAGTCCCTTTGGTGCTTGCCCCAGCATTAACCTTTCAGACTGGAATGTAGCGAGACAATTCAGTCTGTTGTTTGTCCCCTGCTCTAAAATAAAACAGTTTATAAAGGATACTTGTATATGTATTCATTAGTGAAAATCCCCATCCTGCTATCAAATATTCAAAATTTGCTGTTACCCTATTGCAATGACTTTTACTGTTCTGGAATAGTGTGATTTAACATGTGAAATACATAGGAAATTGGTTTTTTGTGGTGTTTCAATGCTTCTGAAACACAGCCTCACCAAAATTAAACTAACTGATTAAATGAGCTAACTCAATCAACTAAATGAGCCCCACTCTCCTGTAGGACTTAAAAGGAACCCACTTTCCTCCAATATATCTGTCATGGCCCCAATGGTCTTTTAACTGGGGATTTGACTGAATCTGAAAATAAGTATATTGTTATCTCAAGTTTACCATCAAAGTTGCTTAAAGATACCGCCATTCTGGTCTTCTCAAAACCAGCAGCCCAATAGGTCTCCAGTGTATGGAAATGAAACAAGTAAGTTTGAATTATAATTTACTCAAAACTTATCTCCATAGTATCCGGCCCTATAGAGCATATTATTTTGCCTTGAAATGAACTGACCAGGGTTTCTTCTAATGCAATGTTGGGATGCTAGAAAAGCTTGGTCAGTTGGAAGGCTGGTAACAATAATCATCCAGAGCCAGTATATCATCAATCTGATCATTTATTATGCCTTTATGGGGAAGGAAAGTTGAATGAAAACAAATGAGAAACTGCTTAGAAAGGAGATACTGTGATGTTTTCAAGAAATCATCTCTTAAAAGAGGTTACCTGGCTGCTTCTCTCCTAGGTGATTTGGAGGGACAACGACATGCCATACAGGCTCTACAACCACAGCGGAAAGTAAACTCCAAAACATAGTTCAGACCTGCTCCTTTTTGTCCTCCTCCACAGAGAAAGGAGCTTCTTGTACCAGAACAAAAGCACCTACAGGGATGTGACCCTCACTCCCAGCTTTCTCAGAGGCTCAGGCTTTTGAGATGGACTGTGCACTAGGAACAGTGGATGTTTCAGCAAAGTCCTTTTCCAGGGCTGGTTCCTGAGCGACTCATGAGGTGTTTTCTTTAAGCAAATTTGTTGGTCAACATGGGTTTTCTCTTTTGTGTATGAGTCTGATCTCTGTGGAGAAAGAGGCAGATTTCTTTCTTCTCTTCAGCCTTGGAAAATTTAATCCCATGTCTTCTCCAGGAGGTTCTAAGCCACAGTGGTGCAGAACCACCTTCCTTCACTCAGCGCAGGCGCTCTCCCACCTTCCCCCTCTAAAGAGAGCGGAACCATTAGCAATAAAAGGCAGCAGCTCCATCGAAGCGGCACCAGCGGTGAACTGACTCCCCGCAGGCACCAAGACCTAACTAAAACTTCCTGCTGAAGTTACGGCATGGTGTGACAAGAACAAAGTACTTAGGGGGCCAGAAAGTAAGCAAGCAACTAAAAACCTAAGACTGTGGCCTCAGTAAATACCATGGGGCCAGGCAAGAGGGCTTTGGGGTTCTATTTTAGAACTTTTTCTAGTATCAGGAACAGAAACCAGCTCATAGCCTTATTATCTTCGTTAACCAGGAAGTAATGGCAGTCTGGAAGGGGAGTGGGAGCCTGTGTCAGGACCTCCCTCTGGATCAGTGCTCTTGTGTTCTTGTAAAAATGGAAGTCACTTTTCACCACTAGGAAAAAGGAAAACTGCGTCTAAAAATTGTTCGGTGTAAACACCAGAAAATTCATTATTCATAGTTGTTTAATGAAAGTTTTATGTTAACAAATCTTTTTTTCAGTGGATGGCTCATAAACTATTTGCTACCTTTTCCTGTCTTTTTGCTTCTTCAATTCACAAGGTCACATTTCATTGCCGGTGAAGCTTTCAAAAAAGAAAAAATAAAGATATTAAGTGAATCAGTGCTTTTGAGCACTCACTAGCTACAAGATGCCTTGTGGTTTATCTGATTCAGCTGCATTATTCATTGCTTGGAATTTTCAGAAGGAGAAGCATGTTTAAAATGTCACTTACAATACGAAAATTTGTTTTAATACAACTTAGTCTGAACATTTATGGTACTTGCAGTGTTCCCATCTGTGCTTATGAACCTTTTCTTTCTATAAATAGATGAAGGAAACTGCATTTTGTTCAGCTCGTCTTCAGTGAGAGTCTCACAACTTTTATTAAGCCTGTGTTTGCAGAGGTCACTATGAAAAACATCTTGTTGAAGCTGCAGACAGAGATAAGAGTTTTATATGTGGGATCCCCATGTAAGGGCTGGCCATGGTGGATTCCACCAGTTTCAGAATTTTAATCCATGTTTCCAGTGAGCTGACTCTTTGTCAGGATTGGTTTTCCAGGCCTGACACTTCCTCTGCTTGGTGTTGTTCTGAGAGCAGAGTACACACATCCACCAAGTTCTACAAAGTGTGTTTCATCCACTACCAACTCCTCCTTTGTACTCACAACCTTATTAACAGACATTACATTTTAAAGCAGGCTGCATTGTTGATTATCAGGACTTGATATGATAGCTGTTGAGGGCTCCATCTGCAAGCTTGAAATTAAACATAAGCAGAAGTACTCAGGTTACTAGCATTTCATTGGACTTCATACATGGGTAATTAGAAATGGAACCTAAACACCAATCAAGACTTTATTAAAGTGTTAAAATTATTAAAAATGCATAGTACGAGTAAGGAAGACTAGATCTGTTTTCTTCCAGAAAATGTAGTCCAACAGCTTTACCTGTCCATTTAGAAAAAGCACATTCCTGTCCATGATGTGTTATATTTAAAATGTCTGTGGAGCCCAGCATAACAAATGACTGAAATAAATAACCTTCAGTCAATAAAGAAACCTGCTGTTGAAAGGAGGTGCTGTAATCACAGCTGGTTATGGCTCTGCAGCACCCCGTGGGCAGCCAGCAGGTCTGGAGGTACAGACCCAGGCCATGTCCCCACTGCCAGTTCTGCCGCAATGGAACAATGACAAGGAGGGACGAGGAACCCAGCAGGGCCTTCATCTGCTTCGCTTTACCTAGTGGCCTCACTGCTTATTTCAAGCATGCATGCTTTTTTATTTAGCTACCTAATTATTTTCATCATCAAAATAATATTAATGAGCCCAGCACACAGGGAGGGAAAAAAGGATGGTGACAGTGAGAGCATAAGGGGAGGAAGGGCTCTCCCACCACAGTGTTTCTGCCAAAGCTTTGGCCGCCTGCCCAAAGAGACAGGTTCGGCCTCCATACATCTTCACCGATACTTCCAACAGGGTTGAATGGCAAAATGACTGCGACTTCTCCTCTGCTGGTGCAGGACTGGTCAGGGGGTGAGCTGCTCATGCTTTCCTGGATGTGCACATTGCTCAGTTTGTTCCTTCAAAGACCAAAGGACTCCATCGCTTGCCCCAGTTCAGGCTGTTGGACTAGAAGCCTTTAGTTGCCTGTCTGCAACCTAGGTCTTCTCTGTTGATTTTAAAAACTAGCGATAATTATTGCAGCAAACATGGCATACATGCTGCCATTACTGTCCAGAGACACCTCCTAAACAGTCTTTTTGGCCAAGCTTTCTGCAATGTGGCCCTGCAGGCTGTTGTTTTAAACTGCCTGCTCTCTGGGGTGCTTTCAGGCACAGTTAGCTTTCCCAAATGCTTTTAAAGTTATTATAACTATGGTGATTGCCTCCACTTCATGAAGTAGCCGATTTGTTAACAGCCCTCCTGCAGAGCAGTACAACTTCAGACATGAGCTGGGCCTCGCTGGGCTCACTCGCTGATCCCTTCACCTCCTCTCTCTATTGCAGTACAGGCCAACACAGCTTTCTGCTTGGGGATGCCAAGGTTGGACATCGCAAAGCTTGGGACCACCTCACAGATGCATTTTAGGGTATTGAAGAAGAGTTTGGCCATTTGAGCTCCCCTGAGTGACCACCTCAAAAAGTGTGCTGTGACTGGGTCTCTGCCCTGACGCAAAGGCTTGAAAAGTTCACTGAGGTGCCAGTATAAATTAGATTTTCAGCAGCTGCATGCATGTATTTTTCTCACTCAACTTATGAGAGCTGCAATGTAAGAGACACTCTGAAGCTGGGTGTTTAAGTTCAGCAAGTGAGGGAAAATGCTGCTATTATTCAGGAACTGATTGGTGTCTGCTAATATCTGCCACCACTGGCTGAGGTTTGATGGAATAACTAAGAAAATATTTTGGAAATGTGACAGCCAGTGAATGTGTTCTTCTTGATTGCTTCAAATTGGATAATGTTTGCACAGATGGGGCACCTATCCTGGCTGGCAGGAGTACTGGTTGTATTGCTTTGCTAGAAAGGGTTTTGTATCAACAGTCATCCAAAATATCATTGTATTGTCACCGGGAGGCTCTTCGTGCTAAAGACCTGTATTTCTCCAGAGCTCTAAACCTGATTGTCTGTTTCATCAACACAATACTCGTGCATGCACTAAATCAACATTTCTTACAAATGAGAATAGCAGGAATTAATGCTCCTCTGCAATGTCAGTGAGCTGACACAGGAAAAGACCCTTCAAAACTTCGGGGGAAAAAAAAAAAGAGACTTTTGGAAGGTAAGATTGAATCCATGAATCACAGCAAGCTGCTTAAAGGTCAGGATTTGATAGTGAACTGGCTTCCCTTACAAGTATTACATTTTGTCTCTACTGCATCAGTATGTCTACAGGGGAAAGACTGCCTTTCTGTTATGATGTTTAATGACCTTTTTCATGTTAAAACCAATAAAAATCTCGTCTCTCATAATAATCTGAACGGCTTTCTTTTAGAGCAATTAGGAGTTAATAATTGGGTTATAACTTAGGAGATCTATGGTGCAATGCCATCAATTCTAGGCTTACATGAGTGAAATTTTGAAGCAATTATTGTAGAAGAGACCACTGTGGCCATTTAGTAATCCTCTCCATTAATTTATAAGGGGAAATGTTGAAATTCAAAATTATAGTTGGGCTTGAGTAGGAATGGCAATTCATCTCCACTGAAGAAGGCCAGTGTTAGCTTGAGCTGACAGCAAGGTGGGTGGGTACAGCCCTGGCTTGACCAGAGCTCAGTGCAGCTGTGTTCCCAGAATTAATGGTGTGACATGGGAGACATCTCTCAGCCCTGACCTGGCCTAAAATAGGAGCATTTAACCCTCATCTTGATGAAGTAATCTCTGCTGGAGTGCATAATTACCACTGAATTTTTAAACAGCTCTAACACATAATATTAATGCCTGAAGAGAACAGCAAAATAGCATTTCCAGAGAAACAAACTACCACATTTCCCTCTTCACTGACACAATGGGCTGAGATAAAACTAAAACTGCTTGAGAGCTAGCAGCGTTTAGAAACCAGTCAAAACTGAGAAATGCAGCATTTACGAATAGACAGGATCATATGATAGACTAAGACTATAAAGAAGGGCAAGAAGCTTTAGCCTCTGCTTCCTATCTCATATTCCAAGCACATCTCCTGCATTTCATCTCTCTAAATCTGTCATGTGGGAGGAAGAAGTCAGAGCAGAGACAATAGGAATGCAAGCGGTGTCAGAGCTGGGGCAAAAAACCAAAGGACAGGAGGCAGAAATGACCCTGTGAGTCCGGTTTTGCACAAACACATCAGGCATGTTTAGGCTTAAACACCTACCCACGTGGTGAGGTGCTCCAGTGATGGCATCTCTACTTAAAGAAGTGCATAAGAACAATAGTGCAACAGAAAGCAGAGGTAGACACAGCTCTGTCTCAGAGTCTTACTTGTGAAGGTACTTGAAGTCCCCATGCTGAAAAGGTCCCCTCCTGTCATCTGTGGAGTGGTGCAGGGTGTCCCTGTGCAGAGGCAAAGGTTTGTGCCAAACATTTGGGTGATTGCCACGTTACGCTGCTCTTCAGACCTCAGTACAGGCAGTTTCCAATCCAAAGAAACTCCGCTAAAAATGCTAGTTTTTAACCAGTCCATTGTGCTGAACCAGTAAGCAGAAATTCATTCTTTCCCTAGTTCCTCAGTTTTGGCTCAGGATCAATGAAGACCTCAAGAATCCCACAGTTCAAGTTCAGCTCCATTTCAGCTGAAAGCAGGGTGGTGGGTGGGTTGTCAGAGAGGAAGCATTTCACACTGATGTTTGATTCAGGTTTAGTACAACTCTGAGTATTTTTCTCTGAAATTCCTATTATAACACCTCTGGTGAAAAAGAAAACAGAATCTTAATACTGCAACATAATGACATAGATTGCAGCTAGAGAGATCTTGGTCCGAGTGATTATAACTGCAGCAAAGAACTTCAGCCAGGGCAGTTTGATAGACTACACAATAGAACAGTGGGCAAGGTGATGGAGCTGTTAGCAGCAAGAGATAATAAATCTTTTTTTTAAATGGAAACTGACTGACAACTGTCTCTATCTCTAGTGTATTACGGGCTATTTCATCTGCTTCTCCCTACAGACATGACTGAACAAAGATCAAGTCAAATAAATTATTAAAATTTAGCTGCTGCAAAGTGTAGCTTTTCACTGCCTGAAACCCAGGGTTGAATCCTGGGCCACAGTAGGTGTGCTCCCTGCAGTACCTGGGAAGGGCCGCACAAGAATGGAATTGCATGGTGTTGCAAAGATTTGTGTAGCTTATTATTCTGTTTCCACCAGTGGCTATAAGGGGGCTAAGGAAAAACACACAGTCAGGCCAGTTTGCTTTGCTCTACTGGTCTCTCGGCCTCTAAATGGAGAAACTTCCTTTCTTCAGGTGCTCTGGAACCACAGCCTTGGCATTGCTGGCATGTTGTTCTATCCACCTGAGGCAGGGGTCTCAAGACCTGCATGTGAAATCAGAGTCACTTGCAAGGCAGGACATAATGGCTTGAGCACATTTGTCTGTCAGTGTGTCCAAATAGCATCGTGCAAATTTGGCTCTGTCAGCAGAGACTGCACACATAGGTCTCTGCATCTAAAATGTGCCCTCGCAACAGGAAACCAAAGAACCAGCGTACTTTAATTCAAGTACATGGATGTGGTCTTAGGAGCATGAATAAGGCTTTCTCCTTAACAGGTATATGCCCAAGCCACTAGGGTATAGACCCAGATTCCTGCACAGCATTTTGTCTCCTGCATCCTCAGAGGCTTTTTGTTCTGCCACTGTCAGGTTTTCAAGAAGGAAGAACAAAAAAATTCATCTCAGTTTAGCCCACACCTGAGAGATAGACAGCATCTCTTGAGAGCCACCTAGGGCACAAGGAGGACTTGGAATACGTTCTTCCCTTTCCTACGTTGATCAGTCTAAGCCAATACCAATATTGTACAAAGCAGAGCTGAGAAATGACAACACTTTTCTGACTCCCTGTTTTACAGAAAAGAAACAGTCATAGTAACCTTGTTTCATGGGAAGTCTGATATGGAGAACATATGCTACAAGTGCCTCCACTGGGCATCGTTGCCATTAGGGCTTATACATTGCAGTGCCTAAATTCTGGGCTGTCTCAGGCTTGGGCATAAAGAAGGTGCTAAAAGATTTGGTGCTGTCAAGTCTGGGTCTGTCCTGGGCCACACAGTGCTGAAACCTCAGAAGCCTGAGGTCTATGTGCAAACTGCATCTAGCATTTATAAACCCATGGTATGAGTAAGGGTTTTAGATCTCAGTTCTGGCTTCTGGCAGCTCTGTCCCACCTAAGCCTTACTTCAGTGTCGTGGTTTGATTGTGGGGTGGCAATGAAACCACGGCAGATGTACTGTTAACACCCTCTCTCCCCCTCTCCCAGTTTAGTCCCTCTCTCTCCCCCCTTCCCACTAAGGACAGGTGATTGGGAGGGAAAGAAGGAGAGAGAGAAGAGAGTTGGAAAAAATTTAAAATGTTCTACTAATGCTACCAATAAAAATAGAGAAAATAATACAAAACATACAAAAACAATCTTGAAAGTCCCGGCAACTGCTCCGGCAGATGTAGGGCAGGTACCTGAAGTCCTGGTCTGGACTCTTCAGCCAACCGGAACTGGATTCAGTCTGTCACTAGGCCTCAGTTTGAAGGGACAACTTGCAAGGTCCTCTCCCAATGTCAGCCATGAGTTAAAAGGACGAGATCCTCATGATCTCCCACTTTTATATGAAGTATCACATGAATGGGATGGATTATATTGTTGGTCAGTTTTTGGTCATCTGTTTCATTCACTGCTCTTGCGGGATGTGCATCCATCCTTATCAATGACCTCGCATTCCATTGCTATGTCTACCAAAACACGTATCTAGCTTTCAGGAAAACTGCAGTTAGTAAGAAAGCTTTAGCTGACAGGGAAGTTCACTAAAAGAGAAACCTGTGTTTAACAAAACCAGGACATTCAGGCACCCTTAAGAATACTGCCCTGTCACTGATCTTTTTCTGTGCAGATTTTTCAGTGTAGATAAAAACTGGTCACGTTATGCATTTATGTAGCAGTTTTAAACAGGCTTCCATTTTTACCATGGCATATGTCCTTAACTACACAAAATAAGATTATTTAGGTTGGTTGTGGTTTTGTTTGTGTGTGGTTTGTTTGGGTTTTTGGGTTTTTTTGTGAAAACAAACTCAGTATGGGCAGTGAATTCAAAGCCAGCCACAGAAAGGTAGCCTTTGTTTGGAGCATTCCGTGACTGACTTCTCAATTATTTCTTTCTTTGCTTTCTTGGAAAGCACACATTTATTTTCTATACTTTCCTTTTCCACAGAGCAGCTGTGTACTCAAGGTGATGAGTACTTAGTAATGGCTTTATGAATCATAGCTCACATATTAACCCCATGCCCAGCCCATGGCTTAGGAGTGAAAGCCAGCAGATGGAGGTAACCTGCACGGCCTTGTTAACTTGATAGGAATGAAAGAGCCAGGCAGAGTTACTGAGCTCTTAGCCTGTGACCCGAGGTTGCTTAAGCAGAAATTACCCAAGCAGACACAGGAGACGAGCCCTGTCTGCTCTCAGGCCAGTGAGACACACTACAAAACTGAGCTTTGAGAAGAAGGACTGAACAAAAAGAGGAGGGGGGCTACATTTACTTGAACAAAAATTGAACCCGAGTTATGCTGATGTCCAGACATGGTGTTTCTGAAAAAGGCTCCTGGTATTTCCACATCAGATCATTCTAGTCCTAAGCCTCTTTAAAAACATTTAAAAACTCAGATTATCTGAATCTGAGGGAGGGAAGTTTAAGTACCAAAATTCACAGGTTAACAACTGTGGCCTTTTGGTCAGGATGACATTTTTTAAAATGCTAAGCAGTGGCAGCCGTTTTTTTCTCTGCTGTGTATGGGATGGGAAACACAAGCATCCTCATGCTGTTCTTAAGACCTCAGGCAGAAACTTCACCTTTCCCTACAGGCAGTTTTAGATACTGGAGAAGAAGTCAAACTTCTGAGCTTGCTGCTAAGGTTTAGAAGAGGAGGAGATACATGGAAAATCATTCCTAAACATTTGCAGTGCTGGAGACATTAGCAACCAAAACCTAGTGGATAAATGTGAGTAAAATATAGTAAGTAACACATGGAGTAGAAAGCATTTACTATTACGTTTAAGTGCTCGCAGAGTATCTCTTTGTTGTTATATTTACAAGGAGTACTTTGTGTACAGAACATCAATCTCTAACAGAGCAAACATATTACTGTGATAGAAATAGTAAATTAGCAACAATAGGGATCAGGTAGGGGGTCTCTTAGCAAGGGGAATTTAACTTTATCGCATAAAATGAAAGAGGAAAACCTATTTTATACCTTTATGTCTTTGCCAGCCCACACGACAAGAAGGCAGTTACTCCTGCTGCTAGATGCCTTTGACAACATTGTGAAAAGGCATGCATAACAGAACTAGCCACCATAGGGATTAAATAGTCTGAATGTTTTATTTCAAATGATAGCTGCATTCATCTCCCCTTTCTGCCCCCCTACCTCAAAAACCTGAGCAAGTGGAAGAGCTGGAGGGCAGGAGTGCTGCAGAGGTCAAGAGATTGACACTATTTTGGACCAATGCAACAGCATCTCTTTGAAGACTTGTAAACCACTGGGACATGCTTTACCTTGCATGCTTTTATAGGCAGATATTGTAGCAGTAGCAGACAGGAAATGAAGAGGGGTCATAGGTAAGCAAGTCAGAAATATTTCTGCACTTCAAGGGATAAAAGTAAGCCCCTCTGGCCTTCACCAGAAAAGTGGTGGGAGGTGAGGGTAACACAGTTGAAGCTCAGGCCAGGGAGATCAAGGCATATCCAGGCTTGCCAGTCTGTACCTTCAGTACGCAGACATGATTGCACTTCAGTGAAAACTTGCCTCATCTCCAGACTACACACAAATATTGAAGCTTTGGCTTTGGGTGAGCACCTGGGCTTCCAGAGCTGAGCTCACACTGCTGTCTCTCATGGGCTTAACTGACATGAAACTTTCATTGGCACCAGTCAACCTGGATGGATGCTCAGTGCTCACCTTCAGCTGCTCTATCACCCACAATCACTGGTACTGGTACTGATGTCTGGTAGTGCTCTTTTTTTTTTTTTTTTTTTGCAGAGCCAAAACAAATGCAACATATAGATTTGTGGGACCTGTGGCAGTAGATAAGAATGGAGGGAACCAAAACCTAAAATTGAAAACTGCCACAGAGGCAACTACCACTACTTTCTTTTCCGTATCTCCCCACTGCTTTAGCTGCAGCAAAGATTATGCAGTTGAAACTGCAACTGCTTCCATGGGTAGAATGGCTAGAAGGAAGAGTTTGATTTTTCTGTGAACTAGCTCTATCTACTTGCTATGGGCTAAGTGGATTCCTTGTCCTTGCTAAGGAGTTTTCTCATAAATATTTGCTTGCATATCTTGCTCTTACCTAATCATTTTGAAAGACTGATAAATAAAATAGAAGAATGTCAGATTTACTTTATTTTGATATTGCTTAGGTTATGTATGCATGTACTGGTGGACTAATACTAGAAGAACAAAGGGCATGATTTAAATTAATCTTGTTTTTGATCTTCCTAAAACTGCCTCCATGGGAAAATTTGGGTCCATGCTGAAGTTTTCTTCTTTCTATAATGCAACATTCTTCTTTCACAGAGTACAGGGTTTTGTTGCTTAATTCTGGCTGAGTTTTTTTAACTGCTTAGCGAATATGTGGGAGATCTTGTACAGTTTCAATAGATTCCTGCAGAGAAGGGAGAAATAGTTATATAATCCATTAAATGCTGTAGATTGCTGAAGTTTGTAGCAGACTGCAGACACAATACATTGTATTCAGGTTATCCAGCTGTTACTAATTTCTCCATTTCCAAAGAGCTGTGTGACTCCAATTTATTTTACCGGAGGCTATACAGCTAAAAAATCCCATACAGGTTTGAAATCCTATCACAATGCAAGAACGGAACTATATTCCTATTGTTGTACCAAGATTGCAGTTCACAGGTCACAGAGGGTTGCTAAGGAAGCAGAGTTTGAGCTTTGTGAGTAAGACAAGGGAAGAATTTTCAGCTCTCACTCTTCAGTGTCTTCCTTGTCTAAAAAGAATGGGAATTGTTATTTTAATGAGCCTTAAAAATAATTAACTGTGCTCTTTCTCAATTACTTTGAATGTAGAGACAAGAAAGAAAGAGATGTGCCAATCCAGCCCCTGTTATGTATTTCATACGTGACCACAGCCAAGATTTCAGAGTCATGCAGCTGAGGAAAACAATATCTGACTCCCCCAGGCAGTCAGTTTGTCATCCAGTGGATTTTTTTCTCTACTCTGAGTGGCTTTGTGCTGCTAAGGCTCCTTAGAGAGCACCTGTGAATTGCGAAGTGCTTCAGTAATCAGTTTTGGAAGCAAGTCAGCTGAGGAGGGGAGGAGCACGTATGGATGTGTTTGGTCTCATGCATATTGCTGATAGATAATGGCAAATGCATCCCTCAGTATGGAGTTCTGAGGCAATGAATGCTGCCCTGGAGGTAGGCACCCAAATCAGTTCAACCAGGGACAGTACATTAACACTACAGTATCCTAAATTTGGGGTAAAATAATCAGCTATCAGAAACTTTGGCTCAGGCTGCCCCTAATGTGGAAACTCTACATGCCCCACCAGTTGAAATGATCCCTATGTCTACTTTCTAGACTTCATTAGCAGCATTTTATGGTAGGGAATAAATATCACATTTCTGCAGGTTGACTGTTGAGATTGAGTCAACTTTGGGCATGGATTATTGTATTTATGTGTGTGCTGTGTCCAAGTCTGTGAGCCTACCTAACATACACTCATGAAGCTTTTGAAGATGAAGTATTTTCCTGCTACATCCCCAAGGACATTCTCACCCGGAAATTTGAGTAATGATGTTAAGGATTCTCTGGTAATTTCTAATCGGAAAAAGGGTAGAATTGAAAACCTGAACTTTTCAGGCAGAAAATGCATATTTTGGCATAGTTTTGGTTTTCAAAAGATCCAGAGCTTTTGTTTGATCCCATCATGGAACAGAAACAAAATTTGAAGTTTAAAAATAACTTTAAAATTTAGTATTTATCTTTAAGATTTAGCTCTGTTTAACTCTACATATAAATTGTTTCCATTCCCATAGATACAAGCATCTTCATAATAGCAAAGATTATGATAACAGCAACACAGAAAATGTAGAGAGGTCATGGGTTTTTTTCTGTTTCTGTGACAGAAGAATTAATTCAGAAGTCTTAAGCTTGCTGTGGAAGTGATAGAGAAAAAAACTACCAAGTATTAAGAAAGCTGTCCTATTGAACAGCAATAAAGCTGTCAAGGTCTGCTGTCTCACAGATCACTTGGGAAAGATTTAATCTGAAGATTTCTGACTCATTAACATGCAGATTATTGATATTATAGCCTTGTTATAGCTCACTGCATGAGACCATCTGCATCATGATTCCTCACTTGACCACACACTAACTTATCTTCTATTCTGTCCAGGTTCTTCCAACAGACCCTTTGTGCCCAAGTGCCCTCCGGCACCTCATTAAGCAACATATCTAACATCTGCACAGTTTGTTCTCTGTCTCTCCGAAGAAGGACATGTGGGTGCAGTAAAGTGCTCTGATATAGTGGGACTTCCTTGACATTTTTTAGATAAAAACTTATGACCTTAGACATGAAAAATGTAAAGTAATTTTAAATACATTATATCATTATCTGAATTCTACTCCAGCTTGTTTTGAATTGTTTAGAAAATTTACTGCTGTCCTGGTTTTGCTAAAAACAAGACCAGTTCTTTTTTAGTGAATTTTCCTTTCAGCTAAGTTCTTCTAAGTAACTGCATTTTTCTGAATTTAGCTGCATGTTTTTCGACATGCTGTTTGCTCCAGAGCTCATAAGATGACCAAGGGAGTGCAGAAGAGGCCTATGGTCAGATTTATTGCTATAGCAACCAAGGTTGACTGATAAAATTCCACACGTCCCATAAGTGAGAGGGGCGTATTTGCAAGGAGGGGTGGACAGAACAGGTGACTAAAATTGATCGAGTATTCCATCCCATCCACATCATACACCCTATAAAAGAGGGAGATCACGATGGTCTCACTCTCTTCAACCATGGCTGGCATCTGAAGAGGACCCTGCCTGTCGTGTCTGCGATCCAAGGCCTGGTTCCAGACCCTGCATCCCTGAAACCAGTTCTGGTTTACTGTGGAGTCCAGCCCACGACTTGCGGGTGCCTGCCCTGCAGCTGGAGCTACACCAGCTCCCATAGGCAACCTTGCGCTACCCCAGGAAATTCAAGATTGGGTTAGTATATTTTGTATTGTTTTCTCTATTTATTAGTAGCATTAGTAAAGCATTTAAAACTTTTCCAACTTGCAAGTCTCTCTCCTTTTTCCTCCTACCACCTTTCCTTAGCAGGGAGGGTGGGAGGTTAACAGAGAACATCTGCCACAGTTTATTGTCGCCTTGCAGTAAACAGTGACAACTGGTATTATAGTTTCTTGGGTTTTTTTTAATCTACTACTTAAAAGACGCTATCCCAAAGCTTTTCCTGTTTTTCATTTGTTTGGTTGGCTGGTGTTTATTTATTTTTTTTTATTATTATATTTTTTTAATGCAGCTAAGTGCAATGTTGTTGCATTTTTTTAAATGCAGCTAAAACCTGGACTGCTAGTTCTTACCCTTATTTGTTCACAAGGCTTAGAAGAAACTTCTACAAGATGAATGAGCACACTTACTTCTCAGAAAAATATGGACCAATGTGAAAAATTAAGATGATATTTCTCATTTTACATAACAGAGAGAGAAAATCATGATGTCACTGTTTAGCCTTGGCCCAGCAGCCAAACAGCAAATAGCTATTCTCTCTCACCTTTGCTTCCCAGGGGAAGGAAGGCAAAGGGAGAAAAGTCTTGCAGGTCAAAATAAAAACAGGTTTAATAGAACAATAATAAGAATGATACAGAGCAATACTTAGCCACTGTTAAGAGTCGCTCCCAGCAATGAACACCAGAGGATGGGTCCTCCAAGAAAGGCAAGTCCAGTAAAATGCAGTGATGGAGCTTTGCCTGGAGCAGGAGCAGGAGCTCTCATGGGTGGCGGCCATCGAGATAAGAGGGCAGTTCCCAGCAACTTCCCACTTATAGATGAAGTGTGATGTTCATTGTATGGAATGCTTCTGTTGGCCAGCTTGGGTCAGCTGTCCTGGATCCCCTCCTCCCTGTATTATACACTTGCTTACTTGCAAAACATGGGAAACTGAGGAACATCCTTGGTTTCCTTAGCAATAAGTATCAACATCAGTTTTCCTAGAATTCTCCCCATAACAGAAGCTAAAAAAATGGCAGTTGTGAAGAAGAGAATCAACTCTATCCCAGTTAAGCATAAACATAACCTAGGTAACATCTGTAAATAATAGGCGTTATCAACACTATTCTCATGCTGAATTCAAAAATACTGCAGTTACTTAGAATAAAATTGACTACCCTGGCCGAAACCAGGACACATGGGCCTCTGGGTATAAAAGCTGGCCTTTCCTTGGGACAGTGATCTTTCCCCTGTCCACAGAACAACATGACACAGAGGGGATAGGAAGGAGTGTGGCCGTAGTCCTTGTAGTCCTGCTCCATTCCTACCCTCCCAGGAGGCCCACCAAGTACTGGGAGAAAAATGAATCTTGGACCATGTAGCAAGTGGAAGAACAGCCTCTGAGGTCTGTGCAGGTTTACAGATATGCTCTGCATCCTTTCATTTGGAGACTGCCCCCTGGCTATGCCAAACTGGCTATGCCTATGGAGTGTTCCTGAGCCCACCACTGTGCCACATTTTTGTTATTTAACTTTATCAGTTGTTTTGATCCTTTCCTGGAGAGGCCTTATATTAACTCTTTAGAGAAGCTGTGTTATTGACTTCCTCAAAATTTATACATAAAATCTGAAAAAATGCCAGTTAGCTATATTTTCCTTCCACCTACTAGGGATAACATATTTTCAGAGAGGTGGAAACAATAACTATTTGAACAAGCTACATTAGTTTTCCAGAAGATTAGGCACCCTTGAGAGATAAGTGCACCGCTAATTGAAGATACCATCCTCTCCTTAATAAGACTGGATGCCACAGGAACGCCGTGTGTCATTAGCTCCTTGTCTGTTCTCTTGCAAAGGGAAGAGGTTTGGAGTGGGGCCATGAGTTGACTGGAAGAAGAAAATGTTTATATTTGAAATTCCCAGGCAGCTAAAATATTAGAGGAAAAGAAAATACACAGCCAGTCAAAGCAAAAAAAAAAAGAGGAATGAGAGAAGATTTATTGAGGGAGAAAGTAGAAGGTACTCAACCACATGGATTTGTTTCAGCACTAAATAGAAGCATCAAAATCTTTATGAAAGACTCTTGAAAGATGTTGAAAAGAACTCATACCATCATTAAAGTATGAAGCCAGATTGCTTCCTTCAGCACTCTCAAGAAGATCCTTTCTACCATCTCTGCAGCTACCCCTCCTCCATGCTCTACACAACACTCTGTATTTGAACAAGACCATTGTTACCTGCAGCTGCTAAAAAATGGGCCTAAACAACACTCCAACCCTTCCTCCAAAGTAAAATTTTATTTACTTTCAAAAAAAAGGTAATTCAGGCTCTGAAGAAACTAGCTACATCCCTATAAACACAAGCACCCCCTGTAAGAGCATCTCATCATCTGGGTGGATATATTTGACATGAGTAGGGAAATAAAACAAGCTGACTCAAGGACAGTCACCATCAGAGGAAAGCAAAAGAAGAGCACGGTGGGCAACCTCAAGCTGTTTGTGCTGGATACACAAGGGTTGGGCCAGCAGTCCTTGTGGGTGCTCCTGCTGGGGCATTGCTGCAGCCATATCTCCCAGCTCTCATTGCTTCTCTGTGCTTGTCTCCTTCCGCTGCTTGATCAAACGCAGGGCAAGGGAGGCAGCAAGGCAGAAGCTGCCCTTACTTGGGTTTGTTCGTCTTCTGTCCTAGGCACACCTGAGCTGTAGTAAAGAGCTTAGTACATTTTATGTCAGTTTTTAAGACATAGCAGAATTTCTATACATATTTATACACACATATAATACATATATTGGCCAAACAGAGCATCATTAAGGCACATGTTGATGTCTGAACTAGCCTTTCTAGTCTTTCCTAGTGGTTTCAGTGGAGAGAAATGACAGCTTTTCACACGAAAATCATATCATCCTAATGCAGATGCCTAAAACTGGTGAGAGGAATTGTTCCGTAAAAATGCCTGTTTCTCTTCTTGGCTTACTGAGGCAGTCCAGGGTGCCTGACTTCAGCAGAGACTTACACTGCAAAGGCTGAAATTCACCATAAGTAACCAAAAACATAAAAACCCCACAAAAGGATACAAAAGAGACGCAGAGGTTCAACAGAATACTAGATAGCAGAATTACCATTTCAAACAAACTTAAGCATTTGGCTATGGATCTAATACTCAGAGTTTCTGGTTCTCCACATAACTTAGTGTGAAGCCTACCAGTGCTCTCTGCAGGAGCTGGACCAGCCCATAATGAATTGCTCCCCCTCCAAAAGACAGCAGTCAGTCATCCACCAAAGGCAAGCTGACTCAGGAAGAAATGACAGAGCACCACTTGAAAACATATATTTTCTTTGATAAACCAACTTGATAGGATGATCTTTGTCCTTGCCCTCGCATCACCATGATGGATACTCATTTTTGTGAGCACGATTAAAAATTGATTGAAAGTACCTCACCACTTTCTTCTGTCCTTATAAAAGAGTAGAATTATTTACCCAGACAGGTGTTTTTCTACTAGAGGTCAGATCTCCAATCACTAGCTTTCTGTGGCATAAAAATAATAAGTATTCATGCCATGGTGTGCCACTAGGATCTCTCTCCTAGAAATTTCAAAGAATAAAACAGTCTTGTAGCTTTATACTCTGATCCTCTTTGTCACTCTAAGTTGTTCTCATGATAGGTCATAGCTTTACTGTTAGAAAGAAATGGCACTGTGTGATAATGCGTTATAAATTGTGATGCTCACACATTAATCTTCTGGCTACCATTGCTCCCCTTCCCTTCAGTTTGAAAGGTTAACAAATATGTTGCAAGCATTTTGCCAGAATGAAACTTGTCATAAAGCCTGCGGAGTGAAATATCTGTATAAAAGAAATAAGAAAACAGGAAAGTAGATAATTTGAGACTTTTTTCCACCCTTATTTGACTCAAACCCCAAATCTTCATTAAATTATTAATAGTTTAATAATTTCAATATAATGAATTGTTTCACCTGCTGAAATTAATATCAGAATGCAAAACAAATATACACCTGTAAACATGTTACTGTTTCCACGAGTTTATTATGCTTATTTGTATGTATGTATATGTAAGTACACATACATATATTTATAATTCACATAATCCATCATAAACATAAAGTTTAAAATGGTTTCAAATCTGAAAATATTAATTTCTCAAGATTTATGCCAAACTCATCTATTGGTTATAGAGGTTGCATTCACCTGGTCTTCCAAAGAGCTCCTGAAGTCTAGACTAGTTGTTAGGGAGTTGCTGAGTACTTTGGGTACTCAGGGCTTCAAGTATCTCAAATTCATGTGTACTGAGCAAACCCACTTTTGCAGCAACTCTATCTATGGATCACTGGATTGGAGTAAAATATTTCACTGCTGTGAAGTTCATGCCCAGCTGCTTTTTCTATATCCATTTTCTTCCACTGAAGATATTATTTTAACTTCCCAAACAGGTCAGCTTTTCTCTGATGGTGAACAATAAATATGACAGCCTCTTATCATTTTTCTGTATTCAATAAAGTGGCTGCTAAACTTTAGCTCCAAAGAAAAAAACAAATTCGCAAGGTAGTAGGCTGATAGACTTCAGATTATTAAATCCTTAAAGAACTTCTCTCTTTCCTAGGTCTGTTTGCACATTTAAATGAGATTTGCATTAGCTCCAGATAAGAATAACCATTCTAGTCTGCAGGATATCTGCAAGATACATCTGAGATAGTTCTCTGAACTCCTGTACAGTCAATGGCAAGATATAGGCACTTTTAGGGAGAGATTAATCTGAATTACTTAAAACATAGAAAGCCACCCAAGGACTGTCTCTTTTTTTCCTTTAATTTCAGAAGACTCTGAGGGGCTACCTCACCTATGAACATTTTACAATACCCTAAAACTAAAATTCGTAATATATGTTAACAGTTTATCCTCTGAACACAAAATGAGCATAATGAAGCTGCATGACAAACCTGACAACAAAACCCTGTAGCTCCTGCACCCTGAGGGAAAAGCAGCACCTTGTAGTCTGCTCCAGAGGGGACCACCCTCAGAGCCTCACGGACCTAGTGAGAGAGGAGTTCCCAAAACATGTCCCTCAGCACTGTTATCCTGCCAGTAACTCTGCCTTTACGATGGTGAAATCTCCTTTCACGTGTTTTTGCCCTTCAGTACCGCAGCTGGGTACTAGCGGCAAGGTGATGGTTTCTTGTGCAAGTTGGTTGTAGGTCACTTCAGAGTTTCTGATTTTGTACAGGAACCAGTTGTATGAGACAGGAGGAAGCATTAAAATTTGATTTTTCTGTATCTCACTGTCTCCTATACAATACAGCCTTCATTTGTCGTGTAGTGCATGAAGAAGCATGTTATGAAAAGAAGGAAAAAAGTTATCTATCTGCCCGAAAGAGAACAATGGTGTTCTTCACACCAAAAGTGACAAGACATGGATTCTACTTCAGTTCCCTGTTGTATGAGGGAGGCAGAAGGCTGTATGATCACACTAGACCTTCAGGCTTAAAATTCTTCTGGCTCCCTGTGGTTTGTCACTGTGACGCAGGATGCTCTAACAGGTCCCAGCCTTCTGGCCTCATCCAAAGCCCTTCTGATTCTTTCAGAAGCACCAGCTCCATGAGGTGTGAATGCTGACTGTCTCACCCACTCCACTCCTCTTACAGCTCCAAGCCATGGGAATGACATTTCCCAGGTGGTCCTGTCTCTGCAGCTGGGAGATTTCACTGAGTTTGCGTGGAAGAAAAGACATAATCTGGGGAAATCTTAAGCACACTGCTAAAACTGAGTGAAATCCCATTATTTGGGTGGGATACTAGACACCCTAATGCTATGGGCAGCTATTTACTGTGTGTAGAACAGATTTAATGGCTGTCATGAAGAACAATTGCTCATCTAGAAAGTTGGGTTATTTATTATATCTTTGGAAATTGAGTGGCAGCAGTGGAACACATTGAGGCTTGTGGCCAGAGGCTGCTCCCAGATGCGCTAGCGCACCATCATTTATGTCAGTGCAGGAGCTACGGAAGAACTGGAAGCAGAAGCTGAGGCTTAAGCCTTCTGAAGAAATGATTCTGCTGCTGAGATGAGGAGTTACCTTACCTCTAATGTCAACGCTGTAGGTGGAAAGAAAACAAACAGGGAAGGAGGAAAAGAAAGAGCATGATAGGAACGCAGCTCCCCACACCTTTACCTTCTCACATCAAAATACAAGGTGTTAAAAGAATGACTGTGTGGACCGAGGTGGGCAGGGAAAACCCAGGTGGGGTCACTGAAGCAGAGAAGGTGTTTTGAAGGCTGATTACAGAGCAAAGGTGGAGACCGTTGGTTGTCCAAGTCATGCTGTAACTTGTGGTAAGGGAGAGGAGCAGTCAGCTCCTGCAGGACATGTTCAGTTTCTGCTTTTCTTTCTTTTTTTTTTTTTTGGAGTGTATCAGTGACAACTGTATATTAAAAGTGCTGCAGCACACCTATCTCTAGGGCAAACTTTGTGTGGATTTTCTCAAAAAAGAGCTAATATCTTTTCTGAAAGACAGCTCCCACCAGCTCTGTGCTGAAACACTATATTAGTCCAAAATTGGAGAGGAATCATGATCACTGTTGAATCCACATCACTTCTTCCTGCATTATTTTGGATTCCTGAAAGAGTTTTCAGAGCCAAATATAAACTTGGATCAGTTCAGCTTACTTCACAAATACAATGAGGTCACAACTTGAAAAAGCGTGACAGCTGGCTCCACCACTAAGCCACACGTGCTTGTCTCAGGGCTGAATTACTGAGCATCTGCTTTGGTGTAATGTGCTCCCTGCTTTATCCAAGCTGCTGCATGGGGAGCAGTGCTCCATGCATGCTTGCCAGCCTCCTTTGAGTCCTGTTGATTGACTATTGTCAGCAAACCAAGCAGCAGAGTGCTGACTAAACAAAAGATTTTTAATTGCCACTTCTCTTGAAGTTTTTAGCAGCAAGGACAGAGATGGAGGTTTCACAGTGACCCCTTTTCAGGGTCTAATTGAAGAGCTGATGGAGTGATGCCGGATTAATGCATTGAATGGCTCATATTGAACAACTCAAGGGCCTCCATAGTAAAGCATGGGGCTCAAACTCTAATTCTCTACTGGAGATACAGAAACTAAAAAGCAGGCCAAATGGCTCTTCTGTTTCTGCTAAACGGGCATCAGACTGTAACTCTTGGGGAACCTTCCATGCCTTTCAACTTGACTCTGAATTTAGTGATACTTTTGTGAGTTTTTTCACGGTGGAAAGAAAGGTTTCAGCTACTGCATTTCAAGTTCAGATATGCATGTCCATGTATCCTCAGGCCAGAGGCTGCAAAGAATCTGTAAAGTGGTGAATAGGAGATGGAATGTGTGCTCTCTGGTAAAACAACTCTGTTTTCTTCTTTCAGTTTCTGTTTTTTATTTAACAAGGCATGAACATTGCCTCATACTGCAACTGCACGCTAGAGAGCAGGCTGCAGAGCTTTGAAATATAGATGCCATTTGTTTCTACTCTCCCTGGAGTTCTCTCATTTCTATTTATTTTCATTAGTAGAAATGAAAACAAATTAAGGCATGCAGCACTCAATAGAGTAGGATTGCGGCAAGTACAACTGCTAGCACCTGGAGCATTTTATTACTCCAGTGGTGTCCCTATATTTGAACAAAGACGAGCTGCCTCAGAACTGCTGGAGGCTGGAAATCCATGTTTTCCAGTCATACAGTTGTATGAGGTTCTTGATCTCACAGCTCCGTTCCTGTTTTACCCCCAAAGCCAATCCTCCTCCCAGCTCCCGCGAGGTCTGTTTGCTTACGTGCTTAGAGTCAGCTTCTCAGTCTGTTCAGCTGGCTTGCTCCACTTGCTTTAGTACCCTTGGTTTTAGCATGCTTGTTATTAATATGCCCAGTTATATTTTAATAGTAGCATCATACTAAGAATACGGTAAGCACTTTGTTTCCCTCCTGTGCAACCTTCAAATTCACTACTGCAGCTATGTGCTCTCACCTTCGTCCTGTTTTCACACCAAGTTCAATTCCTCTGCCTTGTTAACTCAGTCCTATTTTTCGCTTATTAAAGAGGTTCTGAGAACATGGGACATACTTTCTTTCATTACATAAAGGGTCCCAGCCTTTCTGCACGTCAGTCCAACTTTCGCCATTATTCTCCTCCATTTTTGCTTAGATATGTTGCTTCTGGTTTTGTGAGTCTTCCTAATTGCCTGGAGAAGAAACTTCAAGCACAGCAATAAAAAGTCAGGTCTTCCGGATCTTCACTGACAGTGTGGCATGAGGGGAATTGTACCTGAACTACATTAGTCACAGAAAAAATGACCTGATGAGATAGGGAAAAGTTCACAAAAATGAACCTATACATTAAAATATTGGCCTATAAAAATAATGAGGTTATTGATAAAGTATGTTTCTTATTCTTCCTGTCTATTAGGATGGCAAAACTTGTAGATGAATAACTGAGAAGAGGCAATAGAGTGTGGGAGATCAGAATGAAAAGGGTCAATGTTTTTTCTTTTCTTTTTTTCCCCTAAGAAGAAACACAGCCTTTTCTCAAAAATAAAACCAAAATACCTTGAACAGTTACAGCAATTTAGAAATAAGATCTGCTTTTACTGCTGAAAATACAAACAATAATATCATATTCTAACATTTCATATAGTGAATTAGAAAAGTATTTTGAAAATATTGCTCAAAATATTGTTCACTTTGAAAAAAATGACTTAAGCAGTTCACTTTTTAATTTAAAAGGCTCTCTGCCATAGACTTTCACATGGTGTAACCTGCAACTCCTCCCACTTTATAGTGTATCTGAAGTATATTTTCTTGCAAAAAACCACATACTATTGTGAAACATTCAATACAGCAGTTCGTTTCACTGAGAGGTAAGACACCTGTGACATTTCTGTGGCTACTGTAAGTGTTGCGGGGTACCGAAGCAAAGTAAAACTGGAGCTGGCAGTGTTAGGTTAACAGTTGGATTTGATGATCTTAAATGTCTTTTCCAACTAAACTGATTCTATGATTCTATATACCATTACCCCACAGCTAGTGGTGCTGAATATTTTGTTGCTTGGTGGTGGGTCAAAGTCTCGCAGCAACCCCAGCTGTGCCATGCTGCTAGATTGCTCAGGAAACTAATGGGGTTTGATACCCTCTGCAGAGGGCCCCTTGGCAGCAAGAAGATAATATGCCTACATTTTTGCGTCCTGCTAGCACAGGAGCAAGCCTACAGCCATGTAGAGCAAACATTTTTCTAGATGCTTGAACTTGCTACATAGCTACCACCTGCCAGTATTGGACTAATGGACCAGGCACATGTGAGAATCCACTCCTGTGCCGTGCCAAGTACAGGCACAGATATTTTTATTGAAATAGGAGGAATTTTAAGGCATCAAGTGTAGATCTGTATCTTTCCCCTTGCCATACCACCAGTATTCATCCACAGTTTTGTTTAATGCAGAGTTTATTCCCAGTGCCTTTTCCTGTTAATCAGGGTGGCATCACACCAAGTAAAAGGTTTTGGCTACTACTAGGCCTCCTGAGACAGCTTTTGTAGAAAGTTGATACAATTTTCTGCACCCCCTGGGAATGCACAGCCCTAAAATTAGATTGGATCTTAATACTCCTGAATCAACAAGGTCAGCATGTTCCTTGAATCATTTCCCTGCTTGGAACATACACACAGGATACCAAAGAGGTTTCCATTCAGTGAGGAAGTGGTTATGCACTGTTCTGACTGTTTCTGCTCCTAGTCAGAAGGAAGTTCCCACTCCTTGACCCATCTCTGCAAAGCAGTGAGCAGTTTTGGTGGTCTAACTCTGACAGCTCTTCTTTTACATTCCAGTTTCATTTTTGTTATATTACTATTATTTTAGTCTGGAATTAAAGATTACAGCTCAAGTAGATTTTAGCTGTCTCCAGGTCAATATTTGGTTACCTGGATGCACATCCACTGACTCTGTATGTAAGCTTTATAATAAGAGAATGGGGTTTAGACACCAAACTGTTTCTGTTTCAGACTGGAGCATTTACTGCTAGAAGAGCACAGAATATTACCAATCTGCTTGCCCACATCTTATCAAGTGTCTATAACCTCTATTTTTGGTGGAAATCAATGCAGGTGAAAGAGCTATCTGCCAAGTCTGTGACAAATGTAATCTGGAGCAAAAGGAGAGAGGAAATTTGTGTTGGTTGGGCTCTCCCCACATCCCACAGGAATTTTTGAATTTCTTCGACTTTGGAAAGCAATGATGGATGCAAGAAGAGGCAAAAAGGCCACCAACCCCAGCAAAAAGCTTGAATTAATCATTCAGAGATATTCTGCCAATTTAATTTTTTTCGGTCTAAATCACACATATTCTATGGACTACAGAAAATGAAGAATGAAACAAACATAGTTTGAAACAGGAAAGTTGAAACATTAATCTTTTCTCTTGTCAATCAGAATGGCCTGATTTCTTCAAAGCTTTCTCAGCACCCTTCAAAAAAAATTTCTCTGAATTGACAAATCTTCATGAAGTGTGGCAGCTTTGACAAAGCGATAATTTTGGACAAAGTCGTTCAGCTGAAACATTTCTAGACCTGTTTGTAATCTTGCCATGAAACACTGCTTCTTATAAGACAGGCAAACAATGATCATCAATGGCTGGATTCTCAGATGATGGATCACCAGGTCCCAGCATTGTTACAGCATCTGGTTGCAGCAATGCTGTGGTTCCTCCCTTGCCACCTGATGCTGGCAATCACCAGTCACACACCCCAGGCACCACTCTGCCTTTGGGTCTTTGAAGCTGACTCTGCTCTTCCCAGGATGTTTTTAACAAAGGGACACACACTGAGTAGGTTCCTTTGGTCTAACTGAACTATTTTATTTTTATCTGATCCTGTCGTATCTGGGTTAGTTCTTCCCACCCTATCCATGATCCCTGGACAACTGAAAATGTTTCATAGATGGGTTACATATTCACTGCACAGTTCCTGCTTTTGTTCTCTTGGCCCGTGCACACAGAAACATGTGTTGTCTAACTTCAGAGCTCACCTTCTGACCTCTCAGCCTCCTGGAGATATTCTAGGGGTTCCTAAAGTCCCAGATTTGATAAAGTACCAGTATTTCAGTAAGCCTTCCTAAAGTTGGTGGCCATCTCTACACTTTGAAGGGGAGTTCATTGTAAATACATATACAGTCATGCCCACCAAGAGGTGCTTAATCTAGGTGAGCATATGAGCTTAACATCATAAAGACCTTTTACAGAAGTATGTTTTCCAGGTGTTTCAAATCTATCTTCATCTTGATTGGGAATAGATGGGGAGAAAATTTATTACATTAGTCACAAAAGCGGTCTTTTCTGTGAGGATCCTAACTTCCACACTTTGCTTTAGAAGGAAACGTCATTCATGCTATTCCTCAACAACTGGATGAAACCCCACCTACTAACGCTTCACAGCAGTGGTTTTCAAGCTGTTCTGTGCAAGTGCCTGGGGCAGACACATGATCCCATCAAGGGATACCAAAGAAAATTCTAAAGTGATGGCTACCACATTTTTTATCATGTCAGTGTTTTGCATCTTAACAATGAAGGCAGTAGAGTAGAATCTCCTTTCAAATTTTGTGAGTAAATTGCTTTCTTGTAATAACTGGATTTTCCACTGACAGATGGCAGCTACAAGCTGTCAATCATTTTAAATTCAAAGGACAGATGAAGCACAACAAATGTATTGTTATTGCCTCCTGGGCTGGAAGTACAGCCAAGCTGGTGCGTAGCTCCTTTGTGTTATGCCGGGTTTATAGATTTCACAATTATAATACTTATTTCAGGCACTAACTGGAAGAAAAAAAAAAAAGGCTACATGCAATTTCTTACGGACTTCATCAAAAACAAAAACATCATCAGATCCAAATACATCCAGAAGAAGAAAAGGAGTCTGTGAGCACAGCTAACAACGTTAGCTCCTGTGCAAACATTCGTTTAAGCAGACAGCCCTAAACAAGCAGAGAGCGGACGAAGAGGAAAAGAAAATGAGCCTTGCTTTGGAAAACTTGTGTGATCTCCAGAACCAGAGCTGCTGCCTTCCAGAGCATGTGAGCAGTCAACCCTGACCACCTCTCTTCTCTCAAAGCCACGAGTGCCTGTGCTGCTTCCCTCCTGCGCTCTGAGCCCTCAAGGTTCGGAAAAGCCCAGCAGGTATCACCCCAAACATGCCCTGTGCCCCTGCCACATTGGGCTCTTTGTCATGGCAAAGGCTCACTGGCTATTGGCCCAGCTGCCTCAGCTTCCCCACACAGGAGTGGCACTGGCCCCTCCAGCTGGTCCTGCCCATCACCAGCTCCTGTCCTCCAGCCACACAGCCCTGAAGCCTTTGCTCCCAGCTAAAGTGGTCTCTGCTGTCTCTTGCCACTTGCCAGGACACATCTCAGCAGCTCCCAAGATGCTTCAGCTGTTCAGAGAAGCTATGCAGAGCCAGAAGGGATCACGGTCTCAGAAGAAAACTTGTTCTCTGAAAGGATGTTCTTCTTTCACGCCTGTCTCAAAATACACAAAAAACCCCCACCTTCGGAAAGTAAGAAAATGCCCTCAAGCCTGTCCAGTCTTTGCTTGCTTAACACTTCATCCCAGGCCAGTTTCGAGTTTTATTGGTTCGTTTGTGTGCTTATAAATGCCTGCTTTTCTCACCTCTATAATATGATGCCTGGCTTAGGAGAAATGACTCTGTTTCAGAATGTAGATGTAAATTTAGACCTAATAATTTATCAGTTCTAGGCACCTCTTGCACTTCAAAAGCAAGGAGTAAGTATTTTTGCTTTCCTGGAGCCTTCTGGAAAGGGCTGGTTTTCTCCTTGAAGCATTTATTCTTGCAATTAAGTGAAAAAAATAGGAATAGTCTGCTTGAAGCCAATATATCTGCAAGAGCGAAACAAGTAGGTGTTAGAAGCACTGTAATTTAGGCAGATCCGACTCATGGCTGACTCCACTTTACAGCAGACCATGAATGCTGTTCCTGGTCTGGAAGCATGCAACAGAGAAGGATAGTGGGAAAGCATTGAAAACGGACAATTGTAATTGAAGTTGCATTGCATTTGAACTTTTATGGAAATGCTGACTAGTTTCTGCCAGGGTAGTGGGTCCTGTTTTGGTAAGTTTGTTGAACAACTCCTGGTAATCTTTTCTCTTCTGGTCTGTCATCTTTTGAGAACAAACCTTGTCAGCTTTAAAGAAAAAAATGGGTTATGTTTTTTCATGTAAAGCTGAAAGCACTAAAAGACAATTGAAAAATCACAATTTTATGGAAGAAAAAATAAATTAAAACTAAAAAAATCTTGACATCTGAGTTACAGAACTAGGAAAACAAGGAAAGTAGCACTTAATGGAAGGTGGGGTAACTATTACTAAAGAAGATCAGAGAAGCAAACTTGATAAAAATAAGAGGAACTGATATAACACTCCTCTCTGACCATACACCCTTCACAACACTGGTAGTATGGCAGAAAAGTTCTCTTAACTGTGTGTTGTTTCAGAAAGGATGATTATTGTTCTGTACAACTCCAGTGACTGGGTAAAACTGGTTGAGACATTCTTAGCTGAAGGAATTTGTCTAGTACATTGTGTTAAAAATATTTTGGGCTGGGCAACAGTGAGGAAAGCTTCCTATTTTTGGTGGCTTTATGCCCCTGTGGCAAGGTGCAGCCCCTGGGCGAAAAGGAAGGAGTTTGTTCCTCACTCCAGAGCAGTTCCATGCGGATCTCAGGCTGGAGATGCTTCATGGATGCAGAACTGGGCAGGACAGGCTCAGTGGAGAGCAGAAAGATAACCTGCAGAACAAATGAAGTTTGGGAGATTAAACTGAAAAAAAAAGGTCTTCTTTTGAAGTTCTTTTGACATGTCTGGGGTCTTGTCATTACAAATCTAACACAAATAATCTTCCAGTTAATTCTTCTCAGTGTCATAAAGCCAAGGCCTGTCCATAAAGCCAAGCACACGAGAAAATTGTTGGATTTTTGTTTGTGGTGATGGTTTTTTATTTTGTTTTTCCTTCCTTTGCTCAACAGCTTTATGGACTGATCACAGGCCACCGCAAGTAATATACTGCAAGTAATATACTGGTGGTGCAAATCTAATTATGTAAAACATAAATAGATTCAAAGGCAGAGTAACAGAAGCTACATGAGCACACTTATTCAATGCCTCTAATCTTACACTCAGCGTCTTCTGACATAGCCAAAATTAACATCAGTACACTTCATCCTTTAACTTCAAGAGCTTCTGCTGCTTTAACAGGCTGGGAAGCAAATACATAAACTTTCTGTTGCAATAGCACAGATGTTCAGTAGCTCTCAGAGGGCAAACTCTAGCATAGATCTTCAAGGTGCACCAGGGGTTTCCCTTATTTTCTCAAAAGATACATCTGTGCTATCTGCTCAGCCAGAGCCACACATCCTGGCTTCAGCAGACAGTCTATGTCACACGTTTTTTCTTTGCTAGAAGATCTCAGTTTAGGATTGCAGAGCTTATGTGGCAGTTTTCAACATGCAACATTTCTGAATCAGTGGTTGAAACCCTAGAATCAAGCTGTTTGGAGGCAAATGTGCCTGACCACTCTGAATGTCACAAAAGTCTCTTGCAACAGATGACATGTGGTTAGATGAAATCATCAAAATGGAAATTATGGTGCACAGGAAACAAGTGAGGAATCCACTTTGAGAATATTTCCCTTAAAACATTTTATTTCTTTCCCATTTCCTTATCTGCCAGGTATCTGCACCGTGGAAGTCTGTCAGTAATCTGAAGGTGGCCTTGAATTACAGTCTGCATGAAAACCTTTGGTAGGCTTTGGACACAACACACCACGTGTCTCAATTTACCAGAGAAAACTGGTTTTATTATTATTATTTCTTTCTAACTTTTCTTTGTGAGACTGAATTCTCTGCCCTTCTAACAATCAAGACCAAGGACCATCAGCCACTGAAAACAGCTTGCAACTGAAAGTTTTCCTGACCTTTACTGATGCAGGAGATAGAACAACAGGCGCACCTGTCACACTGATAGATGAAGATTTCTTTTATCGTTATTTTCACTAAACACCAATGGGAATTTAAGGCTAGTAATTAGAGTAGGCCCACAAATCACTACTGGAGCCATTTTCAATGCAAATGGTGATACTTTAAAGATATTTATATTTCTGGCCAATTCAGTTTTTTGGCTACTACAGTGACCCAAAATGGTCATTTTCAGGCTTTGACAGTAAGAGATTCATACAGCGCTCACCACTAATAAGGACACTGATAGAAGATGACAAAAGTCAATGGGCCAAAGTTGTTGTTCGATTGCTCCATTTCATTATCGTCCTCAAAGTTTCATGCTGCTTAATGCCCTTTGGAATTAAATAACTGACTCACACTGATGAGTGGTGCCCATCCTAACTAACTGGCCCATTTTTTGGAAAGGTTCTGTAAGCATGAACAGACAAGGCACTGAACTTTAAAGCACATCAGTGAAGTCATTCTCCACTTTGGCAGCTCTGTTTTCTCACTCTGCAAGCCAGTTCATTTGCAGTTGCCTGTCATTGTCTCACGACAATTCAGAAATACTCTCAACTTTAAAGTTCAAGTGCAGAACTACAAACAGTGCAAATGTGGTCGCTGCCCTGTCAGCCAAGAGCCCAACCACACAGAGACAAACATACAAAAAAGCACTTGTTCCATCACAGGAAAATTATCTCAGGGCACCAAATTCTATACATATCAGAATTTATTACAATTCAGTTAAGGTAAAATCTTACCTTATTGTATTTGCTTTTATGTGGAAATGAAATTATTTTCTCTGGTATTACAGATTTTTTTCCCAGCCTCACTTGATTCTCATAAATCAGATGACATCTCCTGCAAGCACCAGCCAATGCTATGCATTGACTTAGACTTCATTATTATTATGCTATTATACAAGCAACGATTCTCTCATTATTTTGTATTCTAGTCTCCACAAGTAGTTGCTTTTCTGTGCGTTGTTTTTTGTGTTCTGTGGTGGTTTTTTGTGGGTTTTTGTTTTGTTTTGTTTTTGGTTGGTTGGTTGTTTTTTTTGTTTGGTTTGGTTTTGTTTTTTTCCCCCAATTACTCAATGCTTTTAGGCAGTTTCCTTGCCAGAAGATTCTCGTGTATCACAAAGACATTAGATATAATTTCGATTGCAGTGAAAAAGATGTAATCCAGCAATAAATCTAGAGAATCCATAAAGTCACACAAAAGAATTAGCTGTATGAGATCAGAAGCAGATTTATAGCAGTTGCTAATAAATTGGCTTCTATTCACATTGTCTTCAGTTATAAGGGAGGCAGTAGGCAAAAAGCCCACTTGTGTAATTATTTTTCACAATTGCCTTCCAGGGTTTCCATGGGTTCCTGTGGAAAGTATTAATTAACCACAATAAGGAAGATAGAGGCTGCAAACAAAGGCAGGTTGAGTTGATGAAGTTTTACCAATTACATTTGAATTCAAAAATTTCATTTCCAGCAGTGATTCATATTATAAATCAATTTGGCAAACTATCAAGCTTTAAAATCAATTACACTGGATCAGAAGTCGTTTTTGCAGATAATGCATGAAGAGGCACTTATACAGAGATGACCTTTTAGCCTGGCACAAGCTAGTTTCCACTACTTGGCAAAGCATCCTCCGACAATGCTGAGTCAATTATATTAAACCTAATTCAGTCTGTTATTGACCATACAATGGGAGAGCACTGCTAAGAGCAAATCTGCCTATCCTTCCTCAGAAAAGAAAAGCACAATCAACCTCACAAAGTTATCATTTATCTCGTGTCTATACTGCACATCTCCTCTTGAAGAGGAACAGTGAAGAAACAGGAAATGTTGATCCATTTTATATATCATCAAGCTTTTCTCACAGTTTTAGTGTCATTAAATTACAACTCTACAAGTAAAAACAATAGCGTACTACATGATCATTAACGTGTGTACAGGAGGGAGGATTAGCAAATGATACTTAGTACAGCAAAAACTCAAAATGGCTAAGAAGTATAACCTGTACAACCTTGTGAAGCACCATTCGTTTCATGAGAGATTATCTGATGATTCCTTGTTATTTGCACAGTACACAGGGATTTATAGTCCAGACAGAGATCAAGCATCACCCCTAAGGAGCATGATCTTCGTGCTGACGTGTGCAGCACAGCAAGTGTTGAGGGGAGAACAGGAGTCAGGATATTCAGAAATACAGCAGTAAGACTACATGTCATATGCCTTGCTCTGCTACATGCAGACAGTTCAGCAATTTTACAGGGAGATTTTTTGTTGTTCTTAAGAAGAAATTTGTGCCAGAGAGGAGCACGCTCCCAGTGTGGCTGTGATAAAAGAGGTGAAGTGTGGACCAAAGGGACTGTTGTGGTTTAACCCCAGCTAGCAATCAAAACCATGGTAGCTGCTCACTCACTCCCTCCCCTCACCCCCAAGTAGGGGGAGAATCGAAAGGGAAGGGAAAGACTTGTTATTTTATTAAACTGTTTTTATCTCAATCCACAATATAATACTAATATACTACTATTACTAGTAATATATAAAAGTAAAATATAAAATAGTTTATACTCAATGCAATTTCTCACAAACTCTGTCTATTATAAGCAGCCAGTCCTGGGAAGAGAGCACCCTGGTCCCAAACAGCCAGTCCTGGGGAAAGAGTGCCAAAAAGGCAGAAAGATCCAGAGGCCAACTACAAAACAGCAGAATGGCAAAAGGCCAGACTAAAGGAACTCCTGAATGAAACTCAACTGAAATGAAGCTGAACCAGAATACATCTAATGAGCTGGGAAATCCACCTCCCGTTAAATACAAAGCACGACACTAATGGCATAGAATATTCTCATTCATCAGCTTGGATGTCAGTCGAGATCTGTCCCATCCATGCTCCCTTTCCTCGCCACCTTGCACCTGCAGAGAGCCCAAAAAGACCTTGGTCTCCCAGACGACAGCTAAAATAACAGTGCATTGTTACATCTTCCTTCCAACTCAAAACAAACAGAAATTACTTGAAGAAAAACATTAATTCTCTTCCGGGGTGCTATCTTATTATTCCCAAACTAAATCCAAACAACAACTGTGCTAGCTATGAAAAAGAAGAGTTTCTAACTGAACGAAGAAAATCAACTCAACTTCAGTCAAACCAGCACAGGAACTGAAGCCAGAGTATGAGGGTTGTGTGTTTTGAAAAGTGAGACCCCACAATAAGAAAAGGCACTTACAGCTAGTATATGGGTCATAACAATCAATTGAATGAAAGACTAATTCATCAAGAACATCAGTGATAGGAACATTTCTCATTTAAAAAGACAAAACACAAAAACCCCACAAACCACCAGCTTGCAAGCAGAAACAGTATGGTGAGGTGGCTTATAGTAGCATGGAGAACACCAGAACAAGGTCAGACTGACAGGCTGAGAAGGAATGGGGGAATCTTGCTCACCATTAGACTTCCCTGGATTTCATAGCATTCCTGAAGGGCTGCCTGCACCAGAGAGCTGCTAGGAGAAGGAGGGCAGGGAGGTACACAGCAGCAGAGAGAGCAGCATGACCCAAGGGCTGCTGCATCCCAAAGACCACAGGGAGAAGCTGGAAATTTGCTGTGGACGGCAGTCTACGTTTTTCCATCACACCTGCAAGTGACCACCCTCACAGCTGGCTGCAAACACAGAAAGAGATGCCAGGTTAAGCCATCTTTGTTTACAAACACACCTCTGTAAGTGTCTCCATCCACTGTTCTTGCTTGACTCAGTGTACCCTGTTGCACAAAGCACACAGAGAACAAAGATTTCATACATCAGAGACGGAACAATAGGACAGTGGTAAGAAAAGCTGATACAGAGAACAGAGAGACTTCCTGAAGACACGCACGGTCAATAAAAGGAACAAGAAAAGAAGCCAGACTTAGCAGCCCTGCCACTAAACCCAGCAGCTTATCCTGTCCAGCACCTCCAGTTTACTTCTCAGTTTTTTCAACAGGAAAACATGTTAATCTGTGTAGCTGGAATAATAGCAAGCAAGAAATATACTCGCCTGGCTACAGAAAGGCAAATACATTGCACTCCCTGAAGACCAGGCAGCTGGATTAATTACTTCACCTTTGTCTGAGGGCATACACTGAGAGCAGCTTATCTGTGTGTTTGTGCAGGGACAGGACTCAGGGAGTTTAAGCAAAAAAAATTTTTGCTTGATATCAAACATCAATTTTGTTTAACCTATAGGATAAAATCCTCACAGTGCTGTTAATGCTCACTATGTTTTGGAAGTCAGAACTCTGCCAAAATTCTGGAAGCACTTTGAAAAGGGAAAAACTGAGACAAGAATCAATATTTAGTGCTGTATCAGTAATCCTCCACAAATAAAGCTGTATGCAGTAGCTCTTAGTGCAGCAAGTAAAACAGAGCTAGCTTTCTGGTGCCTCAGAAGCCACCTTGATGGTGATGCCAGTTCTCAAACCCAGTCTTTTGCTCGTCCCAGGTGACAGAAGCCCTGTAAAGGTGCTTTACTCAGCTGTTGGCTCATTCATGAGCGAGCAGTAATGAAACGGAAGCATGTCATCTAATACCAGGACTTTAAATCTGTACAGAATACAACATGGTCCTAGAAAGAGTGGGAGAAGGAAATAGGCAAGAAAGGGCAGGGGGGAGAGAAGGTGGGGTGAAGACTGTCAGATTGGGTTTTTGGAGGTAATACGTGGTGGAAAATCAGCAAAATTTGCACAGAGTATTCTAGGAAAACCTGAGAAAATACATAGGAAAAGAATAAAAACTTTTTGATATACCACTCAGATGAACATTCTTTACAGGACATAACCATGGGTATATCTGAGATATTCAAGGTTATATCCAACAATCAACATAATGCTAGAGATGTTGTTTTCATTTTTAAAAAAAATGAGGTAACCTTCATCCTCTTACAACAGTCAAGGCCTTTCAAGCATTAGGATAGATCTGGGTCATCTCAGTGAGGGGAGTGTTATACTTGTTTAGTCATCCAAGGTTTCCTTTGCTTTGTGGGTTCCCAGAGCTGAGCCGAGGCACTGCAGTTCCTATACCTGTCTCCCAGCTCTAAGTAGAAAAGACATTGTCAGAGGAAAGCAAGCATGACAGGGCATTACTAGGACCAATTAATCTGAGCTTCTGACAACATAAATTAGCACAGTTTAGGGGAGAATGTGACCAGTCTCATTTTGTAGAGTAGATCAAGCGGCAATTGTTCTGTGTAATCAAAGTCAATGAAAATGACAGATTAATAATTATTGTTCTATTCCATGCTTCAGTCATAAAGTAACCCACTAAATCTCACTAAATTATCTGATTATACAGAATATCACGTCACAGTTCACCATATGCTTCCTTTTGTATTTTAATGGTGTCAGTATGCCTAACAGTATTCTCAGGTCCACAGATTTTGCCCTTTCCCCTTATTCAAATCTCAGGTTTGCTATCCCAGCTGTTTGATGCTTCCTTCCTTTTTCATTGTCTCAAGAAAAGTACTTAAGACTCATGACTGAATAGCCCACTGAACAACCTCATTAGAGGTAGTACCCAACAGAATAACTGAATATAGGACATCATTTGACTAAAAATTGAACGTCAGAAATTTTCTGTAGGAAAAAGCCTTCTCATCCAAATATACATGGTTTTGTAAACTGTCAAACTATGACAAATATTTTGTATGAAAAGTAAGAAACTAGCTTTCTTTAGCCTTCCAGTTTAAAATGAACTTTGAGTTTTGGATGAGAAGATTGGGGAGGGGGGAGGGGAAGGGAGGAGGTTAGGACAAAATGTTTTTAATGCAAATGAAAATGCTTTGACAGGCCTGAGTACTCAGTACTTGTACTTTTTTTTTCTTTTCAGCATCTGCTCAGATCTTCTCAAAGTGACATACTCATTACACTGGTATGTTATGTCATCTGCAATTCAGGATACTTTTTCCTTTAGATAAACACTGTATAAAACACTGATACTCTTGGGTTTTGTTCTGGCTTTATATTAATGTAACTGCAGAGCCTTAGCCCTTGTGTTTTATCATCTTAATACCCAGGTCACGAAGAAAAGAAATTACAAATGCATTCTTACGGATTGTGTTGTCCACAATGTGCAATTCCAGGAGGATTCAGAAGTATGAAGTTACATTTTTTTACCCCTCTAACACCAAAAGGCCACCTGTAGCTACTTAATGTTAGGTTCAAACACTCCAAAGCATCCCACTACTGATTAGTGTGGAAACCCTTGCTGAGCCACATTAATCAGATCAAAGTTGTTGTCAGGATGCTAAATTACTATCTGGTAACACCACGCGAGGCATGAGAAAGTATTAACTGCAGTTACTTTTTGTGGCTGCTAACACAAGCGAAGAGACATCCCTGTGGGACCTCTTTTCCATAGGACTGATTTGCCAGCCTCCATCTGACCGTAGTAGATGATCATTTAGGTCACACGCAGCCTGTGTTTTCCTGGCATGAACACCCTGACTGGCTCCTTGGCTTCCTGGGTAAGGTTTCTCCATGTACTAAGAAAATGCTTTAAGCAGCACTGTTGGTAAGAGGTAAAGGAGAGGGCAGGTAGGGCTGCCTGTTCATCCAGGGAATGAATGAAGTTCCATCCCTCCTAGACAAGCTGTTTGCCATTAAGTTAGCAAACTTGATGTGAATGCTCTTTACACCCTGAATAATTCAACAGATTAATTTACCACCAGAACCTCTGGCAGCAGATCAATCTGGGATTACGTCATCAGCAGAGAGAATTAAGTGTGTCTTCATTTTTGGCAAGATAAAAACGTCCATCTGTTTCTGTTCTTTATTAATTTTGCCTGTAAGTAGAATACAGAGCTATACATTAATTAAATGCATATGACTCGCTAATAAATTTGTTAGAAACTGCTCTCATGATGGCTGTCTCTTCATTAAGCAGAGATTGAGAATGTATAAAAGAAGGACTTTGTACAATAGATCATAGACAAGCGAGAACTAAGCTACCTAGCGTTCTTTAGCATTACAGAAAATGCCAGGGGCAAGAGGAATTCCATCAATAGTTCAGTTTTCTCTTATTTTTGCAATTGGCCCGCACCTGTTCCCACAGGAGAACAAACATCTCCCCCCTCCTTATTCTTGCAAACATAATCAATAGCAATTTTCTCCCCCTTGCCTACAAGTGCAAGGAGATAAAGCCAGTCAGGATTGCTACTAATATAATTATGCGAATCAATGAGCAAAGAAGTGCTAAGAAAATGAGACAGCCAGCACGCTTCCCACGTTGCCCGGCCCATTGGCTCAGCGTGCTTTGCCCATGGCCACACACCACTGAGCTGGGACACGAGAGCAAGGTAAGAAGCTGCATGGAGTAAGGGAGTGGGGACCTCCCGGGTCAGGCGTGGTGGCGTGGTCCCTGCTGCTCAGACACACCAGGGATGTGGCAGTCGTGGGCTTCATGTGGTTTGTGCTGTTGTTCAGGTGCGTTAACTTGGAATGGAGGTGGAAGGAATCCTAAAAAGGTCAGGAAAGATGTGATAATGGAAAAATGCACTCTTACACTACATGAGAATCAGTTACTCAACAGTATCTGAATAAGATGCTTGCAATGATTTCATAAGAACCTTTCTAACCAGGTTAGGGGAAAAAGTGCCTATTATGAGCACTTCAAGTCAGTATTACCCATCAGTCTCTAGCATTAAAGAAATTGAAAGACAAAGAGAACTTCTGCTGGCGTTGCAGATCTTAGTGATAGCTTCATTTTCATATATTTATTACAATAGTAACAATAATGAACTACCACAGACTACTCTTTGTGACAGTGTCTAAGCACATACCACCTCACTGCAAACAGACAAAAGCCAAGGTTATTGCAAAAGTAATAACAAAAAACCCCACCATATTCTACAGAATATCTGGAAATGAGAAGCACAAGGTAACACATTGCAGTTGATAAAGCTACTTGCGTTTTGAACAGAACTGCTTTAAAAATTACAGTAGTTTCCCAGTCAGGAAGGCTAAGGCTCAACTAGAACTGAAACTGGGCAAGGATGCCAAGTACAAGAAGAAAGGAATCTTCAGATACATAAGCAGTAAGCAGAACACAGGGAAGACAGGCCCAGTGCTAAACAAGGCAGGGAAACCAGTCATTAGTAATGCTGACAAGGCAGAAGTCTCAATACTTTCTTTGCCTCTGTCTTCACTGACATAGCTGGACCCCAGATCTCAAGATCAAGTAGCCACGATACCACATGTCAACCCATCAATAGTGGAGGAAGGGCAGGTCTGTGGTCTCTTGCAAGGGCTGAACACACATAAATCTATGGGCCCAAAGGGAACCCACCCCAGAGTGTAAAGAGAAGCAGCTGACGTTGTTCCAAAGCCATTGCCTATAATACTTGAAAATTCGTGGATATCAGGGGATACCTCTTATGTCTGGAAGAAAGTGAATGCCATGCCCATGTACAAGGAGGTCCCAAAAGGGGACACAGAAAGCTACAGGCTTGTTAGTCTTACTTTAGCTCCTGGGAAAGTAATCGAAATCCTCCTAGAAACTACAACTAACCAAATGAAGCAGGTGATTGGGAAAAGCCAGTACAGATTTAGCAAGGGCAAATCATACCATACTAACCTGACCGCCTTCTACAACACCACATCATCTTCTGTCAACACGGGGAGAGCAGTGGATGTTGTTTACCTGGACTTCAGCAAAGCATTCAGTACTTTCCTGTGGCCTTCTCCCAGACAAACTGGCAAGATACACATTGGATGGGTGGTGTGTGAGATGGACAGGAAACTGGCTGTCACTCAGAGGGTGGAGATCAATGGTTTTCACTCAGGCTGGCAGCCTGTCAGCGATCAAAACTGGGTCCCATGCTGTTCGACATCTTCACAAGTGACCTGGACGTTGGGATCGAAATCACCCACAGCAAGTTTGCTGATGAAACCAAACTGGGTGGTGAGGAGGACAAGACACAGGGAGTGCCATCTGATAGACAGATTTGGATAGGGTGGAAGAGTGAGCTAGCAAGACCAGCAGTTTGGCAGAAGCTTAACAAGGACAAGTGCAAAGTCCTGTACCTGGGATGACATAACCGAACAGCCCAGTACAGGCTTCATTTCAAACTGAATTGCCAACACTAACTATACCATGCACATAATGTCTAACTTCAGCTTGAAAAGAACAAAATATCCACATCATCCCAGAACCTCCCCAAACTATTCTGAATAGTATTCAGAAAACACTATTTTACTCACCCTTTCCTGAACCTCTTGAGAAACAAAAGTTTTTGATATTTTGGCTATTTATCCTTCTGGAAAAGGCTAGTTAACATTTCCCCCGTGGTAAGTGAGCTCTTTCAAAGCTGAAGCCACATGCCTCTTCCTTAGGAAGTTCCTCTCAGACTTTTAAGAAACGCCAAGTGTTCTCAAAATTGGTAACATGGTAGCACAGGAGTTAAACAGATGAGCGAAACTAATTAAGTAAATTACACATTTTCTTGAGGAAAAAAAATAGCCTAATAGGAGTGCTCATCAGAGAGCTAATATTTAGATAGCAGAAGTTACAACTACACAGAAGAATAATGACTGAATGGTAAAGCAACAACGCAATTGGTTGTATTCTAACAATTACTTAGGAATTCCCCAAGAGATGGCATTCATTAAAGTTATAAGTATATTATTAATAAATCTTTAAAAAAAAATCATGCCAGGTTTTTGATGATGATTCAAGGCAACTTTAATAGAAAACTAGAGAAAACACATTTCATTAAGAAATTAAGCAAGAAGGAAAACAAACAAAAGGGGTGAGATACAGCAAAGAGAGCAAATGAAGGAACAGATTAAGGTAAATAAAATGCTATATCATGTAGGCAATGCCAGAATATATTATTTTTTCTCTTCTGAAGAATGAATGAAAGTGCATATGGGAAACACCATTCTAGTAGCCCTGAAGCCACATAACAGAGGTAGCAGTGCATAGTGTAGTAGCCCATACTTCTCTGTCCTGTCTCACCTGGGCATCCCAGTCTTCACTCAGAGAGAAGAAAGAGTGCAGGCTCATTGCCCTATAGTTAGTACAACCCCCCAGCTACACAGACCACAGGAGCTTGGTCTCCCAAGAACACATTCATGTTTTCAGAGAGAAGAATGAATGGATGCCAACCCCAGACAGCCTTTGAGCCTGCAGATGAGAAAACAGCAGAAACACATTATCCATTCCACAGCGGGCAAAGAGTCATGCCCTTAATAACTCTCACCTGAAAACTTGCAGTTCCCTGCCCGCTCTCGATCCCAGGCTAATTTTGTTGAAGCCCATAAAGCTACGCCAGGGATCTATTTGTTTTTTCAGATATCCATGGCAAACATGCTATTGTTTTCTCTGCCCCTCCCTGACTTGAAATCTCATTCTTTAGCACAAAGTGGCTGTTCAGCCTCTCTGGTTTGTGTTTGGGCCCACCCTGCCTTCCTCTCTGTCACACAGGTGCCACAGAAAGGTACAGATCAACCCAAGGAACAGTTTACATCTCCTGGACTCCAGGGGCTTTTCTGCCTCCAAGCATATGTGAGCTTCACACATAGGAAGCAGCCTGGGTACCCACTCAGAAACGGCACAGTACCACCAACCAGAGGTAGACCTGAGCTGGCAACAGCCTCTGAGATACAGAGCCTGGCCATGAAAGGAAAAGAGAAAGCAGAGCAAAGCCAGGCTGGGACATGTATCTTCTGAGAACTGAAGGTGAGGATGGGCAGAGTGGCCTGTCCTGTCTGCTCAGGTTGCTCTTTCCTCAATGCCACTCAGGCAAAACTAAATCTGGCCGTGTTCATGCTGTTCCAGAATGGGACTTGTCCATGGGAGAAGCAGGCTCTTGGTTCCCTTTCACCTTGCTAAGGTTTTGAAGAGTTCTGCAGTGCTAATAGGGGAATGGGGCTTTAGTATCATCTACTCCACAGCACCACATTGTGTTTTGTGTGTTTATGATCTCATATAGCTGCAGATGTAAAAGTGTCATCAAGGCTTCAGGAAGTCACTGTTGCCCAGGATGCCCCTAACTCCCCACCTAGGCCACTGCTCACATGCCTCAAATGCACCCCAAGGTAAGTCAGCATAGACAGTCAAGGAACTTGGACTGAAAAATGTTGTCAGGAAGGGACAATACAAAACACACCCTCGTGGGATTGGGGCAGCCCCTTGTGGTGTCCCATCCACAGCTATTCTGATACCTCCTTCTTCCCCCTCAAGTCCCCACACATGCCAGCACTGAAATGGGAGGACAAGTGCAGAATGAATGGCACCGCTAAAGGCTCCTCTAATTGCACAATCCCTCCCTGCTACTCCCCATAGACTTTCTCTGTGGAAGAGGTCTGCAGTAAGTCCTGTCACTACTTTTTGCTTCCTAGAGATTTAAGATCAGATTTTCTCCTGATTTACATATGAGTCTAAAGCCATTAACCTCCAGAAAGCAATTCCTTTGTCTGGTGGTGCAAGGAAGAGTAGAATTAGGTCATATGGACCCAGTTAGTAATTTTTTAAATTATTATTATTATATATATAAATGAAGGCTGACAAGAATATTTTATGGAAAATTTAAGCAGCAGTTCTCTGTACCCCTACTACTCTTACTTAATCAAGTACTCACATCAATGCCATTGAGCCCTGCAGTATAACCTGCAGCAATATGTAAGCTTTTGTTTGTCACACTCTTTCTGTCTAAATGCCCCTACTAGACAAAATATCTTTTCCCCTTGAACCATGGCTGCTTTACAGCTTTCAGGGGGTTTTGTTGATTCTTTTTTTCCTCTTTTTTCAAGTAATATGTTAATTCCAGAACAACATTAGCATCCAAATGCTGCATCTTACAGCCATGAACTGGCCACTACCTATCATTCTGTCTCTGTTTGCTAGTTATCTAAATTCACTTCTTCAGACGGCAATTACATTTTTAAAGCACAAATACTAGCTGCCATACTGCACGCTTCTAGACAAAGGCAGAGTTAAGAGTCATGTACCCACTCCACTTCGTTCCCGTCTCCTCAGCATTAAATTATCCAGCCCTAGTAACATTTGTTTCACTTAAATATCCAATTCTGCTTATTTTAAAAGGAATAACACATGTTTGTGTGTGTCCGGTCTCACCTCCTGCTCTCTACTTTCGGTGGAAACACCCTCTGACAAAAAAACACAGTTTACTTAGTGGTTTTGATTGATATTTCTTTGCTGCAGAGCACAACACACTTTGCTTTCAGAACTCTACTCCACACCAGTGTTTAGCTGTCATAGCACTTGATTTCTTAAAAGATCAACAAATGCAGGCAAAATCTAAAATATCACGAGGTGTGAGGATGTTCATGAAAATGTTTGAATAAGACCCTGTATGGGAGTATAGCAGAAGATTTGGCGAGGAGGTTAGTTAAATGTAAATATGCTCAAGAGGAGGTTAGTTAAATGTAAATATGCTCAAGTGACTTGCACCTGTCTGTAGATAGAGCACATGCATCACACTAATTGTTTCGCTGACCTTGTGTACTTGATGAGTAGAACCTCTGTGTTAGATTACATAGGCCTGTGAGAAACTCCAGGCACCTTATCACTATGTCTGAGATTCCTGCTTTGTTGTCAGAAAGAGCGAAAGGCTGCGCCCCTGCCTGAAGCCTTGAAATACAGGCAAGGTCAGCAGGCCCAGCGATCTTCCAGCAGGGCTGAGCTTACCAGTGCCTGCGTCCCCGCTTGTGTCACCTCTGCATGGGAGCTTAGGTGCTACTTTGGAGATCCCCCAGCAGAGAGATAACTAAAATAAAACTTGCTCTTTGCGATTGCATTCGTGGCCTCTGGCTCTTTTTGTGACGTGCCTGTGCAACAGACCCAAATCCCCACGTCTCCCCATATTTAAAACAGTGTTTCAATTCCTCTTGCCTTGCATACATCCGCTTCCCAATACAAAAGGGAGTGAAAGAACATAAGGGATGGAGCAGATAAAGAGCAAAAGCTCTACGCCCACTAGTCCTTATACTAGCCAAAGATCATCTGGCTCCAGCATATAGCTTTTGAAACTCCACTGTAGCCATTCTGCTACCTAGAAGATATCCTAGGCAAAGGAATTAGCTAGCCATCTAGCTTGTTTTCCAGCCTGTCAGATCCACCAGTTAAGACGATAGGCAGCTTTTTCTATAAGTCATTAAATTGTTTCATCTTTGAGCAACAAACTGTCAGGCTACAAAACATGCAGGTGTCCAAGACAAATAGTCACTGTACACTTAGCACAACACACACAGCAGTTCCAACTTTTTGCAGCTACACAGATCAGCTACAGGTACACAGTAAACTCATCTCATACACTTTCCGGACTGCTAGTGTAGGCAAGTCTGGACATACATCCTACAAAATAAGTAAAGAAAGCCCTGAGTTAACCTAGTTAGCAAGTTCAACTGGAAGTGTTCGTTTCCATTTTACTCTCTATCATTTATTCAGCTAGCTCAACAACTACATTAAGAACAAGAGTCTGAAGCCAGGCCATCAGTGCTTCTTCAAACAGCTAACAAAAGTACTACGTATTGTTCTTTCAGCCTTCCCACCTCCTACTAGTTGATTTTATTTTTTTTTCCCTTTCTTCTTAATGTTCAGCTTTTTCTTTTGGCTGGTTGGAGTTAATGAGACCCACCTGACCTGGTAGCTTGGATGAGTCAGCAGAATGACTTCCCACCTCCTGACACAGTTTGAGAGCTACAAATGTACTATAAGGAGAGGAATACTTCACTTCTCAGGTGCTCTGGGGATTAATTAGCATTTGGAAATCATGTTTTGAGCTCCTCATGTGCAAAGTGCTAGAGAACTGGATTTTATTATTCTCGCGAACCGTAAGCCTGGATTAGTTAAAGCAACTAGTGAAGCAATCAACAGAATTCGTCAATGATGAGGTAATGAGTTACAGCCAGTGACATTTCTAGGACAGAAAGAATGAATTTCCTAAACAATCAGTATGTGCTGCCTAGAGTGAATAATTTGTAATGAATAATGTATGCAGTTAATTTAGCCTCTTTGCCAGCTTGCAGAAAGTCCATGAACAGAAAGAGAATTTCCCAACCTTATTTTGGGAATTTAAAAAGGAAAAATGTGTCTTACTCTGTGGACATATCCTCAGCACACCTCTATTTCTGCTTCAGATCTACTGACGTAGTGCAGAGATAGAGGCAAGTAAAAGGAAATACATATTTTTTCCCATCTGTAATAGGAGCTGGGGGATTACATGACCATAAAATCTTACATCCGTACTGTATGCTCAGCCTGTCATGTTTCAGTTATGGCAAAATATTTGTCCAGTGGGGTTTGTATGTTGTGTACATCCATGTACATAGGCCAATAGGGGAGCTCTGCTAACTTCTACTTTCTAAACAAAGCCATGTGTGAAACAGAGTTACTATCTCATGGAAATTTCAGAAAAACATGTTTAAATAATTTCTTGGCTGGCTGGTTATTTTTCAATTTCTGTCCTGGTCATCAGCTAGGATTACAAGAAAGAGAGAGAGACATATTGTATACCACCACTTCTTCAGCTGTAGAATGGGAATTACGATAGCTTCTTCTTCCTCTGCTAATCCTGAATGTCAGACCTCACTTGTTCATGACAATCTAGCCAGAGCTATAGTAGAGCTTATGTTTTAAGCTCAACAGTTAAGAAAACTGCCCACACGTGGACAAAAGCAGCAGGAAGAGACATGTGGGATCAGAGGTCTCTTTATTTTAATTGACTTTCTATAGGTTTCAAACCATCAAACCTGAGAAATTTTCAACTCCGGCTTACCAGTACTAGGTTGTGTAGACTCACATATAAGCTCAAGTTCTCTCATATGGTTCAGAAAACTTACCACCCTTGTCGGGGACTGGCTGAGCAGGCTCCCTGTGGCCAGACAGCCACCACTTCCCACCCTCCTCCTCCCACTGCAGCTTCCCTGGGCAGGCTGGGATCGCTCCCCACTGCTGCTGCAGGATGGAGTGTGCCAGGTAACCCTGTGGCTAAAATGAGGGTTGAATTGGTGAAAACAAATCCTGCTTTCTGGTTTGTAGGTAGAATAGATTTGCCGTCCAGCATTAAAATACACAGTGCTGTTGCGCTGGCTCTCGCTGTCTGTAAAGGCTCAGCTTGCAGGGCCTGGGATGTTTTGCTTTCAGCAGGCTGAGGACATCTGTCCCAGCTTATGGTGGGGGGTGTTGGACTAGATAACCTTTGAAGGTCCCTCCCCACCCAAACTTTTATATGATTCTATGATCTGCTCCTCGGTCCTGGACTCTGATTTCCTTACAATGCCCCATTGTTCTGTCATTTTTGCAAGATATTTATTTAGACGAAAGCTGAAGAGTGTGCCTAAGTAAACATCACAAGGTCAGATCCCTTAAATGGTTTCAAAGGATAAAATTAAAGAGACATTGCTTTAAGATAGGAAGAAATCAGCAAGGAAGAAAAAAAGTGGATTAAAAATACAGACTGCAAAAGTCACATTTTGAAGGTGACCGAGTAAAGAAGATCGGTATAAAAATGAAAGGTGTATATTTGTAAATCAAATTAATACATGGATTTGTAAAGCATGCCAACCTGACAGAGATGAATGCATATCCTTCTCTAGAACTACAGCTAGCTCATCACTTCACCCTAGAGGACCACACATTGAGCATTGATTCACAGGAAGTCCACTGTGTGTGTGGGCTCTCCCTGACAAGTACAAATGTAACTCCCTGTGAATAATTGTCAGCACATGGAAAAGGAACAATTTCAGCATAATTTTAAACAGAGACATCATTGCTCCCTCCATACACAGTTACCCAGAAGGATTTGAGCCAGCTCACCTCTGCCTTGGATAGTGCTGTGAGTAACTTAGGAGTTCAAAACCAATAAAGATCCAGGATGATATAGACTAATGGGAAAGCCATGGTTTATGTGCAAAGGGAACAGATTTCAGGGTAGAGGAAAATAATATTAATGCTCACACCTGCTGCAATTTCCTTTAAGTGCTCATCATATTGTCTTGCTAAAACTCATGTATATCTCTCTTCATTAAGCTCTAGTACTCCACCACTATGAACTGGAGCCAAGTTAGAAGCTGGGGCTCCATGAAAATGTTTTTGAGAGGTTTGCAGGTGGGAAGAATTTTCGTTGTTCTGTAGTGTGATGTTAACAGGAATTTTCCTTTTCCTTGTCGTATTTGTTTGATTGGTTGGTTGGTTTTGTTTTGTGTTTTGTTTGTTTGTTTTGTATGTTTGTGGGGGTTTTGTGGGGTTTTTTGGTGTGTTTTTGTTTGTTTTTTTGTTTTGTTTTCAGTTTGGTTTTTTGTCTGCACTCCAGTAATTTCATTAGTTTCTTTCTTATTAAATAATCCCAGGTGACAATGTATCAGCCGAAAGGCAAAAATAACTGTCATCCACAGCACTACAGGGTCAGATTTTTTTCCCTTCTGAATGACTCTGCACTGTCGCTGTGCAGACTTTTCCTGGTTAAGCATGTAGAAATGCATAATTTATTTGAGATAATTCTGGAAATTGAGGACAGAGCTACAGGCGCTGAAGATGCAGGATGCAGCTGCATTTTGAATTGTCACTCTGTAAGTCTCTGCAGTGGCTGTACTGGGGCAGGAATCAAAGATGGAGAGGAAAAGTCAATTTTTAAATTATTCTCTGCATCAGCTTGCTGGGGTAAATTAAAAGAGCCTTAGGGTTGTTAAACTCACATTTCTGTAGAAAAGCCCATTGTCCACGGATGATTGTTCAAGAAAATGTATATAAAATGGCCATTATGACTTTAAGCAGCAAATTATACCTGCAGTGGACAACTTTTGTCAGCATAAAAAGTCACCAGTCTCTCAGCTTCCTTTTATTGAAAACTGCTGTGGCAGGAGAGGGAAGGGTTGGAATGGGGATTGGGAGGGCAGAGAAGCAGAGCTGGGTGCTGCTTTTTGGCAGAAATCCTACTTAGCATCCACCGAGGCCACAAGCAGGCTGCACATGAGCATGCTCCCCAGTTTTTTGTGGCTGTTACTCCCCTCCAGCAGGCAGGTTCCCTTCCCACAACCACCAAGGCATGGGGATGGTGCAGGTTCATCCCCATGGCGCCAGAATGCAGTCAGACACACACGCATCTTCTTGGGAGATGCTCAAGCACAGCTTGCATCCATCTGAAACCTTGATCTCTCAACATCTGAACTGTGTAGCTTTTCACACTCCCTTCACCATGGTGGGTCTCAGAAAGAAAGGGGGAGAAAAGAGAAAAGAGCCCATCCCAGCATTGCTCTAGCTTCTTTTCCACATGTGTGCAGCCAGCAAGGTCAGTTGAGGGGAAGGACATCCAACTCAGGTGACCCACATTCTGGGGAGGCTGCAGTCCTTATTTCAACCATTTTCCATGTTCTCAGAAAGACATTACAAATACTTTCCTGACTGATTGCAAGAAACCCTGTGCTGTCCTCAAATGCCAGCTCTTTCCTCCACTCGGGGACTGTTAAAGTGCCTTCATTTTCCTTATTTCTGCACTTTGATTTTTCCAGATGCACCTTGTCTGATAACTGGGAAAGTGCTTTTATTTCTTGTTAGCTGTCAGCAGCTCTAACTATGCTCCAGTTAAATCTTCCCTTTCATACACCTGCAAGCCCAGAAAGTTCTGTGCTTGTATCCAGCACTTGTTTTCCACTTTTTGTTTGTGAGGAAAATACCTGTAGCCAGAGGTTTTACTGAAGAATGAAAAATCCAGAACTACATGCTGTCCAATTGCTCTGGCAATCAATTGCTCATTAACATCAGCAAACAGCTATTCGTTTAAGTCATTGCATGTGTCATTGATGTGAGGACCTTGAATGTACCACCTTGTCCTTGATTGTCCTTGATTCTATATCCCCATAAGAGTAGTGGTCAGCTGAGGTCCACAGCACTGTCAAGACTCCTTTCTAGGAAGAAGTCCTGGCCTCACAGGCAGGTGAAGCTGCAATAGGCCACAAATATTCCAGTATTGCTAGTTGTATTATTTTCTCTTCAGAGCTGACAAAGGTAGGGTCAGCTAATCCTCAACCCTCCTGTCCACTTTCTTAAAATAAAAAGTTGTCACTGATTTTGAGTGGTTTTATGTGTCCTGAGAGATGAAGCTGTCCTTGTCATGACTTCCTACTTAAGGGTGAGCACTTCTTCAATGATAACAATGGCACTGGGAGAATTATTTTAATGTGTGCTGCATCTTCTTCCCATGCTAGTATATATTTTCTCTGTCCTCCTCACACAAGTCTTAGCCCATGGTCCAGCAAACCCTGCAATAGCTAAGACACACAGCCCGTCTGTTTGGAACATTCCCTGGCTTTACACTGACCAAACACCATTTATCAGCTAAGTTGACTTAGATGACCTTCAGCGTAAATCCACAGCAATGCTGGATTCATAGTAAAATATCTTAAAATGTCTTATGTCACTCAAAAGCTTGCTTTCTTTAGCTGTGAGGTATGCTGGGAGGGGATAGTGCTGCACCTATCTTTGTCTTTGTAACTGAGAGGCTTTTTCTGCATCCCTGGGAGGAGCACCAGGAGTTCAGAACTCCTCCCAGGATCTCTGGCTTTAAAATGCCCCACTGAGGGGTCTCCATTTTTCTCAGATTTTCATGGCTACATTTTTCCAAATTACTTCGGAAAATGGCAAGAGAGCTCTTCTATTGTGCATTAATTAGTGGGGTGATAGTGCAGTATTAATTAGCAGAGCGTACTTACATATACAGTCTCTATACTCTGGAGGCATAGTCTGAATTGCACAGACATCCCTGCAGTAGACTTTCTATTTTTCTATTGAATGGAAGTTAGTATTTTCCTCAGAAATTGCTGTTTTTCAGCTGAGCAGAGAGACACACTGTCTTGATAGGTTGCAAGCTGTTAGGAATTCATAGAATCATGGAATAGTTTGAGTTGGAAGGGACCTTCAAAGCTCATCCAGTCCAACCCCCGTGCCATGAGCAGGGACATCTTCAACTAGATCAGGTTGCTCAGAGCCCNGCTAAGAAGTATGTCCCCATCTTTCTTGTAGGCCTTTTTCAGAGTGGTACAGAGCCCTGCGTGACCGTTTTTCTTCACAGAGCATTTTTAGCTGCTCTCTTTCGATCAAAACTGTCAAAATGAGGTTGTAGAGCCCAGAGCCAAAGCAAAGTGAAAAAGATCAACTTCTGTTTTGGTAGCTGCTTTAGCTCTCGGTGAAACCAGTGGAAAAGTGTCATTGCTTTCAGCCTGGGTTGGATCAGGTGAGCTCTCTACATCTTATTATGCAGTTCGTTTAAGCAACAGGCCTGGAGTAGCTTTTTATGGCTCTTTCACTTACCTTACGTCACCAACAGAGGTTAGAACAAAAAAAAAATATCCCCATTTTGATTTCTTGATGAATTGTCTGGCTATTCCCAGAATAGTGGTCAGAAAGGGAGGGCAATACACCTCTTCCAGAGCTATAGGGATCTTAACTGTAAGGAATCATCTATTCTGTGTTGTACTCATTGCCACCAGATTTTTTTTCTGTCTTGAGACAGAACAATATTTTCTTCTCAAATGAATAATTAAAAATGTCAATGAGCCTGGATCCTTGTCCTAAATCAAAATATTACAGATACTTTACCTGCCACATTTCTTCATACTGCTCAGTTTACTCCCCATCACCTTAACCTGGAGTAACTGTAGGATCGTCCACTCCTGAAGCTTGGGTACTTCAGTAGTGCAGCCCAGAGCTTCAATGTTTCTACAGAGAAGAGTGTAAATCAGAAGTCTTGAGAGAGGCAGAAGGCAGGAGTCAGACAGGTGGCAGCTTTCAATAAGGCTAAAATGCATGAAGACAAAGTAAAAAGGTCAGAATTGTTTCTCTTAGAGGGAAATCAAGGAGAATATGCAACTGAGGTATAGAAAATCATGTTGTATAGTGAAGGTCTAAAAGAGTACTTGATTGCTAACAAGAGACCAAAAGCCAGCATAGAATTCCTTTCAAAGAATGTTTCATGTAATGTATCATTAGCTTGTAGAATTCATTGCCACAGATAATATCAGACTTCTAAGGCTCACAATAGCTCTATCCAGCTACAGTACATAGAATTTAATTGCAAACAGGAGATGTAATGTATCTTTATCCATTGTTGGATTTGAGACCAAGGGAAGGAACGGATAAAGGCGAATGAAACACACTCTGGGTGTTGGTGACATGACATTACCCTCTGTCCTAAACTGAAAAGGAGGAGCTGACTGTTCTATCTTGAAGCTAAGATTTAGTATCTTACAGTACTGAGATAAACAGGTTTGGGGAAGATTTCAAAAGAGAGTTTTCAAGCCTGAAGAGACAGTTTTGATAGTTCTCATAGAGGGAAGCATAAAGAGAGGCTCAGAATAGGACAGTCTGACAGTGGGTAGCATGTTTTAGCAAATACATACACAGCAAGACGAAATGGAGCTGTAAGTAACTGCACTTGGAGGAAAACTGAATCCTGGCCTGTGCAGATGAAATAACTATATGTGAGAGTGTAGATTCCCTGGATCAGTGTTTGCAACAAGCCTAATACAGAGCCCTGGGGTGGCAGTCAGCGGTGATATGTTTGTGTTTGCAGGGTATAGGCTTAATTCTCAGAGAAGCTATCTTGAACTTCAGATGGAAATGCCTTTTGACCCAGGAAGTCTCCTAAAAACCATGGCAGTAAATTTTATTTCAAGATACTATCCACCTCAGCTCATGGCTGGAGATGCTAGATTCTGTGTTGAATTTGTATAATCAGTGGGCAATAGGAACACTGCTTCCTTCCTGACCTTGGGTCTCATTGACTGTGAAAGATAACATTAACATTTCACTGTACCAAAATAATATTCATCCTTAATGATTTCCAGAGTGTAATTGTCACCTTCTGTGGACTCATGAGTAGCTCAGACAATTTCACCCCTGGTAATTAATTCAAAAGAATCAAGAGTCATTTAAGAGCTGTTAGGACTATTAGCTCCTATCCTGGTGGGGGGTTTTGTTGTTTTGTTTGCTTGGTTGGTTGTGGGTTTTTGTTTTGCTTTGATATGGTTTTGTTTGTTTATTTTGTTTGGGGTTTGTGTATGTGTGTGTGTGTGGTTTCTTTGTTTGTTTGTTCTTCACTAGGGAAAGATCCCAAGAGAAAATCAAATTACACTTCCTACTTTTGACAGTAATTGTGATTTCCATATTAAAAAAAAAAAAAAAAAAAGTTGCTACTATCAGTAGTTCAAGCCTGGAACACAAAAGCAGAGAAGTACCTGGGGTCCTCTGGATGTTTCCATCTGCAGAGTTTCTGAAGGACTGTCTTCAAAGTGAGAAGTAATGTCTAATAGTTGCAGATGGTGAAACTGCACAAGATGGGCAGGGAAATCCACTTCAGCATCTGCTGATTTCTCAGCCCCACTCCACATCCAGCACCTTCTCCTCCCTCCTCCTAGTCACACAAGGTCACCAAGTCAGGTGAGCCCCCAGGGCAGCACAGAGGATGCAACCTGGGCAGCACATAGGTGCTTCCCCAGCACCCAGTGCAAATCCAGACACTTGACTCAGACGCCACGTGAGCATGGGCTGTAAAACAACAATGATGCCAGCACTGGATTTTCAAAGCTCATAGGTGGCAGAGACCATTGCCCTGATGCTCAGCCTTCTGCCTCCCACACACACCTCCACAAGCGGCAGGGCACTGTGCAGAATTAGGCAGTAACAGATCTGCTCTCATGTAATTTTATTTCCCTCAAACAACGGAGACAGAAAGAGATTGCACCTCTGGCTAATCATTTTCATTGTTTTCCCATTCCTTCTCGTACAAAACAAACAAACAAGTTATTGCGGAATTCTCCGGTGAAATTTGATTTGTGCCTCCTCCAAAGGCCTTTGGCAAAAAAGAGAGAAGGAGTATATTGAAGGATAAGGGAATGGCAGAATACAGGCAAGGAGGTTTGCAGGCAGGTAATTGCAAATAAAATCCACCTTATGGTCTTGAAAATCCCAGAGGAGAAAGAAAAGGAGGCTACATATACCTTAGCTCATAAATTGCCATATACCAGTCCCACTCACATGACTACAAAGAAAAACTTTAACAACTTAAGTCTTCAGCCATGCCACCATCCTTCCAGTCATGTCTTCTCAAAGCACAGCTTGGAGGAACTGTACCTTGTCACAAGAAAAAGAATTGCCAGTCCCTTACCACAGGTGACCGTAAAGGCAGGACATCTTAGCTTCCATTTGTCTATGCATTTTTGAACCTAGCTTGAAACACTGCCAACCATCAATAAACTTTTAAAATATCATTCACAGCCATAGCTTTACACTGCATTATAGGTCCTCTGATATAAAATAATGCAAGATTGTGTTTTCCCTATTTTAAAAGGGTACACAATATATAAAAATCTGCGTAATTATCAGCTACTTATTCTTCAGCATTTTAAAAGGAGAGATCATTTTGATGAATGCAACACAACAGGAGTCATGAGAATTTATGTCAAGAATGGCCTTTGTCTTTTCATGTTCATAAGAGTTGTTTTGTTTCTAGTCAAAGCTAGATATATGTAAATTTTTCCTATTAATAAATTATAAAGGTGCACTATACCATAAAATATCCATTTGTTTTGTAAATATGGGAACATTTAGCANCATAAAATATCTATTTGTTTTGTAAATATGGGAACATTTAGCAAATTAAGCATTGAATCACTGGTAGTACCTCTGGACAGAAATTTTCAGTGAAATATTTTTGGTATGAAATGTCAACAGATTAAGTTATAAAGCCTTTTTTAGGAAAGCTCTTGGTTTAAATGATTTTGGCTTAAAATTGAAAAAAAATATTTTCCAGTTCAAATCGACTTTGCCTTGAAATGAAATTGTAGTAGGGGGAAAAAGAAACAAAATCTAATGTGTAAGACTTAAAGCAAACCTGTCAGTTGGCCTTCTTGCTTTTTCTTTTCAGATGATAAATTACAATGGCTTTTGACATTTCCATTTTTATGTTTTTTATGTTTCGTGGGAAATTATTGTGGTTCCAGAAGATAAACAAAAACCTAGGTACCTAGACAGCCTATAAAGTTTTCTGACTATTGAACATAAATAGATTTTGAAAAAATATTACAAACTGGACTAAAGAAACAGATGAAGTACAGAAGGAATTGTCTTTGGGTTATTGAAGAAGAGATAATGAAATCCTGGTCCAAATAAATTGATTTTTAATGGGAATTTAATGGGACCAGAGGAAGTACACCCAAACAGTAACTTTAGCCTAGGGACATAGATTAGTCTTCCTATGTTTCCTCCTCAGTTGGTTGGAAGCGATAAGATCCTGCATTCAATCATCCATTACAAGAGCTTAGCTGTAGCCTTTCTCCCTCCATTAGCTGTAACGAGTCTGGGAAGGCTCCCCTCTGTCAGCAGATACCAGACCCTTTGTGCACCTCACTCACTGGGCCAGTTCTGAAGGAATTTGTGCCTACTGACTTCATGTGTGATTCTTCACTTATAGCTAAAAATAGAGATGATTCATAGAATTAAACCTGGGATTCCTGCAGATGTCAGGTCTCTTAGGTGGATTGCATGTTGTTGGCTTTTTGCTTGAACAGAGAAAGCTGATTCTCTCTGAGAAACTATGCTCTATTGTGCTTATGGACTCCAAATATGCCCTTTGCAAAAATAGCTAAACGTGGAACTATGAGCAGAAAAGACCAATGGGTGCATCTACTTTAGCAATTCATTCTTTGCAATAGGAACAGATCACTAGCTCAAAGCAGTCAGTGCTGTGGCTCCTCACATCTCCAGTACTTTTGGTTAAGGGGTGTTTATTTGCATGATATATGATCTGCCTGCGTGCCATGTGTCCTACTAACCTAAAAGAAGAGGGATGTTGGTGCTTGGGGGTAAAATCCATCATGTTCCATAGAAGAAGACTTTTATGGGATCTCAAGTGTGTGTACAATTTCTTTCAAGCATACACTTCCTCCGAAGAGGGGAGTGTCATTGGAAATTGTTAAGATGTCTCTGTGCAACCTTTTAATAAGTAAGGGTCAGGCCAGATGTAACATATTGCTGAGCACTTCTTGCACTGAAGAAACTGTGTGGCTATTAATATGACAATCCACACCTAGTGTTAAAAATTAATAAATAGCTTGTCTGTCAGGGAGTGCAGGCAGGAAGACAAAAATTAAGTGCTTCTAAACCACATTATGTCAGGCACAGACACTGTCAGAGTTCTGCTGTAATAAGACACAGATTTAACTGCACTTGCTTCCTTTCCTGCCCTCACAGCTCAGCTGCCTTCCAACCACAGTGAGCTCTATGACATGGTCACCTATGATAATAAGATGCCATGCAACCTTCAACCTGTATGAAGTGTTTGAAGTCACTTCTAAGCTCCTTGGGAAATCACAGACCATTTGCATAAACATGGAATTAAAGCATGAACATAGCCCCAAAATTATGTATAGCGAAATCTTTTATACAGCTGCCTGAAAGCTTCAGGCTTCAAATCAGATTGAAGAAGACAGCTTTTCCTACAGTGGAGTTTTCATCTGAAGGGTAGAGAAGCACAATTTCTCCTTCAGCTAGTGTACATTCTGAAACAACGAAGTATAATGAAGAAAGATCTGCAGCAGGACGGATTCTGAGTTAATGAAGAGAAATTTCCTGAAGTCTTCAGTTCCTGATGACTTCAACAAGACCTTACATCAACTTTTGGCCATACTCCTTCTAGATGCCTTAAATTCTTAAAAAGTGCGCATAAGCACAATGTCACCTACAAATTGATAAAAAGAATAACCCTGACCATTTTTTTAAGAAAGCCACTGAGGCAGAACTGCTCCTAACGTGTGGGCCTGCTTCGAGGACCAAGAGACTTCCAAGGGCAACTTACCTCTAGATTCTGCTCCTGCAGCCGGAGTGTACTTGGTGGTACTGCCACACTATCAGTGACACTCTGGCACAAGCTGCACAGAGATAAGGCTTGCCAGGAGAGGTACTACAGAAAAGGTGCAAACGTTCATGGTGTGCACTGGGGGACGTCAGCCCCAGTGTTGGTAGACCTGGACCTGCACCACTTCAGATGTGGAGGCAGATAGACCAACTGCAGGAGCCCCCAGAAAAGTGCCACAGGGACTAGAAACAATTTGGGTTCATCCTCTTGTGTACTGAGGCCCGCCCCGCAAAGGGACATCAGCATCATTCTCATCAGGCAAGGAGCCAAGCCACCCCAACAAAGCCACTTTAGCCTCCAGAGGGAGATATTTCAGAAACAAGTATAAGAAAATGCAGGGCAGCACCTCCCACTCCTCACCCTGAAAAGCTATTCCTAATCTGTTTCTTGCAATTTGGATGTTAATATATTAACACACATGGATGTTAGCTATTGTAAGTCTGGACAGCCTGCTTACCAGACAGAAATCCTGCCCTTTTGCAATCCTGCTGAGTGCCTGACCTCCCTGGTGCCTCACAGCAGAGAGTTCCATGGCTTAATTATCTCCTGTGTGAAAAGGGTTTTATTTGATCAGTCTGGAAATTGCTGCTTTTCAATTTACTTGAATATTTTCACCCATCAGTGTTACACTAGATAGGATTTAATATATCTTTAGCATACTCTTCTTCATTGGTTTCCTTTCTGAGGTGAACAGTCCTAGCACAACCTTTTTCATATGAAAGGTTTTCTATGCCCTGTTGTGGATGGATTTTTTTACCAGGTTTTGATTTAGGAGCAATTTGAAATTTATTTAGGTAGATCACAAGTTTAATATATGATTTTTAATAACATTTAATCAACAACTAATTGATAAAGTGATCCAAAGCAGTTCAGTGGGAATTGTTACAATCAAAACAGCAACCTGATTACAGAATTGAGAATGGCAAGGGTCACAATATACTTACAAAAAGATAAATCAGATCACATGCACACAGACACACACGCACAGACACACGAATGAAAACACATATAAGTTTATAAATCACATACACTCACATGCATTAATCCATGGACACTTGAATATATATGGAGGTATACCTGTGGCCAAAATTTCCCTCTTGAGATAGCAAATCGCTCACTCTTAATGTGTTGGCATTCTCAACAGGCAGTTGTTGAGTCTTGAGAAATCTGTCTTCATCCCATTAATGGACAATCATCAAGCTGCACGGAATTGGGCCTTTGGATCCTTGCGAAATTGTCCATAGACAATCATTGAATCTTCATGAAATCAGCTCTGTCAGGTGTCCCCATCAGAGAGAGATGCTGGTCACAGCCTGGTGTGATCCAGGAGAGCTCAAACAGGTCTCACTTTAGGATCGCTACTTATAGAGTTGCAACATCATTGACTTTAGTCAGTGTTTTTCCACTCTGGACACACTTAGGATGAGGTAATGTTCTGATGCTTTCCACCATTTTTCTGCATCCAAAAGTTTTCAGATCATAAAGTTCTGGTACCGTCCTGCTCAGGCTATGATCCAGATAGGAGGTGCACAAGGCTGTCAGCAATGACTGATCAACACTACCTTTCCCAGAGAGAAGGAGGGTATTTCCCATATGGCAGGAGCTTCAAGAGCACTGAGGGGTGTCTCAGTGCTTCAACTCACTTCACTTGCATGATGGGGATTGTTCTCCACAACATGCCCGGTTTGCCCAGGCGTCCAGGTGGCCCAAGGGGGATTGCAACAACCACATGCCCCCAGTCATTTTCTTTGCCCTTCTACAAACCTCTTCGAGTTTTCTTTAAGACAGAATAGCTATTACAATACATACATTTGAGGTGCTGCATTATTTTTCTTATTATTCTCTTTCTATTCATCATCCATTATGTAACATTTTGTTTGTTTTTCTGGGCCTCAGTGGCATGCTGGGAAGGTCTAAGTGAGCAGCATATGGACTACGAGCTCCCATCCCTAACCATCCAAAGCTGATTTAAAATCCTGTAAATTGTGTAGATAGCTTAAAAAGAAAGAGCAACTGTGTTATGTAGCTGCCATTTGATACCAATGATTGGTCCAAATCTTTTAGCAATTCCCAAGTTCACTTTGCCATCCTAGGTGAATTTGTTTCTGTAGCCTATCACTGCTGAGGTGTGTAAAACCCTTTCAGGTGTGGAATAGGCTGAAGGGGAGGCATATTAAATGAAATGAAATGAAAGGGAGGCTACTTAATGCAAAGGTTGCATTATAAAGAAATGGTAGCTTTCCACAGCATGGATAAATTCAGGCAGTGGTGGTGCAGTCAGGTACATCTGCATGTACTTGGGTTAACAGACAGATCTGTCCATGCTGAATAAGTCACAAACTTCATAGAATCGTAGAATGTCCTGATTTGGAAGGGACCCGCAAGGNTCAACACAAAACAGATTAAAAATTCCCATGGGGTGCTTAAAAAGCCGAAGAATTCACTATATGTACTGTCCCAGTCCCACCCATCCATCCCATGATGCTGTGTGTGGCCCAGCTCAGTTATACTCCCTGGAATGAGAGCCAAGGGATGAAGAGGAGGGCTGCTCAAGAAAGCCTGGAGACTGAATTTTGAAACATGCCTATGGCCATAGAAATCAAGCCCACAGCTTTGGATTCTGGACACTAAACACTCCTAAGTGGCAGTGACAAATTTTATATAAAGACATGAATGAAACGAATGTGCTGCCAACGTGATCTAACTGAGCTGGGAGAGTATGAGACAAAGAAAAAATGTAGGCTGTATAATTTTGTACAAGTCCAAACAATATCCATCTGGGAGGACTAGTGAGGTTTTTTTCCCTGCAACTCATCTCCTCTAGAGCTAGTTTGACTCTCAGCTAAATGATCTATGAGAACAAAGTTATTTATGGCTCAGTCATAAATGAGGTTGAAATCCATACCTGCTACCAGTTTAGTGTATAAGCCAAGTGCTAACTGTGTCACCAGGTTCCACAAACCTCTGTTCCTGTGGTAACAATCAGATCACCAATGAGACATTAGGTAGCATTTTCCTTGAAGCCAAGAGAAAAGCAGCATGCAAGAATGCAAGGAGATTTTGGGTAAATATCACTGCTGTCAGCAGCTCAGGGGAAGGGTACCCTGGCTTTGCAGCTGTCAACTGAACATCAGCTCTTTGCACATGACAATAACAGGTGGAAGTACAGAGTGTACTGGTGAAAGGAGCAGATGTGGGTGTCTGCTTATTCTTTGTTTGCAGACAGGTCCTGATAACAGCCTTCTGCCCATTCAGCTCAATGAGTAGGAGAAAGGAAGGGGGCTGTCCATCTGTCAGGCTTCTTGATGGACATTCTTTGCCATGATTCCCTCTTTTTTTTTCGCCTTTCGTTTTCTTTCCTCAAACAGCTATGATGATTTGTATCTGCAAATAGTAATCTCTTGGCATCTGGTGATGAGCTGGGCTAGAACCTTGGAATGCCAACAAGATAGAAAGAGGAAAAATAGGAAGATCTATGCATCTCAAGTACTGTAAAATGGTGCTCTGCACTTGCACAAAGCAATGTACTGTATCCCCAAACTGAGGACACTCACCAGAGGAGGAAGATTGCTCTGCTGAGGAGGGAGAGTCAAAGTTCACGAAGTCACTTGGGAGCAAAAATTGACTAAAAATGGCACCAAACAGACTAAGTTGCACCATCTTTTCCATCCCTGTTTCAGTACCAAAGGGTGAAGGGGAATCCACTGAATCCTCTGTTGAACATCCTCCTAGAGGAAACAGAGTAGCCCAAACATCTGAGTGTTTGAGGTATATGCAGTCCTTGCCTGGCTGTGCAGGAGCACAGAGGCTCTGGAAAGGAGCCAGTCCAGGAAAACGGGTCTCTTGCCATCACTGCTGCTAATGCTGGGATTCAGCCAGTGGCCTAAGAACAGGAGTGAAGGGGATTTTTGGAGCTACTTTTGCTTCCACATCCTTTCGTGCTTTACTGTTTCTACTGTGTCCAAGTTGTCTCACAGAGACAAAACTAGAACTTGCCACTGCCACCAGCATGTTCCAGTGTATGTATACCACCTTGGGAAGGCAGGCTGCAGGACATCAGAAGCCATGGTCACTTTTGCCTTTCCCTTGCAGGCCCAGGCTAAGTTCAGACACCAGAAGTCCCACCAGCTCTTGCAGCAGGAAATATCATGACGGTCAATATGTGTCTTAGCTTTTCTGGGGCAGCCCCAGGGTTTAAGTTTCCTGTCTGTTCATCAAAAAGAAATTCTCTGAGATGTTATTTTGCTACAGAGTTCAGAAACGATATTATAGAATATATAATAGCCCTGTGTATGTTGCATTGGAAAGGTGGCATTTCCCAGCCTTCACTGCTGAAGCTACAGCCTCCCTGAGGAACCTGTTGTGCAGATGAAAGAGACTGGGAGGTGGGGGCTACAGAATTGAGATCTGAATGTTTCTGTCTTGTAATCTGATATGGAAGTGAGAAACACTGTCACAGTCTCACATGGGGAACAAGTCGTCCGAGGCTTTTTTTTTCCCCCAGTCAGTCTCATCATTCTCTATATAGGGTCCATTTAGGAGGGATTCCAGAGCCTCTTATCTACCCTGAATCAGTTCCGTGATATCTCCACAGGGTCTCTGAAGAGGGGTGCAAGACATCAGATCACCATTTCTCCATGCCTGGTATGAAGTTCTGGACCCACCCATGCTATGGAGAAGTACACCCCTGTGAGAACTCTGAAATGTAGCACAAAATTATATCCCTTGTACTTTCATGGCTGCAGAACTGACAAGTGTATCAGCTGAACCATCTCAGAGGTAGGTATGGGGATTTTCCTGCAGGTAAACTCTGGGTGTGGCCCTAAATCTATCCTGGAGGCCACTTCTGCACAACACTGCAGACCTGCTATTCTGGCCCTTAGAGTCTGGAAGACCCTAACCAGTGCTACAGTGCCAGGTGCATCTGATACTGAGCTACTCCAATTTCCAGGAGCATAAACCTACACTAAAAGCCAAAGAAAACTTTCAGAGACCAGAATAATAGTTTGATTTTCCATCCCATTCCTGCCTACTATCTAGGCATAATTCAGGATCCTCCCATAACCTGTTTATACTTTCTTTCTGTAGCAAGGTTTCTGCTTCACTTACTGTAGTAATGCTTACAATGTTGTTGCAGCGTATTTGGGAGGGTCTCCTCAAAGCTGCATCCCTCTGGTTGCAGATGCTCAGCTGCACAATGCTCAGACTCAAAATGGTTTCATGCTGTCTTCTTTGGCCCACAAGCAGTTCTCTGTTGTGATCCACGACTGAAGGCTGGATGCAGCAAAGATGGGCACTGTTGTTTGTTTAGATAGCATCTGACATGAGTTTTGATTTCCTTGCAGCACTTCATAGTCTTTGTCATTTGCCTTATTACAGTCCTACATTTTGTTATCCAAGTTGAAGTGCTTTAGGTTCAATCATAAAGTACCATCTCTCTGATGGTTTTCAATGTAGGGTTGTCCCTGGGAGCATGTTTTGTTGGCCTTTCACATTGTAAAACAATTGTGTGCAATTATATTAGGGCATGAAGAACCATGATGGATAAATGGTTGTTAGTTTGAGTTTTCCCAGCTAATTTAGTTCCTCCAGCAGCACAAAGAAAAATGCTTTGAAAGAATGTACTCCACACAATCACTGTCCCTTGTTGGCTTTCTTCAATGCTGCAGAGACATTTATTACCCTTTCCTAGAACAAAACACGGTGTTAAATATAAAAGCAGTGGTTCAAACAGCCGTAAAAAGTACTGGGACATACTGTGGTTCAATCAATTTCAAAGCTTAGATTTAGGGAAAATTTATAGTTAGGGACTTTATTTTTACAAAAGCTTGGATTAGTTATTTAATATTGATCTTAAGATTATGATAAAATACATTTCTATTTATTTCTGTGAGGAAAAAATTCATAACTGCAAAAATTTCTGGGCCTATGTATTGGATGGGTGAAGATGCATGCAGGTCTCCCTGGCTCAGGTCTTTGCAGACTGTGATTATGGAGTACTAGAAGAGAGTGGGGTATGGGAGGGAGAACCCGAACCACTGAAGTGATATGCTTCTGTATCTCAAGACAAAGCAAAGTGACCCAGGAAAAAAAGCAGAAACCATTCTGATATTGTGTGGATTTTGTTAATAAAATGTTTTAATTGGTCTCCTTTATAGCAGAACAGAGAATTATAACCTTTGCATATCTTTGCTTTGGTCACTTTGCAAATCTATTTAGCAAATACATAATTCTGCCTTAAAATATCTGCTGTTATGAGATCAAAATAGTCCTATAGAAAAGATGTCACTTCATTATGTTCTTCTGGGCTAGACTGGAATACTTTGGGTATCACACTTGTTACTTAATACAAATCAGGACAGAAAGTTTCTCTATTTCCATTTTTTATAATACTTTTCACAGTATACCAATTACATCTGTATTCATACTAGGTAACACCTGATTATAGAAATAATTTTCTTTTAATCAATAGACTAGCAAATGCCACTCAACGAGTAAAATATGTTTCTGTCCGGATCAAAACAAATGTAAAGTGAGTCAAACAGAGAATGCAATTCAGCAGTGGTAGGCTAAGCTAAGTTAGGAGGATATTCTGACTTTCAAAGCCAAATACATTGATGCAGAGTCAAGATTACTTTAAAAAGCTGAAACATTAAAGGGAGAGAAATGCCCAGATCATGCATTACAGCAGCTTCATCCCTACTCTTCACCATACTAATGGGCTGATAAGAAAAGACAAACTATGAAGTCATGCAGGTCTTGAGCATGTTATGATAGTACATCATGATTTTTGTCCATTCTTAAGGAAAAGATTCAACCAGAACTCACTGTAAACCTAACCTAGCTGATTTATCTGAGTCTATAGCTGTTTTGCTTCATCAGAGAAGACAAAATAATTAAAGCACACCAATGTTTCTATGCCTAGATGTCTTTACAGAAGGACTTGCATGGACACTGCTCACATTAAATTCACCTGTTGCCTTTGAAGACAGCAGTCACAGTATTATTTCTCACTGTATTTGTTAAGCTGGAAACTAAAATCAAGGCATCGTCTTATGACATGTTGGCTTGGGTACGTGTCTGCTGTAGCACTTTTCTGCATGTAATATTTTAGACTTGCTCCTGTATACCATCATTCCCTATGGCAGGTAGGTTAACAAAACTGTTTCATTAGCTCGTGAAGTACAAGTCGGAGTTCTGGGGGTTCTGTCTTACAGTCTATATGTGGCTATTTGACAACTAGAGCAAGTGTACGTGCAATATCAGAGCATGGATCATTAGCACTGGCAGGTCCTCAAAAGGTTCGTGTTTAAATTTACCTACTGTTCAGTGCTTTGAAGAAAATATCACTGTTACTTATATTGATTTCAGATGTCACAGAAATCTAGTCTATGACTCTTCAAGATCTGAAGGTTAAACTTTATGCCAGTGCCTAGGAATCTTGATAGCAGTAGCACAAGCGTGAGCAGAATGAGTTAAGACCACTAGGGAACTGAGCAAATCAGCAAGGAAGGGAGGCTCCAAGGTCACTCAGTACCCTGGAGAGAAAAGGCTTGAAGAAACACTATTCTTTCACAGCTGTAATTCGTTTAAATAGCTTATTGGTAATCAAAACCCAAGACTATACGTGGAGCAGAGGAAATAGTAAAGCTCTACCAGTTTCTACCAGAGGAGCCTGATCCATAGCCTATTACAGTTGAGGAAGGAGTCCCACCAAGCTGCGTGAGCTTTGGCTGATGCTGCAAATGACTTAGGGACTCCACATCATTGACTGCTAGGTGAAAACATCAAATTCTTAAAGTCTGTCCTCACAAACCCAAAAAATACCAACCAATCTACAAGTAGCTAATATCAGCACATCCCCAAAAATCCAATTAGTGGCTGCAACCCTGAATTTTATCCTTGTCCGAGAATATATCTTGTTCCTTTTCACAGTGGGTTTGCACTTTACCCCCTCCCCAACACGCACACTTCAGTAGCTGACTTCTCCTATCCATGCCAAATTGCAGACAATTTCCTGTGAAGTAATTTTGTCAGAATTGCCTGTGCACCCACCCATCCCATCCCAATTTTATTCCATGGCATCTTGTTTTCAAATTAGTTGCTATCTTAAACAGCTTACTGCCTTCAATCTGTTCCTCTCAGGATTTTGTTTACCTCTGAAAATCTTCATTTTACTCCAGTTCTTCCTCAGGCTGCAGAGGCCAGCACAGGCTAATCCCTCCTCATAACTCAAAGTCCAAACCTCTAGAGTATTTAAGATTTTCCTCATAACACCTTTTCAATTTCAAACCTCTAAGCAATTTTACCAGTGACCAGAATAGCATATAATATTAATATTTCTCAAGTTTCAGTACAGCAAAATGACCTTTACTTATTTATGGTGTATAATACCACTCACATGAACTTCCCAAACAGTGGAAATTCGGGGTGCTTTCTTCATAGCTGTGACTGTAATTTCTGTCAAAGCACGCACAGGTACCACTTTGCTACCTTCTGTTTCAGTAATAGATCTTCTATTTGTTATTGTACTGGGGAAAAAAAACCAACAAACTAGCTCACTGAACACTCCTTCCCCCAATCTCTTCTTCCTCCTGTTTTTCACTTTTTATGTGCAAATGTCTATAGCTCCTGCCAGGATACCAAGACAACCCTGCTTTGTCCTTTACAAGCACCAGAGACAATAAGTGCTGATTGCAAGTAGGATATCTAGTTGAAATGAATCATGCATCCTAGTCGTTAAGTCCTTTTCTCTTCTTAGGTGAAAAATCAAAGTCCTCTCACATATAATTCACAATGGATGAAATTCGCTGCTGAGCAGAAGGCCAACCAAAATTCTGTACAGTGCGGAATTGCCTTTAAAGCACTGGTTTGAAGGTTTCTGAAAGCAAAGGGAAATGAAATGTCTCTGTGCCAGCCCACCTGCTCAGGGTTGAATTTCACTCTTTGTGAACTGTCTAGGAGAAGAGTTTGATTTTTATTCATGTGCTTATTGTTTGAAATTACTTGAAACATACTTCGTGCCTATGCATTTCATAGGTGCATTGCCTTATCAGTAGTAGAAATATGCAGAGATATTATTATGCAGTGGCCTGTTTCCACAAAGGACTCAGTTATTGATTTGCTCATAGTTGATTATCAGAGGTGATAGTGGTTTAAGTTGTAAATGCTCCATTTTGCTGTTGGTGCAGTAGGCACAGGTCAGTCTCATTTCTCTTTCTTAATGGGATGATTCCCAAATCTACGGTGAGTTTTAAAGCTGAATTCTTCTAGAAAGATATGCAGTGTGAAAAGGTAAAGACTGTTGACATAGTTGTTCCTAATGTTTTTCAAGCAATTCACTTAGATGGAATTTTGAAAAGTGGGGAAAAAAAAGAAAAGCATTGACTCAAACCGATAGCATTGCTTCAAATAGATGTGTGTGGATGGATTTTCACTAGCTTTTAGTTCAAGCACATATTCTTCTTGAACAAACAGGATATTCTGCACAAATGTAGTTGTGGGGATGCTAATGTTGTGTACATTGTTCTCCCCATCCACTCCATGGATGTTTTATTGTTTATTGAAAACTGTATAAACTTCTCAGTACCCTATCCAAGCTCATAAACTTCTTATTTAGACAAATAAACTAGTTATCTAGGAAAAGTACTGGAAGGAAAAGATCCCAACTGTGTAACCCAGAGCTGGGACTTGGCTTCTGGGACTGCTCACACAGGACAGCAGTACTGGCAGACAGCCCTGAAGGGTCACGGTGCAGTCAGTTCTCAAGTGGAAGGAGAGAGGCCTAGGGATTCAGCAGCCTAAGGATTTTCTTATTCTTTTCATGTAAATGCATGGAGAATAGTTCCTCAGGAAAACACAGCAGGATAAAATCTAAATGGGGACAACTTTGCAGTTTTCCTGCTCCCAGTTCCCTTATCAATGTTTCCTGACACCTCCTAAAACTTAGCCGTAAACAGCACTACAGAGTTTATATCATTATTATCTGCTAAGACAGCTTTCATAAATCAGGATGGACTCTATAATTTCCCACATCCATTTGAAATATTGTAAGGCCTTCCATGGAAAATAACATGGCATATTTTTTCCTCCAGCATACCTAAAAATGTGGGTTTGTGTTGGTCTGGGAGCAGGGGGCTTGCTTTCAGGCTTTTTTTCTCATTCTTTGTTCCTTATGAGCATTTCCTCATGGCAGTAAGGGATTGTGCTGGTCAACCTGCTTATTTACCAGACCCATCAGGGAAAGTCATGCAGTTTTGTATTTGAGAACCTTTCCCATGGAAGAGGTATGTGGCTTGTCTTGCAGCAAGCAAGCAAGGGGGTGAAACCTTTGAGCCCTGTCGTCTCTTTAGGGCTGGAACGTAGCTGTGTGACCCTTACCACTGAGAGGGAAAAGCAGTCTGAAAAAAGGAGGTGGCAACATAAGTCCTGCCATAGGCATGGAGGGCAGCAGCCTCAGACCCACTCTTTGCCCACTCCCCTAAAACTCTCCCTCTGTCCCATGCAGTATGTGCTCCCCAGATACTTCAGCCCCTGGTTGTCTTGTCCAGCTTCTGGCACCTGTGATGCTGTTGAGGGAGACAGCAAGACTGCAGCCACAGAAGAGGTTCTGAGTTGCTCACAGCTGTGGGATTGTCACTGCTAACACTCAGTGGAAACGGGCAACCACAGGCATTTATGTCCTGCAGGCAAGGTACAACTGCTGTCTCCAGAGAAGGATTTGGGAATTTCTAGCTGCCTTCGTCTCAGAGGACCTTCTAGGCATTGAAGCACAAGACCTTGTCAAACTAAACTGCCTGGGCAGACGCTGGAGCATTTTCGGCCTATGCCAGCCAGTATACTTCCAAAGGGTGTCCCAGTGAGTTTTGGGAGGTCACAGACATCAAGAGCTGCTACCAGCAGGAAATTTGCAGGGACCCAACCTTTTTAATGATCCTGAGAGTATGGAGCAGTACAGAGCAGGTCTGTCCCTACCCATGAGGCTCACCTGGCCTCGCAAGCTCCGCAGTTGGTCCCCTGGCAGATGGTGGGCTCTGGATGCCACCTCTCCCAAGGCTGTGAGGCAGTTATCTTACCCCTGCTTGTGCGGTGAATGCTCTGACACATTTCTTGGGTGGGACAAGTGCTGGAGTCTGAGATTATCTTTGCATTTATTGCAGCACACTTCCCAGCCCTGATGTGAATGAACCACCTGTACAGAGGGTTTTTCAAATAGTTTTTATGCGGCTTTCTGGCATCAGCGAACACGTATTTACAGAATAAGGCCCTTCCTCTGGCATTAGTACATGCTGCCAAGCATAGTTATCCTCACTCTTAGCCTTGCAACAGGTGACTTGCTGACTTCTGCACTCATTGCTCCATCAGCCATAAAGATGCTCTTTACTGGAGTGAGCACTGCCTTTGGTTATTCACTTCAGCACCTTCTCCCTTTCAACTGCTGGCTGATTTCTCAAATCTTGCTGCAATGTGATAGAGTACCAAGCATCATCTGATACAAGGGAAATAGCTTATACACAGTATGTCCCTTCATGCTTAGTATCAAGCTTGTTTTCTTCACAAAAAAAAAAAAATAGCAATGGTGCTACAGTGGTGCTACAGCAATAAACCAGCCAAAGGAAAGGGCCCTGCTTTCATTCCCCTTAACAGCACACAGCATGAAACCATATCCACACACAACTATAAGGACACAAATACTCCTACTGCACCCCAAACTCCAGGCTGTAAAGAGAAGTCAACTGGTGAGAAGGCAGCTTTCCCATTTGAAGGCATGCTCCAGGAAGTCAGATGGGCAGATCAGGAGGACAGGAATTTACCAGGGGTAAAAAGCAAGGTGGTAATTTCTCAGGGGTAAAATAGAAACCAAAATGGAGGTTTAGCGTACATTTTGTTAATGCAGGTTGGACAAAATTTTCTTTGCAACAATTGATGGCCTACAGCAGCCTCCCTGAGACAGCGCAGTCTAAGAGACCTCTAAACCAACCTTGGAGTGATGGTAGAACTGGGTAACAAATAGTTTTCATTTTTATTTGTGATTTTCAAGCAATTTTTTACCTATTGTGATCTCAGGGAATTTCCACTGTCCTAGACACAAGAAGTTGCCATTCCAAAATTATCAGTGAATTAAAAAATGAGCTAGTTATTTGCTCCTCTCTTTCTAAGCATCAGATATTACCAATCAGCAGGCACCTGGCCCATGCTGTGGGTTGTTTTGCTGTGATGTGTCAGTTTCTTGTCAGTAGCTGCAAGTAAAGCATTTTAGGTAAAGTCACTCATCTGAAGCTAGAACTTGATCAAGCCTTCTTGTAAAACCAATGAAGACCGGGTTTAGACTTCAGCTGACATTGTGTAAAGTTACCATTGTTCTTAGCGTTCACTTTATAGTAAATATTACATATTTAAAACCATCTCGTAGTTTGTTCGTAGTTTAAATTGGTACTGTTTTTTGCAACATTACAACATTTTTGAGGTTTTGATACACACTACTTTCAGACACTGGTGAGAATGGCCAGAAGAATACTGAAAATATTTATTTGTTCCTTATATTGATTTCTGCAATAAATGAGTCAGTAAAAGAAGATGAAGGGATCATATATGCTATGTATGAGTTATAGACACTTCCAACATTCTTCTTTCTAATTCACACCTCAATAACATTACGGAAAATGTATGGTGTCAGTTTCATTAGTCTTTGCCTTCTCCTTCCAGAAATACGAAGTAGATATTGATTTTACCAAATTAAAATATAATCCAAATCTTTGGCTATAGGAGTGCACTGGTTTTCTAACTATCATCAATTTTGTCCTCTGACCTGTACTTCGAACACAAGTGTATTAAAATGATCTATTGGTTTCTGATATAAGTAATTGTTTGTAGACGTGTTATTGTCTCTGGAGTCTGGAATTTGGCTAACTCTTTTTAGGCTGGTTGTGCCTCAGCTCCAAAAGTCTCATGCCTGCTGCTAAAATAGGGTTGTTCATTTTCTGGCAGTAAATAATGAAATGAAACAAATACAATCTGTAATGAAATCAAATGCAAGTAGAATGAGTCCACAATTCAATTTGGATTTAATATAGTTGCTTAATCCTGTTAAGGGGTGCCCTCATGAGAAAGATGCTTTAGCAGCCCACAGCAGAGCTGGAAATGTGAGGACAGGCAGTCAAAGCTGGCTTCACAGTGCGGTAGAGAACGAGAGGGAACAGTATGCTTTTGCATCATTCCACAGAGCCAAAGTCTGATGACACCATTCTGGACAGACTGAAGGTTGCTGATGAGACTTCATAGAGAGCATGGAGAAAGATGTAACAAGTTACCAGGGTAGGAGAATATTTCCTGTTTTCTGCTTGTTCTGAAAGATCCAAGGGGCATGGGGAAGTACTGCATCGATCTGTTTGGATACACGTGCCATTTTTTGTTTTCCTGTGGTGGAAGTGTCTTGCAAGAAGCCAGACTCATCATTATATAAAGGAAAGGAAGCTTCATCTGTGGGAGAAACAGGAAGAGAGAAACACTATAAACGAACTGTCAATGTACAGAAGTAGAAACACTCGTTCATTTTTGTGGAGTCATGGTTTCACCTAGGAATAATTAAATCTTGCGAGAGACAAAAGGAAGCTTATGCAGTTATATAATAAATTCTATTTTTCAGATACAGTTCTTAAATATGAATTGCATTTTTTCTGCAGGAAATGCACATTTTTTTTACAGGCATAGAACATCTTCCACTAGAATTCACTGTGGAGAATAAGTGACATCTTATTGCTCTAGTAAGATAAGGAGCAAAGGACTTGCTGTGCTCATAAAAGGGGCTATGGAGCTAGGTAGGAGGAAATTGTCTGGGTTATCAGCATCAGGATGTGAAAAAACACACCTCTCTAACTACTTTAGAGGCTGGGGCTGCAAAAAAAAAAAACCTAGGACACTAAAACCAAACCATTGTTACATCACAACGTAGTTATCCTACAAAGCTATTGTTTTTCCTGTCTCTCTTCGAAGTAACTCCTCATACAAGAGATGTCAGCCAAGAAATATTTGCCACCGAGTCCTGGCAATGCAGGTTTCTTCTTGCTTTTCAAAACTTTTTGTATTCCTCTCTTCCCCTGCTTTGAAATAACTTCTCCTGACTTATCCAGCTAGTCACATTCTTGGAAGTTTTACTAAACTTCATTTGCAGTAAAAAGCACTGGCAGAACTGTCCTCATCCAGTTTATTTGTATCTATTTTGGTGAGACAGCCGTTTCCAATTTTTAATATTATTTTACTGAACTCTAAAATATTGGCCAGCCGTGTCCAGACTCTTTTATAGTGATTATAAATCTGTTGACAATGGCCTGGTTTTTACTTATTTCTGTGAACCTCTTAAAAGCAGTTTTTTTAAGTCCCAAGTTTCTACAGACCATGCGTTGAAAATCACTGGGCTCTACTGATTTCTAAATCTGGCTTCCTTGGTGGTGCAGTGCTTAAATGGGGTGATCATAAGGTGAAGCTGTGGAGTCCAAGTTCATTCCCTGCTCCTTAATGTCCAAAACAGGGAAAGTCATCTCCTCTCCATGTCATGAGTCATGACCAGAGCATCAGTTAAGTACATATGGCCCAGGAGCAGACTGTGGTCTCCTTTACCTGGGCACATACCTTCTGAACTGTCTCAGCTAACTGGTGGCTGGTGTCCTCAGTGTTCAAAACGCAAATGTTGCATGCTGTGCAATGCTAATTGTGATAAAACTGACACTTCGACTCAGTGGGCCTGCTGCTTGAGCAGGTTGCCTGGACATGGAGAGTTGGGTTCCCACCTTGGATGCTGCCATTGGAGACCTCTAAAGGCCCTCAACTTCTTAGATACTCAAATGGGATGCCTAATGTCTGTCTGTGTGAATAAGTTGTTCACTTTCACTGCGTATCAAACTCTCCATTTAAGTTCAGGTCTTCTTCTGTTCTAGCCTTATTTTTCCCCCGTGTCTTTCCTTTGATTTCAGTGGGTGATGATGTTGAATATCTAGAGTGGAAGATGACTAAATTGGTCCTCAGAATCACAGGTAAGTTACCAGGAAAGTCACACAGTTACAACTATTTTTTCTCAGCTATACACTGAACAAGCTGAAGAGGAAGTCACTGAGGCAGTATTAACATCAAACCCCAAGCAGCCACTTCTGCAATGTCATTTTTCAGAGCAAAGTCACTTGTCAATGCCAATTCATTTTAACCTGCGTGTTGGCAAGAAGGTACAAATGAAAGGAACTGCATCCTTCAGCCTGGAGAGGTCATGGTAGAGCTGCATTTTGGGTCTTTGCGTACCCTAGTGACCTGATCTTCAGCGAAGTTACAAGCTCAATAGAAATACAACTTGACATTATCGTTACATTAAGGCATTTAGATAGCACCATGAATATACATACTGCTTTAGAGAATACAGGTAGACATATTCTCTGCCCTAAAGACCTTAGAATCTGAATAATGAAGTAAAGTTACAATTGGCACTTAATCTGTTGAATAACTACTATTGCACAGCAGACCCTTAGCTACTTTAATAACAGAGTTGTATCACCTAATCTCATGTACTGATATTTAGTACTGAGTTAAAGAACTGTAGACACTGAGTTGTTAATACCGTTTCCTGTGCTTCCTCAGTGTTCCTCAGTGTTCCTCTTCTTCAGTCTTTTTTAGCTAACTGCCACCTAGATACAGCCCTATCGAGCTTGTCAGATCATGGTCCAGGCTCCCAGCCAAGTGGAAACAAAATTTTAATCCAAGTTGCTCGTTGTCAGAGAGGGTGAATTGATCTAAATGACCTGGTCCCTCAGTTAGAACTGTTTTACTTCTGTGTGATTTTGAGAAGAATGTGGTGTATCATTGAACACATAGCCCTTTTACTATCCTATGTGTCATTCGGTATCACCATTAGGAGAAGGTTGAACAGAAGGAAATGTAATGTAGAAAGCTGGAGATTTCAACACATTTGATCTGAGAAAACATTAGGAAATGATCATTTGCCTTTGAGTTTTATATCACATACGTACAGAAATAATTCCAGTATGTCCTGCTGGATTAAGAAATATACTTAGTGTCAGATGTTGGAGTATAGTTTTCTTGTTTGTTATTGTGATTGAAATGCAAGTATTGGGAAACACATGCAAAGCGTTGGTCCTCTAATCAAAGAAAGATGTTTGTAGTTTTAAGACTGCCAGAAGACAGAACAGCTTCTTCCTGGTTCTTCTGTCTTACCATCCAGGGGAGCCAAACATGGTTCATCTGTTCTGAGCAGCAGGACAGAGATCCTGTCCTACCCCCTGGTGTCATCTCTCCTACCAAGAACACCAGACCGCTCTGAAGAGTCTCTACCTCTGGGGTGAAAAAAGGCAGTTCTGATGCCAGCTCACATCTTGCCTTTAGAAGAGAAAATAATGCTGTTTCTGAGTTATTCCAGATTGCTGGAACTACTAATTGTGTTCCTGTGTGCAACCATTAAAATACAATTATACCTTTAAAGAAGGAAATAATGAAAGCGTTATACTTAGCCTACCTTAAAGGAAGAATATTAGACCACTTTATTCTTTGTTGCTATTGCCATTAATGTAACAATAAACAAAAGTTGTTGTCCCAGTTTGGACATGTTTATTCTGCTAAGAATATACTTTCTGGTGAGCAAAATCCCTTTTCTGAAGTGGAGAGTTAGCCGTCGTTATCTCCATTACTTGGCATGGCATTCGTGAAGGTACAGTATCGAGCCCCATATGTAGTGACTGTGGCATAAAAATCACAGAAAAATTGCCTCAACCAATATTACCATCTCTCATCCCATGCCCCTTACCCCCACACAGAATAGGTCTGTAGCATAGCAGCTCCCATGCCCTAATTTTAAAAGGACACATTGTCTTTGTTCAGTGATCCCTGAAGTATTCCTCACTGGAACTCATAGACAGTTTTTGAGAAGGTTTGTTTTGTTTTGTTTTGTTTTCAATTTCAAACATGCTTATTATGGAACTTCTGTTTGGAGAGGACTACACAACCTGGAACAGCCAAAATCTCTGTTTGGTCATTTCTTGTTTTCCTGGAGTCATAGACCACAGCTCATCAGTTTTCTGCTGGTGAGTTTTATCTGTTGAGTGGAACTGCTTCATAAGATGAGACACAGAGCAATACGAGCTTCCTCACTAGTCCTTGATAGTTTTGTGGGAAATTTCCAAATTCCTAGTTTCCCAAAACATATCCTGAAGGACAGGTTCTTTGGACTGTTGCCAGTTTCCTACAAATACGTTAACTTGTGACTGTAGTGTGTGATAAAGTTATTGCTTTCCACAGAACCAAACAGTAGAAAAACTTAACGATAAAATAAAATAAATAAAAAAAAAAAGCTAGACCTAAGAATTTAAAGGGAAGATTAGGGAAAACGGGTAAAATAACACGTGAAATGAACAAGAAGTGTGATTACTCTGTGGTTTTAAAACTGGAAATCCTTTTTTTGCTGGTTAACATCTGTTTCTGAGGAATCTTGTCATTTTTTTTTTATTTCAGGCATCAAGGATGGCTGAAGTTCTGCAGAAATACTCTCTCCCTTTTCCCTTGCGTTTGTTAGGATGCATTCATATGGCTCTTTTCCTGTTGTTATGGCACTAAGCGGTTATTTGTCCTTAAACAGGCAAGGGGAATATGAACTATGTAAATGCTCTTCTACATAGTAGCCAGATATTCCTGGCACCCATATCTAAGGTATTTTTTAAAACAGACATTATTCATTCTTACTCAGCCTATTAACCTTGCCCCTAGCCCATTCAAAAGTGTTCCTTATTAAATATTTCACAATACTACGTATTGTATATAGATTATATTTATTTTCTATTGAGCTCATGGCTGCTGGTAAGCCCAAGGTTTCTCTCGAGCATATGGCATACAGCACAAAATTAACAAAGTGATTACTTAGGGCTGCTCCTGGTGATCCAGATCCCCATGGGGATGTGGGAGAAGGCACGACACCAAGGTGTCCTGTTGCTTGTGTGAGTTCTTAAGTCACACTGAACCATTCTGCTGTTGGCAGCCATTTGTCCATTTCTAATTTTAAAAAAAGTCAGATCTCACTCTTGCTTCAGACAGAAACAGATATATAGGTCAAGGCCTCCTTTTATTTAAGAAAAGAGAATGCTTTGGTGACCAGCCCCATTCCTGTCTTAGGCATGAGTTCACCTCATTTCACTTTAAGACATTTCGCTGAACCTACTGACTCATACAGGGGATCTGGGGACACATTGAGAGGAAGGAAGGCACCGCTGCCAGATGCATAAAGTTAAGAAGAACAAGACGGGGTATCTAAGCTCCTGTGTTTGGAGCTGCTGAGAACATACCAGTGTGTAATGCGAGCTCCTATGTAGCCAGGACCCAACTTTCCCTGGTCCCTGTTGCGGTAGCACAGAAATATTATGATGATGAACATGGTGCCACCACTTTATCTCTGCAGCTTCTACTATGGAAGATAGACAGCTGCAACTGGCACAACTAAAACCAACAGTCTGTGCTTCTGTTTAAAGGTAAGTGGAGATGAGAGGAAGAAGAAAGTGAAACAAATGCTTATTTGAGCAATCAAGGCACTAGGGGAGTGTGTAAGGAAGCATCTGAGAGTAGCTTTACTACTCCATCTCCCTTTCTGCCACCTGAAAAGTAGGGAGGCTCGGTATATATGTCACAGCCCTGGCTAAATAGTTGCCCTTCCACACATAGGAAAGCACGAAAGTACAGCTTTTTTGCCAAATCTGGAAGCTGGCCAAGCTCTGTGGTATTTAGCAGTCATGACTTTGTCTTCATCTGCACAGATTAAATATGGATGTGTATACTAATTATGTAAATGCAAAACTGCAGATCTCAATCAAGTAGAGCCAAGGATACGCTATCCTTTGCAAGTGCTGACTGATGCCATACATGCAAGAAAAACAGAGACCATTCAGCTCATTGCTATGTATATTCTGGAGAGGGGACGGAAGTAAAGTGTTTTATAATGAGAGTGAAACTATAAATGCCATAACTTTGTATAATACCTAATATCCTCTACTCAGCAAAACAGAATGCTTACTTAGCAGGAGACAGCTCTAGAAGGAGGTGAAAACACATATTTAGAGTGAGATGAACACTATCAACTGGAATCAAGACACTCATAATAGTTTTAATCAAGGGCTGAAACTGGGCTTTGATGTGACATGGTATAAGCAACTTATTTTTCTGTAACTTCATGTAAATCATTAACAAGTACATAGAAATCGGTGGTACTATGACAGTAAAAACTTGATGTTTTGGGGCAGAGGATGGATAAACTTTCCAGGTTCAGCTTTGTGACTCGATGTGGCACCACACAATTTCATCTGTTTGTCTGCACGCTTTGTTTTAAACGGAAGAGCATGATGTAGGCTTTCAATGAAGGTGAATTGGATTGTTCTTGTGGAATTCCCAGATTCCTGTCAATACCCACGCAAAAAATGGTGCATTGTTAGTGAAACCTCACCCTGCGGCCAATGACTAGCACCCATCTCCATTCCCTCTGCTCAACTCAAAAACTGAATACTCCAACATCTGCTGTCAAACCACAGGTTATACCACCTGGGGCCTGTCACCAGGATATTGTTAAAGCGCTAGAAAATTAATTTCTTTGCCTATCTGACAAGGCCCATAAAAAGGATAAGCAACTTATCCATTTGTGAAAGTTAGGGAAGACAGAAAAGAAAGCAGAGGCGTGAGAAAGGGAAGCTGACCAGCAGCTGGCCAGTACAAGAAGAGGTATAGACAAGAAGAACACAGGGCAAGGCAGAGACCAAGCACTCTGCCATCATCCAAATTCAATCAAAACGGGACTCAAAACAGCCAAACCCCAGCACTTCCATGTCTCCCAGACACCATTCTCTCACCTGCACTTCTGCCATCAAAGATGAGCATTGAGTGCTCCCTGCTCAGCACCAGCACTCAGCACAGGACATCTACTGAGAATGATTACTTCCACTAAAGTCACAAGTAGTTTTGACTCCTATTTATCTACCACCTCCTTCCAAGGGCTTGAGATAATCTGGTTTTAGCATATCCTTGCACTATGATGGGTGTATTGAATAGTTCTAGCTAAGTAACATACTTATTCCTTCGTGGGTTTTCCACATCGACTTTGTGTTCTGTACATTCTGACTGTTGGCATTAAGGTGGCTGTCATCCTCATTAGTGAGTTGTGTCAGGGTTTTCTGGTGGTATGAACGCAAGAGTGATTTGTAGGTGAGGTAAGTGTAATGCATATTCAGAATAGATCAGTTAGGCATGAAAGTGACCTGCAGGTTAGGATCAGCATCTAGCTCCCAGCTGCTCTTATGCTGCTCCTGTTGACCCAGCAGATTCAAGCCTGGAATATAAAGCTGCTCTGCTCCCATTGACTGTGATGACTGTGGCAGTTGGTTGGGATGTGCTCTGGTATGTTACGTGTGGTTGTACAGTTTCTCTGTATCCAATGACAGGTGTCAGAAAGGCCAGGACTCTTTAAATAGACAGTTAGCACATAAATACCTCTTTGATAATCTCAGATCTTGGATATGGAGAAGATTTCCTTTCTACACACAACCCCTTTTTCATGTCTATCTTAGCTGAATTTGCATCGCAGAGTTGAACTGCTATGGATGGACAAACCATTCCGGGAAACAGGTTTTCCTGTTGAATTGGCTTGGGCATTGACACCTTAACATGTCTTCTCTCCTGAGAACCTCTGAACTTTCTTAGTTTCAGCTGTCTAAACATTTTCCAGGCCACATATGAGAGTGGAGCTAGAGAGATAGCCCTCCCAGAGAAAGTGTAGGGTCAGAAAGATAATGAATCTGTTGACTCTGCTCTGCACTTGGACAGACATGAGTACCAGTATGGAAGGTGGACTGAAGGAGAGATTCAAGACCAGCTAACAGATATGAGATAAATACATGACCACTTAGCATGTGGCACTGAACTACCTTTTCAAAAAGTAGTTGCTAACCATACTGAATATCTCATGAAAGACTTTCTGAGCTTGGAGTGCATGTCTAAGTAGTTAATCTACTCTTGGTGCATTTTGTTCATTAACGAAAGAGCTGGTAGAAAACATTAAGTGCTGTACCTCTACAGTTACCAGATGGCCAACCTTCATGCTGAAGAACTCTTGAAGACCAATCCGCATGTGATGCACCATGTGAAAAAGGTTATCTTCAGGATTCATTATCTTCAGGATACAAGTGGGCTATTTTGTGATATACAGCAGTATTTGAACACTTGCAATCAGCAAAATGAAGTTGCTATTCCTCTCTAATCCCTTAACAACCATATCTCCCTTCGCTGATGCCAGGTATTTGCTTGGCCCTAGAAATTCTACCTGAACTCACACTCATGGTGCCATCAGCATATGTGGCTCACATGATTCAGACCATGCCAATTTACCTAATGCAAGTCCTCTCTCTGCTTAGTTTAACAGATTACTGATGCACGACTTTGGCTATTTATCTGAAAAAGGCCTACACTGTGCGACTTGTTATTTCTTTTTCTGTTGATTTAAATAATCTATACTATGTATTGCTAACTGAGGTTTCACCTTCCTAATTACAGACAGCAATCTTTTACACCAGGAGCTCCAACCTTCCTGATGTAGTGCTATCAGAGCCTGCACTGGCAGCTCCCGCATACATTTGTGTCTAGGAGGAGGCATTTGGGTGCCCAAGCTTCCAGCTGCATGCTTCAGGAATCTTTGCCGTGTATTATACTTCTGCCTTTATTCTGGTAGGTTGTGTATGTGTGTACTCACCCGTTCTTTCCCTTGCACTTCACCTGTTCACTCACATTTTTATAACAGAAAATTGGAACTACTATTAAACATCTGAAGGTTAATGTAGGCATTTTAAAGTGTTCCTAACCCTGAATATATGATTTTTAAAATATTTTAACTTAACAGTGATATTAAAATTGTAGACGAATTGAATGCTTCAAGATTTGTTAGACACAGACAACAAGTTAAATATATATACGCATTCATATATATTTAAACTCAGCTCCAACTTTTTTGAGCCATGAGCTTTAGCTTAACTTTTACTCCTAGAGTTTGCAAAATTTTATTCAAAGGTCAACTAAAAAAAATCATTAGGAAACTGAAAAGTCCTCTCACCTGTTCAAGTGATAACCTTGTGAGAATCTGAACTGTATATCTCTTTAATCTCTGCCCATGCTTCTTGCAAACTTTGAAACATCAAATCAGGTTTGAGATGCAAATGTAAATTGTGTGAAGTGACAGGCAGTGATGAAGAACTGTGTGATAGGATTCCTTATCTGTGGACTGCATAACAGATGAGGGGTTTTAGCAATCAGCTTTCCTCAAGAAAGAACAAACTTCTTTAGTGTGTTAACCACAAGCACATTTTTGGTATCGGGTGTTTTATAATGTGCCATAACTGATCCAATGATGGCAGATCAGTTAGAATTCTCTGGACTAAGGTGGACTGGTCAACTCTGCCTTATGTTTTGCACAATTACATTCTGCCTTGTCAATCTCCATCTTTCCTGATGATAGATGTGATGTTCAGTACTACATTTTGACTGGAAAGCATAGGGAAAATATGACAGCAAAAGCTATTAGACTAAGAGTAACTTTTAATAAGTTTCTGCTCCCAAATTCAACCAAAAGAGTTTTGTATTTTAAAATTCAAAATTTAAAATATATTTTCTGTTGCCAGTCTAAAGAGTCCATATTAGGTGAGTACCCACCTGCCCCACCTCCATGTTCTGCTACTTGCTCTCTAGTTTGGATCTGCCATCTATTTCCTTACCAACAAATTCTCATTAATGAAAAAAAAGAAAAAAGCCTCAGCAACCTGTCAGATTAGAGCAATTGGGGACCTCATTCACAGAGCTGATGAAGAAGACAGAACGCAGGCAGAGAAAGTGGAAGTCTTTCCTCTTTCTGGTTTTTTCCTTTGTTCCTCAGGTGTTCTGAGGAAATTAAACATTTCAGTCTTCTGGGCTTTTACTCTACAAAACAGCTGAAGATTTTTTTTTCCTTGAAAATGTTTGGGAAAACTGGAACCTTCTTAAGATCTTCTTTATGTGTACTTACAGATATGTGTACTTACAGATATTATAGTTTGAAAGTATGGTGTTTAATATTATGACAGTAAGAAAATCAGAGTTGGGTTAGGAAAGCACACACACATACCTGACTGAAATTCGCACCACAAGAAGAGTTGAAAGCATTTACCTGGGAATCCTGAAGCACAAATAAGATATTGTGGTTTTGTCACCATGGAGATGCAATTGTTTCTAAAGCTTTTTGCTTTCATTTAGCCATCTATATAATGAGGGTGGAACAGGTCAGAGAGACAGCGAAAGAGATTGGAAAACAGCTATGGGGAGTGCAAGAAGTGCTAAATGATCTGAAAAAAAAATTAATATGGATTACAAAGATTTTGTTTTCATACAATGAACAGTAAAAAGGGGTAAATGGAGACCTCTGCTTTTGTTCCCAAAAATGGTGCATAGCTTTTCCTTAGACAAGTATAAATAATTGAAAATTGCCTGATACCAGGCAGTAAAAGAGAATGGTAATAGGGAGTATAAGATGGAAACAAATTATAATGTTTATAACAGATAGATGAATAGGTGAATAAATTCTAGGCGTAAAGGGTAAATCTTGACATGTCCTGGCAAAGACTCTTACGAAAATAACTGTCAAATCAAGGTTACCACTGCATTTGATTACTCAGTTTGTCCAGGTATATCTAAAACTTCACACTTTCACTTGGACGTATATTTTAAATTTGCATCCTGGGAAGCCTGGAATTTCGTCCCCGATGCATTTTTCAAAATCTTTGTAGAGAGTTAAAGTAAATTCTGTTGGGGAGAATCAAGAAATTAATCAAAGATAAAATCCAATCAAAATTTTGTTTGGAAAATATATCTAGAATTACCTAGTTACACTTAGGATGTTTTATTTTAATATCCATAGCTTTTTCATTGCCAAACATATTCTACAATACATGCACACAGAAGAATGTTCTTGAACAATGCGATTTCATTTTTTCATTTGTAATAACATAAATGAAAACAGTAAAATGTGAATAGTAGGAGTAATAAGTAATAAAATATCTTTCTTCCGTTGTGTTGGAAATCACACCTATTTCATCTGCTTAAGATCATGTATTGGAAATGAAAAAGTGTCAGAAGCCTTTGCAAATTTGAAGCTCACAGCCAAAATCTGTTTAATACAATAGATGTCATGTATGCCAACTTGTTGATTCCAGAAAACTTAGTTTTCAGAAGATGATAAAGCCTTGGCCACCTGTCTGCGGCTGTTTTCTGCTACTTTCACATAGCTTTCTCTATGTAGAAAAGAAGTAAAAGATAATTTGTATTTGTAAATCAGTTCACTAAAAACAACATGGAGATACACCATACTGTGTCCCACTTTCATAAAAACAGTCTTCTCTTGTCGCCATAATGAGGCCAAACACATTTTTTACCTCTTTGCTGCTGAGAACTCTACATATTCTAGTTCATGCCAGTGTCCCAACAACTCTTAGAAGTAAAGCTCACAAAGTTCATTATTTTGGCTTGTTCAGACAGATCAGTGTGATCTTCTTTATTTTTACACACAAGAGGAAGTTCCTTCATCTCTGCTAGACAAGGATTCCCCAACCTGCCAAGCAAATTCTTCCAGTTCATACAATAGATGCCTACATACTACAGTTCTCCCACACACAAAGTCAGGACTGATTCTTATGATTTTCAAGTTTTTAATCTTATGTTGAAGGTTTTGCCATGGTAGAACTTGCTGCTTCTTGATGATTATTAGGGTTATTATTTGAATTATCTTGATAGATTGAAGCCTTATTAGTGCTCTTCAGAATAACCACAGCAACTACAGGACATGGAAGGAAATGTGCTTATATATACAGTAACATGTAAACTTCAAGTGAAGTTGCTTCAGAAAATAACTATTGGATACTGGTGGGGAACATCACTTTTACCAAACTGGCGGAACTTCAGGCCTTCATATTAGGGCTTTGTGTTTTCTCCTCTTTTCAGATGTTAGCGGGTTTTGTATGGCTGGATTTTCTTGCTCTACCATTTCCTAACTCTGTGAAACTATCTGTTTACAATCTTAAATAATCTACAAGTATAGCTTAGCTCAGTGGGGCTAATAAATTCATGTCTGTTGTGAGATGCAATGTGCCTGAAGTTCAGGTATGCTATTGAAGGCAAAGTAACTTTGGCCCACATTTCATTTCTGAGGGTATAAAGACACAAAAACTGGTTAAGATAGTTGCAATATACCGTTAGGTAATTGAAATCTCCATCTCTGCTTGTTTGCGTGCTGATGAGATTAATTCAAGAATCTGGAATTAGTTCATTAAAAGCCAGATGTTCTATCTGTCTCGTCTCTCTCTTATTTTTTTAATGTGGCCTGAGACCACTTTTATTGGTAAGCTCCACATAAACTGAGATATGCTGTGATTATATCTCTTGAACTATTCTCATACTATACTTGTATTTTAAATCATTCTCCTTCACAATGAGGCTTTCATGTCTGATGTTAAGGTATGCTCTGTGCAAAGGTGAGAAAGCTCATCCCAACTAATATAACATTTTATTTTCTAATGTGCTTAATGGCTGGAGACTTGGACTCATCAGTGTTTACAATTTCACATCTCTTGAGTGGTAGCAGATCTAAAACTTTTTAGTAGAGGGTCACCTGAAGAGAAAGTTTCGCAGTAGGTGTGTGTACATGTTTGTGTGTGTGTGTGTGCAACGTAATGAAAGTTTAAGAGAAGAGTTTGTTATCAAAGGAGAACAATATAGTTTATTCACTATCAGGGCAATACTAAAAGGGGGGAAATATTCAACTAGGGAAGCATGAAGAAGAACTCTTTGGTATGTGTGTAGTTAACTAATCCATGCCAAAACTCTATTGTCATGTGCTTGACAAGTCCAGATGTATACTGCTTTCAATCCACGTTTCAAGATATGCCCAGAGAAAATAATAATTTCTGGAGTTCTCTGGGTATATGTGGGTTCATCCAAGACCAACCTGATTAAAAGCAGTTTTTTCTGGATTCTGCATCATTTTGAATGTATTGGTAACATATACAGACAAACAATTCAATCACTGGAAGTATACCAAGCTGTGTATCAAACTACCCAAGATCTGAAATAAATAATTGCAAATCAATCCCTTTTTCTGCTTTAGACAGACAAGATATCCATGGAAAAACTGACAGCTCATTCAATTTTAAGGGGAAATAATGTTAATGATCTTTGTAAACTGCCAAGTATTGATGTGGGAAAGGCTTACTAAGCATATTTCATGATCATTTCAGAATTATTCAAATAGCATTTCTTTCTTGCTTGTCTAGGAGATCTCATCTTGCCGCAGTCTGCCATAGAGTACCAAGGCACAGCAAGCTTGGCAACCAGGCAATTTATACCACTCCTTTCTAGTACTCTTGATGTTTCTTACATGGAGCAGGACAGCCCGTGACGGGAGGAAATGCTCACTTCTGCAGGCAGCAGAGCTGGGGCTGTAGCTCTGTCTTCATACTACAACATGCAGAATCACTGGGGTAAAATTTTCAGGCATTTGTGGCCTTAAGTCTTGTATATTAACTTTTCTGGTTTGCTTGCACTATACCTTTGTATTTTTTGTGTATAACTGCACAACAGAGAGAAGACAGCAGATGACTCTGAGGGGGTGTGGAGAGTCCCACCTTTGCGCCGCAGGGAGCGGGAGTGATGGTGCTTGCTGGAGAACCTGATGTGTAGAGGAACTGAGGCAGAGATCATGGCCCATTGGAGGAGGCAGCTGACCCTCTGTCTCCACAGACAGCTGTGTCAGGGTGTCACAGGGGCCAGTGGCTACCTATGGGCTGGGGATGTGGGGGCTCCCCATGGGGGGCAGGCAGCAGGGCAGGGCCTGACAGCCTGAGCCCATCTCAACGCCCAGCCTGGAGCCAGAGGCACAGGGAGAGCCCGAGCCACCAGGCACCTCCATGGGGATGGGGACAGGCTGAGGCAGGGCCAGGACACGGATCTGTGAGTGGGCCCAGCTGAGCAGGGCCCATGGCTGGGCAGGACAGGGCTGTGGGGAGTTGGAGGCCAGCCCTGCTGGAGGGGCTGATGGCTCCAGGGGGCTGATATGGTGTCCCAGGCTGTTGGCAGGTGAGGGGAGCACCAGGGGTTCAGCAGGGACCAGTCAGGGCTGGTGGCTGGGACCCTCAGGGCCCTGACAATATGATGTTTTTATCGAGGAAGGTTCACCACGAAAGTTGTCACAGTGAAGAGGAAGCTCTCCAAAGGCAGCAGAGCCAGCTCTTTGCAGAGCAGCCCTGCACTGAGTGGGGTTGTGGCTGGGGCAAGATTTTCAGAAGTTCTCAAGTGGCTGACATGCCAGATCCCCATTGACTGTCGCTGGAGAAGGAATTAAGCTCATGAATGATTGGTGGTCTTGAAAATACAGCACCAACTCTGCAATGAGTTGGCCAGCATACAGGGATGGGGGACACCATAAATGGGTTAGCAGCTGTCTTCCTCCCCAACACCCAGCATGGAGGTTGGTGAACAGATTAAAAGCCTCTGTCTCAGACACTACTCAGGCTTTGTGCAGGATGACAAGTTAGGAGCACAGGACCCAGAAAGCAACCACTCTTATGAAACCAGCAAAGCATGTCCATTTGGCTTTTAATTGTCTCCCTAGTGTCTGAACGATTTGAAATTTGTGTGTCTTTTCCTTAAGGCAATACAAACAGCAGAGAGAAAGAAAGAAAGGAAGAAAGGGAAAAAATAACCCCAAAGCTGTACGTAGTCAGATAAGGAAAGTTACCCAGGGGGATTGATATTAATGAGGAAATTCACCATATTTACACCATCAGGCTGTCATTTCCTTTTGCAATATATACATTTCTACAATGATGTTTGTTGTTATTGCTGTCATTATTCTTTCCCAAGAAACACTTTCAGTTACTGATACTCTGTGCAATATGTGAATATGATCTCATTGTTTCTAGTATTGGGTATTTTGTAATTATATCATCTGTATTCAGTGTTACCAACACACTACGAAATAGATTTCCTGCTCTTTTGTACAGTCAGAGATTCCTACAATGTGTTTCTGCATTTCCATTAAATAAGAGCACCAGCAAACTACCAGTGTGCTGAACCTCTCCAGTTCAACTTCCACACAAATCCTGCATAGCTTAGGAAACAAACAGTATGTGCCCTTTCTCCCTCTTATTGTCTGTTAAGGTTTTGCTGATCAAATGGAATCCCCCAATGCTTTTTTTAAGTCAGTTTCCCATTGACTAGAAATCTTTCTTTCTTTCTTTCTTTCTTTCTTTCTTTCTTTCTTTCTTTCTTTCTTTCTTTCTTTCTTTCTTTCTTTCTTTCTNTTCCTTCCTTCCTTCCTCCCCTCCCTTCCTTCCTTCCCTCCCTTCCTTTCCTTCCCTTTCTTTCTTTCTTTCTTTCTTTCTTTCTTTCTTTCTTTCCTTCCTTCTCTTTCTTTCAGGGGGGCAGAGGCAACAGATTCTAACGAATAAATCCATCTTACAAACAAAATAGATAAAGAAAAATATTTTTATATACAAATACAAGAAAAGTAGACTTCTGAGAAGTATCTTAGTGTCAGCAAAAAAATTATTTGTATCCAAGATAAAGATAGTCGAGAGGAGGGAAGGAAGAGGTAAGAAAAGACATGGGATGCAGGGAAGGCATTTATACAACACAATTTAGTGGCACACTGCCATTTTTGAAAGCTCTTAAGATCTACTTCTTGCCACTGTATGATGCAAAATCATCTGTCTTTGTCTTTGGGAGAGGTAACTACTACTCTAGGGATTATAACAAAGCTGATGAGAATTGACCTGATTGCATTTTAGAGTTTTGATTCCGCAAGACAGAATTTAGGTCTTCTTTATGGATCTCCCACTTTGAGAGATGTTATACTGTTATTTCCACAGCATAAAATCCAAACTGAAACACTGATATGATAGACCTATTCCAATTATAGTAATATTTTTAATGGTTTTCATGGAAATAATTTTGTCTGCTACACAGTGATTCTAAAGGCTTTGTAGGTCCTCTGCAGAATCCCACAGATCCCACACACTTGTTTCAGTCATTTTCCTCATTTCACAGAGTATGTAAGCCTTATTTATTTATTATCAGGGATTTTTTTAATAATTTGATTTCTTATTTTCCTGTCCCCAAGACAGCTGAGTTCCTAGCAATGGCCTAGCTGTGGCACATCAATTATTTTTTCAGCTGTCGGATGAATACATCTTCCCTCAGCCATCACTTTAATGTGGAAATTCCAGAAGATGTATTATGTATACAAATGGGTTACAAACTATGCCATGATGTACAAAGAATAAGATCTGTCTGTTCGCCTGAGGTTCCCTCAGCTAAAGTTGTTCTCTTCCTCCCAGCTCTGTCTGGCTTTTGCAGTGAGCTGCTCTTTAATCTGCATCCAAAACACCCAGTCATTCTGGATGTCCTGATTCCCTTAATAGAGAAGGTCTCTGCACCTCCTCTTCTCCCACTGAACAACATAGAACAACAAAACTTATGGTCTCTGGAGACCGTGGAATTTATCTGTATGAATTTATGAATATTTTATGAGGCCAGATAACAAGGAATGCTTTTATTTAGGCATATTGTACTTAGTTTAATAGCTGGACAATAGCAAGAAAATAACAACCTGTGACTAAAGTAACTAGAAGATACTAGCTGGTCAAGTGAAATGACTAGTATTGAATCTCCTGGAGAGTTCCCTCTAACAGACAGCATCTCAAAACCTGATGGCCTGAACATCACAGACTGAATCTACGAAATTAATTGAATGAGGATGCCCAAACAGCAGTTAATTGTAAACCTTAAAAATGGCTGCTATGTTGCACCACCAAGCAGGGCTTGTGTTGTCTTCATGAAAACTGATGTGACACTTTGTTTACACTTTTACTTTGTCTATCTAAAGCTTGAAAAAGACCATTTTCCCAGGCTTAAACACCTTGCTACCCAAACAAACTGAGAATGCACATTAAACATATAAAATATTAACAGATACTAAGAATCTTTTGTGAAGAGTCAAGTCACTATCCTACCAAGGAGTTGTCATAGGATAGACAGAAGAAAAGACTGGTGTGACCTAGAATTCATCCCAGCTACAAGAAAACAGCAATAAGATATCTGACTTATAAGTAAGGAACAGGAGTGAAAATAGAAACAATGGTCATTAATACATTTTGCAAGTTTAATAGTGTAGAATGATAATAGAAGACAAAAAAAATCAATTAAGTATTAATATTTAATAATTACTGGAACTCTGTATAATAAGACCAAAAAAAAAGGAAAAAAAAAGGACCAAAAAAAAAAAAAAAAAAAGTGGGTTGGATAAAAACACAGGTTTAGGTTATATGATAGCATTGTAAAATTGCAATATAGAAAACCACCAAATTATCACTGCCTATTTTTCTAAACCTTGCAGACGGAGTAACCATATTGCAGCTGACGTTGTCCCCAGAACAGAGGCCTGGCATTTGCAAGAAAGGAAGGAAAAGAATAGTCACACCTAGGTTCAGCATTTTAAAGCAAACTGCACCTGATAATTCATTTCAATTTGATTTAAACAAACTCTCTGGGGAGCTGTATGGTCTGTCAGTATTCAGTAAATCTTGGAAAAATTAGGAAATTTCAGTGGACTGGAGAACTATAAACACTCTCAATATTTGAGAAGGGCCAAATGGATGGCTCAGGGAACTGAGGACAATTACTGTGACACTGATTCCAGCTAAAATACTGGAACAGTTAATGCGGGAGTCTATTCACAAAGAATTAGAAGTCAAAAATATACATAATGCCAGGCAACATATGAGGTAGATTTTGTCAAACAAAGCCATCCTCTCTCTTTAAAAAATAATTATAGGTTTGGTTGATAAATATGATTCTGTTGATATAATACATTATAGATTTCTCCAAGGCGTTTGACTGAACATCATATGACATTTTGGTTAAAAAGCTTGTGTTAAATGGAATTAACAAAGCACCTATTAGATGGCTTAAGAATTAGGTCGTGACACACCTCAGAATGTAGTTGCTAAGGCTGAGATATCAGCAAGTGAGACTGCTCCCTGCAGTGTCCCAGGAAATCAATTTTTGGTCTAACACTGCTTAATACACATCATCAGTGACTAAGCTCAGTTTTAATTTTTTTTTCAGACCATGAAACACCCCACACATAGCGAAGTAAAGCTGACTGGCGGTAGGGTTGCTTTTCTCAGTTACCTTATTTTGGCTGCTGGGAAGGAGTACACAGACCCACAGGTTTTAAGACCTCTAATTGGGACAACATTAAATCTTTCGTTGTAACATTCATGAACAGCACCATAACTGGTGTAACATTTAATAATGAAAGCACACCACTGGCACGGTCTAGCCCAATTTTTTTGGTTAAATAACCAGGAATCACCAAGAATATTTAATGTTAATGCAGTCAGAGGCAAGGCACAACAGCTGGGAAGCAGAACTAAAGTTATTCCTTCAGAGAGGAGGCTGTCCTAGAAAAGGTGAGCCTAGGTCCAAATTTAGAGACCATTAGCAGTGCTCTGCTGAAGGGCCTGTCTTAATAGTTGGTTTGATAAAGGGGTTGAAAGGGCAGCAGAAGGAGCAGAAGGAAGGAAGTAGTCTTGTTTGGCAGAACTAAACAAATTTCTGAACGGGAGGGCTGATACTATGGAGTGGTACATAAAATACTGCAAAGAGTCTGGCTAGTGTGTTTTGCTGTTATGCTCAGGATCATACTTACTATCATATTTTAGAGGAACAACTCTAAGTTAATACTCTGCTTTCTCAAATTCTCTGTGGTTTCTATTACTAAATCAGCAGACTCCTGATTATTATGCTGGTTCCCAGCCACATCTCTTCCAAGGATGACTTGCACGTAGCAATCCCAGTTGGTAGGCTGTTGCTTTACACCAAGTCCCAGTAAAGACTGGGAAGATGGCAACACAGTGGGAGTAACTTATGTAGAATCTGTTTCCTGTCATGAAGAATTCATAAAGACCTCACTAAGGTCAAGAAGATAGCTAAGCCCTATAGCAGGAGACAGAGTAAGGCAGGAGCCTCCAGCAGAAACCCTAAACCACTGTTCCATTTCCTCGTATCACCCCAGGCTGCACTTCCAAGACCTCATTGCAGGCTGGAGGCTTTCCAGGTTGCCCTCAATAGCCGATAGCCCCTCACATGGTCCATCATTAGAGCCTGCTGCAGTCTGTCTTCTCCACTCATGTTTCCTAGACCTAGTCTTGCTCACCTGCTGGTCTCTTCCCCAAACTGTGCAAGAAACTGAAAGCTGACACGGTACCATGAAGAGCTGGCTCCCCTTTAAAAATGTACTAAAAAAAAAAAAAAACACAGCTAGATGAAATATGGACACCCAAATGTGATGTCTGATGTAGATAGGGTTACATTCTCAAAACAGCCAGCAATCTCTCTCCTACCCCAAGGAGCTCTTTCATCCATCTCAACCAAAGCACGATAGCCAAAATTCATTGAACTGGTTGCTCATATTAAGCACTCTCTTTGATCTCTGAGAATCTTTCTCCACCTCTGCCTGCCTAAGTAATTTCTAGGGAAAATTTATTCCAAAAACAGATATAGCAACCAGTATTTTGCTCATGTCATACAAAAGACACAGATGCACTTACCCAGGCTGCTGGGCTGCACACTGATCATTGATTTCACCCGCTGTGTGTATTTCTGTTTAGGAAACAGATCTAGTCTATTGTAATTCTTTCAACCTCATCCTTTTAACAATGCTTAGTATATTAATGAGGTTAGAGTTAATCTATCATTTGCATCCCCCCTGCTGTGAGTCAGTAAAGTTTTGATAGGAAATAACAATCCAACTGGGATATTATTAGATAAAAATTCAGAGTCATTTTCAGGCAGAATAGGATGATAACGCTGCTGGTTCCATTGTCACTGTCCTAGTGGGAAGGCGAGAGGAAAGGTCCCAGCACCCATGTCCCAGAGAACAGGGTTTCTGTAATATTACCACTAAACAGATATGTAGTCCTAAAAGTTCACTCCGTTTTGACCTTACTCTTGGGTATTATAGAGGTTTCGAAAAGGCATTTCTTTGGTAAATCAAAACATCATTTAATCGTCTGTCTCATTTTCTTCTTCCTGGCCATTTTTCCGCAAAAGAGTCCCGTTTTAATTAGCAGCATGGCCTCCAAATGTAGAACCCCTCTTCAGTTTCACTTAGTGCTGCTGCTGATTGAAAGGTGTAATTCAACAGAAGAGGGAGCACCACATGGGCAGGCTGTAAATAGAACCAGCATCTCCAAATACTTGATGCCGTTGAGAAATTCTTAGCTCACCACATTTGGCTTTAATTTCCTGACTATCCACTCCTCTCATGCCCTGACTACTAACACTGAATTGGAAATAGCTGGCTATCTATTTTATGTGAGTATTTGAGACAAAAGACTGGTCTGGAGGAGGTTGCTGGTCTTTTGTTCTTGTTGCAAAAGCAAACCAGCATTAAAGAAAGACAGAAAGCGTAAGAGAACCAGGAAGGGCTGGAACAAAATCATAAAGACACTGAGTCCTGTGTTACAATTCAACCAAATAGACAGTGGTGTCGCCTAGAATTGAAGTTACCCTTGAGAGTTCATCTAGTGAAAGTGAAACCATCTGTTCTCTTTAACAAGGATGTATTCAAAAATTGAGGAGCTTGAGTCAGAGAGAGTGACATGCATATTAAAAAGTAATGTACTGCTTGAATATCACCAGAATTGAAAATAGCCTCACTAAAGAATATGTGCCAAACAACTCACATGTATATCATCTCTAGTGGTAGGTATATACATAGACATAAAGGTACTGATAGGAATTCTGAAATTAGACTTGCTTCTATAAGCAACAATTGAGGTTGAACCACTTGGAAGTCTAAGAGTATGTCTAAATAGTCAGGTGTCGACTCACTTTTCCCTGTACTCTGGCCAGCAGAGCAAAGTAAAGTTCTAAAAGTTGGAAATGTCAGACTTCAAGTTGCCTGTGAGTGCTTCACCTACCCCTAGAAGAGTATGCATTAGAATATAGTCTCTAATTGCCGGACCGTTTACTATTTTTTCTCTAGGAACTCTGCCTTATTTGGTATCTGAGATAGATGTTGCTTATTTAACAAGAAGCTCTTCAGTATTTTACTCTTACTGTGATATTCTGTGCCATTCTATTCCTGCACTGTATAACATGAACACTTTTTCAGTCCTGCCTGGAAGCTAAAAACCTTAATTTTCTCGTAAGGATTTCTGTTGTACTTCTCATTGCATCATAGTGGACCAAAAAATTTGTCATAATATCCCCTTTCTATAAACCATGAACAGAGGCAAAAATAGCTGAAAGTAAAAACTGTTCCTTCTGGTGCCCAGCTGGTTACATCTAAATGGTTGAGCGGGCATGTTCCACACTGCAGCCTGCTACGGGGTTTTATCCAAACTAGGCAATCTCCCGGAGATCACAGAAGATCCCTTCAGGTTGCTTTCCAAAGGACACCTCTGACCTAAGGAGATCTATCCAAGTCTTGCCCTGACAGAGAGCCAGGGCATGGTTGGGGTGCATAGCACCTGGAGTAGAATGTTAACCATTAGGACTGCTTTTGGGGGTTTGGGTGGTTTTGTTCGGTTGGTTGTTTTCGGGGGGCGTTTTGGTTGGTTAGTTGGTTGGTTGACTGGTTGGTTGGTTGGTTTTCATTGTTTGTTTTGGTTTGGTTTTTGAGTGGCTGGACTTATCCATAGCTCCAGATATCCCAGGATGGCTATGCTAGCTTTTGTTGGAGCTGTGAGTCCACAGCTCTCCTGCAAACAGACACGGAAGTCCCAGCCAGGCAGACAGCTGGGAAACCAGGAGCTCACAGTTGATGACAATCTGTGAAAAAAGCAGCTTCACAAAGGTATTTGGACAACTAACATGTAGAAAAACACTTAGCATGATTTCCAAGATAATTTTGACAATCACTGTAAGCAACCATCTCCTATTTGAGGCACTTAAGTACTCAGAAAACTGGTCCTAAGAGGTTTTCCAGCATTATGTGTGAATTGTGAAGCAGAAGAAAAATCTTGTTCCTTGAGACAGTATTGAAGTACTCTAACAATAGCAGAACACATAAAAAATAGCTCTGGAAGGGTCTTTGATTCTCACCCAGTTCATTCTCTTTCCTCCAGCCTCTCCTCCCTCAGGGCAGGATCAACTGTTTCTAAATTATCTCTGGTAGATATTTATCTGACCTGTTCTTAGCACAGAATGTTTATCAAACCAAACTGTACAATCATTGCAAAGAACAATGTGGTTAATACCAGAAGCAAGAAATATGTTTCAGGCCAAATCTTGTTCCTTGACTATGGAACACCTAATGTTTTTTGTTACCATCTAATGAGTAATCTACACAGTATTCTTTCCTATCAATCTAGTTTAGTAATCCATGCTGTTATGCTAGGCTTTGAGTTTGATTTCCAGCGGCTTAAATTATATATTACTCCATCTGTATTAGCCACTCATAGGTAAGGCTTAGAGATTGCACTACATTTAAGATACAGACTTCAGAAATAACACAAATCTAGTGATTGGAAATCACCGTTGTTTAGTTTAAAGTTGCTAGAGCATGACATTTATTTTTACAACTAAGACAACAAGCAAAGGACCTTAAAAGAAAAATCAGAATGGCTGTACGGTAGGGACTGATTCGGGTTGGGAGGAAAAGAACCTGATGAGTCCCGTCTGTTAGCAATGTCCAATGTGGTGCAGGATGAGGGTCAAATAATGGGAGGTTTGTCAGGCTGCTGAACTGCTTTTTGCCCCACCACACCATCCAAGGCACGGCACCTACCTCTAGCTGTGCTGCAATATCACATCAGTTTTACTTGCAGCGGTTTGGCTGACTGAATACAGAGATGCTTGCAGGACACCTAGCTACAGGGTCCTTGTGTGTAGCTGGGGATAATAGCCTATTGGTGCAGAAGTGCCAAAAATCAGCTAAATGTTAGGTTACAAAGATGAGCATTGAAGAGTTCATAGATACAGTAAAGAAAGTCATGTAAATCCATCCATACTTAAGGATACACATACACACCCCTATATGTATTGATTCTATCTTACTGTCTTCGGCAGATAAATAGTGAACAATATTTCTTTCTCCATTTTCATTCTACAAAGTGCCTTGTCCGTTTCTATAGCAACTTCTGTTGTTTATAACTTGTAGTTCATGCTAAAAATACCCTGATTTAAAAGGGAGAAAACTCTAAAAAGTTAGAATAATTGGAAAATACTCCAATTTTTAAATGAAATAAAGTTACAGACTACACTTAATAAGTAGCCTGTTCACCATAAGAAGCACAGAATATGACATCCATTAAGTGACTTATAAAATAGAAACAGGACTTTTATTAGTATGTTTCAGGTTCTTTGTTACAACCGGAGTTACTGCCATTCGAATGACTATATATTGTTCTTCATCAGAAATTCAGCCACTTGGTAATGAGTAGAAAAGAGTTTCACTTCTAGACATACTTCTCTTCCTGCAATGGGAACTCATCACACAGACTTGAGAGCAATAAGTGCAATTAATGTGCTCCATTCTCAACTATAATGAGTGCAATAGGTGTCCCACATCTCATGTAACGTGATTTTTTGAAGACGAGCTTTATCGATGGACTGCAGGATAAACTGTGGTGGATACTATTCTTTTTTTCCTCCTTTAATTGAACAGAAAGTCTCTTATGGGTCATCCTGCAGCTCCAGGTGATAAAGGTCTGAAACAGTCTCTCCCCTCACCATTAAAACTTCATGAATACACGTGGTTTTTTAAGGGCAATTAGTCTTCCTCTCCATGTTGTGTTGCTGTAGTTTGGGCAACGTAAAATGTTTTATAATATTATGTATGCACAGAGAGGCACACGTTCAGTACGAAAACCATAGCCTTGAACTTTGTGGCTGCAGGATTGCACTACAATTAGAAGAGCAGGAGGAATGTCCTTACAGTGGACTCACGGCCTCCACTGATTTCTCTGTTTTCTTCTCCACACCATATCCCAACAGTGGCCTACCTTTGCGAAACAGAAAGGGCTTAGTGTAGGGCATGGATGGAGCAGGTCCGTCCCAGCCTCTGATCTGTGCCTAGGGACTTCCCTCTGGCAAGGAAGATGAGAAAGTAATTGCAAGAAAAATGGGCAAACCAGGACAAATTTGGCAATAAGCAACTTCCTTCTTGTGTGTGACAGCCAATAAAAAACAGTGAATGCAAGAGTGGAGACACTGCAACATCTCTACTTTAAAATACACTGAAGGCACTCTGAAAGATCTTAATTAATCTTTTTTTCTACCTAAACTGAACACTTGTGGGGACAGAGACTGCACTATATTTGTTCTGAACAGAGCACATTGTCAGCAGCCAATGAATTAAACTGTAATAAATGGAGTCATTCTGCTGTTGCAGTTTTGCACAGGCATTCCTGCTGGGACTGTTGCATATTGGTGTTCACTTCTCCTTGAACTTATTCTGTTATCTACATCTTTCTCCAGGCTGATTATTTTCAATTATTTCCTTGTTGATCTCTGTATTTTGCCAAGGGAGGCAAAGAAGACATCTTTGCTTCCATCCATTCCTCATTACATTCTGCAGGTCACTTTGCTTTATCCTCTGCTGCTCCCAGCCGCCTTTGCCTTTTAAAAGTTTGTTGGTTCTTTCTATGTTATTCACACCCCATGTCAGCATGAACAGATTTTTCTTGTGCAGACATGCAGTTATGACAAGAGAAATGCAATTGTATGAGTAGTTATCAAAAAAGTTACAAGATTAAGACTTTTGGCACCCAGGAAACCAATTTCCCTGCCTGTAGACTGATTTTCCGGGTAAATTTAAATCACGTGAGTTAACTGTGGTAAACTACAGATTAGCTGTCCCTCTTGTCTTTCTTTCCTCCTTCCGCAGTTTGCAGACCTCTCTGTCTCTTGATTGCTGTTCTTCTTTGTGCCACCAGTGTTGCAAGAGACACTGGGAGTTAAGTGGCTGCCAAGGTCTTATCAGCTCTAGACAGGAACATAGTAGGTATCTCACTGCAAATTCGCTTTTCTGACTGTAAGTCATTCAATTCTTTTTGTATTTTAAGTTTTCACTCTGCAATGCCAGAAGAAGCTGTTTCATGTTGGTTCAAATTATCCAAATAATTATTATCCAAAGAATTAAAATCCAAAGGATGCCCAAAGAGTCAAGATATAGCATTTTTCTTTCATGAGCCTTTGACCAGTCCCGTCTGCCAGATGTTCTACAACTGAGAGCAGCTTGTTTAGTCATTCATATCTTAAATTCTTAACTGAGACACAAGGATGAGCAGCATCTTGTTTGCTCACAGACAGCCATTCTCAGCCAATGCAAATAGATACAGTTCTTTAGAAGCTGATGTACCTACTTAACGTAGTTGATGATCAGCCACATACAAGACTCTGAAATGCCTTCTGGTGCTGGAAGATTACAGAAAAAATCTGAAGTTATTTGAGATATGCATGGTGATCCTTTGGTAATGCATGAGAAGAAAGCAATGTCTACTTGCTTGTAATGTCATCAGCTCTCTCATGGTGACAAATATATTCCATAAAATTCATTTGTATTAAAGGCATCTCCTGTTTCATGAAGGTGCTCTGCCACCTTTAAACTGTTGGCATTTTATTCTTTACTATGGAGGCATGTATTTCATTCAGAATATGGCCAACAACAATGGTAATGCAGCCATTTTTCTGCTCAAAGGCGTTTTTAGCATGCTATACTGAGCATTACCATCCTAGAGCTGCCAATAATTCAGAAAGGTTCTTCTACCATACCAAATTCAGTGCAGCTGCTGAGGACTGAGGTTTTGGTGGAAATGTGATATTTCTTTTCTTTGTTCTCTGTTCATCTCTAATGATTTATGACCCACTTATATTCAAACTTACCTTTAAAAAATGCCATGTGCTCAGCACAGATAAAGCATGGTGTCTGATGCCTCTCGTTCTTACCCTAAGGAAAGCAAAGGTCCTTATAACTTCTTTCTTGACAGACAGAAGTAGGAACTCTCCTTACATCTATGGAGATACTAGCCCAGCCTCTAGAGTAACCAAGCAAGGCTCTGCTCTCAAAGAAGTGAACACTGGTTTTACGATCAGTCCAGCATGAACTGGAGTAAGCCTTCGGGAGCTTAAGCAGTATGAGAAGTCAGGCAGTATTCGGGTGATACATCCTGCTCACAGAACTGCATCAGAGTAAATGTCTTAACTTTTGTGAGTGCTCAGATTACATGAGTCGCAATCACCTGCCCAGATAGTGAGACCCTCAGCAGTCTTGCAAAGCACCACCCTTCACTGACTCCAGCAGGGTTCGTCTTGGTAAGCAGCTTAGAGGCTTTCCAGTGGAAGGGCAACTACATCTTCTGGGAATCCTTACTCGGAAAGGCAAGAACTGCTTTTGTGGCTCCAAGACAGACATAGCATTCAAAAAAGCTGTTAGAGTGCTGTGTGACACCTCTGTTTGTTCCTGCCCCACCTGACATACAGATTTCCACACAAGGAAGCTGCACAAACTCAAGTTATTTAGCCCTGATGGAAAATTTCAGGGTTTTATTAGGAATTGTCTGTGAGATGCACACAAGCCAGAGCTCGATGAAAACCTGCCATTTATTTAGCTGGCTAGAGGCTGTTAGGTAGCTATTTATGCCTCAGTGCCTTCAGGGTACACTTGCTTGTAAAAAACAGTTGGCTCCATGCAGAGGTAGGAGATTGTTATCGGCCACCCTCTGTGCTACGTCCTTCCTGTGAGAAGTGCTACCAACCTCACTGAGAAATAAAGAAACCAGACATAAATGAGAGCCACTCCCCTCTTTTCTTGATTGCCAGTAACTTACACGTGTTCATTAGTGGAGTGTTCCACAGGGAAAGGTTCAGCTCCTTCCTTTTCCTATTCTTCAGCAAATCTTTACTCCCTTAAGTCTATGGCAAAAAAAAAAAATAAAACCTTTTTAAGTGCAGGTTGTAACCCATCTAACTTTAGCTCTAATCAAATCCACATTTGGAAGATACTAGGATGCACTGCAATTTTTAAAGTGTGGATGTTAGGACTCACTTGTTTACTTCGTATTTTTAAAAGTGTTGTGCATGCTCTATTCCAGATCCCTCTTGGTGCTTTGTACTTCAATGTGTATTTTAATTTGTGTTCCATTATGTTGCCTTTTTCTTTTGGGAATAGTTTTCTTCTAGCCTGTAATCTGCTTCATAATTCAAATGGAAAGTTTCTGAAAATAAAAAAGGCTTTATTGCAAGACAAAAAGTCGTTGTAAGTTTAAAAAAAATTTAAAAGGCTCTGTATCTTTCTCTGAAGTGCAATGATTTATAAGCTTCTGAGGGGCTGAGGAAGCCTGGGTATTTTAGAAAGGGGGATGGATCTTAGAAACAGCCCTTTGGTCTTCTAATACCGTCATGAACACATATCTGGAGGATTTGAAGATGAGACCTAGGTCACATTTACTTGCAGAGGAAAGACATCTGAGGGCTACTCCTGACAGACCATTATGGCAAAGAGATGTGACATCTATATGCATCTGGCCCCTGGATTGCCTACTCTGAAAATGATTATGCCTGTTTTAAACATCATGTCCGGGCTAACAAGGCTATACATTCCACTTCTATAACCTATGAGGGAGGGATAACAGAGCTGTACATTTCATTGCTATAACCTATGAGGGAGGGCTTTGTGGCCAGAAGGTCTCTGTGCATGAAGCTTGAGGGATTCTCTTTTGTGTTCCTGCTCCTGACCAACCCCTTTGGCATGGGCAGGGCTTGGAGAGACTTCTCAACCCAAGAGGGTCTCTCCCAGTAGAGAGAGCAGGAGCTGTGGTTCATTTCTCTTTGCCTTCAGTCCGACATGGTGTTGGCCTTTAGAATAACTGAAAGTAGGCACTGGATACAGGCTGCTCAGAACAGACATCTGAAACTTAGACACCTAAGGAAGAAAGGTAAGATTTTGCTTCCTTCAAAGAGGAACAAGACCCTGCTCTACCACCAAGATGGACAAACTATGCTTTTGCAGTAGGATCCAGGGGGACCTCTGAAGATGCTCTGTGGGAATTTCTGACTGCTTCCTGACTCAGCAGAGTGAACCAGCCTTCATTCCTCTCCCACACCCCTGCTCTCATAAGGAAACAGGAACTGCACAAACCAAAAGAGAGATGATACGTGCTCTGGGGAAATCCCAAATCTGGATAATTATGGACCAAGACTGTAGGGAGTGCCACAAAGCACATCTACTCTACGGCCTACAGGTCATCTTAGGTCCTTTCAGCTTTACTGAAAGTTTGAGCACAAAATAGGAGCCTAAACAAACCTGGTGTCTGCCCTACTTCAGTTTAAAGGAAAATAACACAGACAGAGGGCCACAACTGAGTTTACAGAGGGCACCAGGGCAGGACAATGGGGGAGGGTCAGTGTGAGCACCTGGAGGTTATCTCCAGATGGACAAGAGAATCCCTTTCTTTGAATCTAGGGCAATGCTAATCGCCAGCTACTGAATAGATTTATGAAGCAAATATTCTTAAATTTAGAAACTTGCTTGGCACCATTTCTAACCAAATCGGGTTTTTTTTCATTACCATGGCTGAGGGCTGTGAGTTAGAATCCTTTTAAAGATGGAAAACAACAAGGAAAAGAGCTTCAGAAATCCTGTCCTCCCAGGATGAGTGCAAGTGCTGTGTTTTTAAACTGTTGAATACAGGGTGAATTTAAAAGGAGAGACCTTTTCCATTGTTCCTGAGGCAAGAAACACTGATAGTTTCCTTTGAGCATAGTCCCTTTGCACAGAGTGTGCAATGCAGCTGAAAGTGTCTCTGCATGACCTGAGTCGGCCTCTGAACAGATCAAGCAGGATGTGCAAAAAGCAGCAGCCACTGGGTGTGTCTTGCATATAAGAAATTCATAAGGCTAAGTTTGGGTTGCAACTGCTTTAAGCCCACTGTAAGAAATTATCATATCTTGTTTGGCAGGTTCCTCATCATGCAGTAATTATGTCCCTTTTAGCAGTACACTAACAAAAAGCACAATAAAATTCTCGTTACAGCCAGTGGCAAAACTCCTGTTGAATTCAGCAGGAGTGGCGGTAGTGGATCTAGCATCTGTCAGGCCAGGCTGAGAAAGAAGGGGCAGTCTTCTCCAGCTGGAACTGCAGCCTGGTAGAACTGAAAGTACAGATTGGTGAGATATTTTCATCATAAGGAACCAACTATTTCCATATTTTCTTCTTTCCTTTAAGTAGAGCAACTTAAATAACCTTCATTTCCTTAAAACTTATCTGCTCAAACAAATCCTTTTGTTATCAAACATGCATGCAAGCAGTGGAACACAGACTACGCTAAGTTGGAAACTCATCTCTACCATTAAAACATTGGAACTTCCAGTCCCTCAGAAGGTACACTGTATTGTGAATTCAGCTTCTTCTCTTTCAACTTTTTGCATTTAATTAATCTTTGTCTGAAGGGCATGGTCTTGTTACTCAGAAATACGCCTCAGTGGTGCTAATGTTCAGCTGAGTGACCTCAAGTTGGTCAACAATTATCATCCTATAGTTTTCCAGCCAGTTATCTCCAGAGGTACTGGAAAGAATTATCCATTATCCCTGTTTCACTCAGGGAAAAAAAAGTATCCCTGAAAATTAATTTAGTTTCCTTAGGGATGATTATAAATCTACAATGTAGCATTATGAAAAGGCTGTGAATTTTAGACATGTTTTTAATCTATCTGGATATTCATACAGTCTCTCTAGTGCAATAAACAATGGTATACTTGCAAAGCGGTTTGGGTTGAGTTGGTTTCTTTGCCATACGAAAGGGAGTGAGAGTGGATACTGAATTTGTTTTGGATGAATTAATTTTATTATAACTAGATGTCATGGCAAGCTATAGGGGTAAATAAATCACAGTTTTTACACTAGTGAGTATTCTTCTTGGTATCACTTTAGCACTTAGAAAGCCACCTAAAACTACGACATCAGTGTGCTAAGTGCTGGACAGAGACCAGAAACATAGTCCATGTCCCAGGAAACATGCACTTTGAATACGAGACAAAAAGAAAACTGTTTTGTGACTAGTAAGTATGAGACAGGAATAGTGGAACTAGATGAACGGGATTAAGATGGCATGGGATGTCAGTGGGAGACATAGGTCAGCAAGATGACTGCTGTAGGTGATCATGTTTGTGCAAACCACAGTGAATTCACATGGATATTAAAGGAAAAATACACTCTCAAATACTGAAAAATAAGAAATGCTAGAGGACATTCGTTCCGTGTCAATAAGGTTTGATTGAAATTCTATTGGGGGTAGCACAAATTGCCACTACATCTGGAAAAGAAAAAGTTAAAAATGCACTTCTAGCCCCAAGGCTGTGGGCCTGGCAAGCCTGGGTAGCATGGGCAACAGTCCAAAGAAGGACTGGCACAGAGAAAGGGAAAAGACAGAAAAAGAGAGATCTCTGTGTAAGTCTTCTGCTTCCCCCGCCCTGGAAGAAGAACCATATTTAGAAGAAGGAAACCTCATTCCTGTAAGTAAGGGACTTCAAGGAATATTGAACATACGTTTTCTGTAAGGATTAGAAAAGACCAAGATAGATTTTTGCCGTGACTGCCCCAGAGTGCTTAAAGCTAAAAAGTCTGGCCATGACTTTAAGGCATCTGGCAATGTCACAGTATAAACCTGACCACAGAAGGCCCCCATCTTCCCACATGCACTGTGATATTTGTTTAATGTATTTCAAGGAATTAAATAAGACTTCTCCTCCCTGCCCTCATGCAACCTAAGGATCAGCTACAGGATTTGCATCTACTAACCTTTTTTTCTTTTTTCATTCTTGTACTTCTTAATTTGCCTCAATTCCTTGTTGTTGATGCACTCTACACGCTTTCTTTTTGTCCATCTCCACAGCCTTGCTTAGTTGTAGAAAAGAGTCTAAGGCAGAAAGCTAAGTAAAGCCTATATGTCCCCCTTGTAGAAAGGATGTCCTTAGTTCTAGCATGGGGAGGCAGCTAATGAAGAAGCTGGCTTTGCCACATGTCAATACGGTCTATGCAAGCCAGCCAATATTCTCTATTATTCTATGAGAATATAATTTCCCTCTGAAGTGCTGTGAATACTTACTCTCTCATATGAATGGTTTTAATGGATCATTTCTCTAGGAACAATACACAATACTGTAGGGCACTTGACATTTATATCAACGATCTAGGGCAAAATTCTATTGTAATTTATAAATAGCTGTGACTATGCTATTCGAAACCAAGGGCCAGATAACATCAACTGCCAGAGCATTTTGTCCTGTGGTGGTTCACGGGTGTGATTCCTAGGAGCAAAAGTGACATCTGTAATGTTTATAAAATCTATGAGATGTGTTTATATCCATCATAGCACTGTGTGTGCTTTGCTGGGCTGTAAATAACCACCTGTGAGTACCAACCATGAAAATATCTTCACTTCAAAGCTCCATCAAAGAACAAAAGCTTTGGGACCTAGGCCATTGAGTTTTCCTGAGAATTTTTCCAGCTTGCCCTTCATATGTTTAAGAGCTTATAAACTGAATTTGGTATGATTGTCCTGGAAACCAGATTCTTTTATATTTAGGTTCTTATCTCACCATCCTTGTCTCCTAGAAGAGCCTAAAGCAACGCAGTTAATAGTCTATTCCTGAAATTGCTGATCTGCACATCTGATTATTTTACAAAGGCAACTATACAAGTGTATTTGAATTTGTAGTCTTGTCCTTGAAACAGTGGAAATAAAATACTGATACACAGAGAAATTAAGTTTTAAAGAGGGTTTGAATATTCATATGTTGTCTAAAGTGCCTTCTCTTACCCAGAGTAAAAGAGAGATATATTCAAGATATGTGGAAGATGTGCTCTCTGAAGTAAATCTTCACCTAGCATGCTTATAAACCTAGCCATAGTAAAGGCTAATCATGGTTAACAGTGAATAGTGTGGAGGAAACAAAGTAGAAATAAACTTCCAAGCAGTAAATTCCTCACATAGCAGAACCCTCTTGAAGAGCCGATGCAAACATCCCCAGACTCCTAATTTATCTGGCTTCTCCTATTTTATTCACTTTCATGCTTCTTATAAGTATCTGTCACATATCTGCTTAGCTGCATTAAGCCACTGAAGAAGGAAGACTTTGAAACAGAGAATTTAAAATGTTGAACAGGTCAGTGATCACAGGACTATGTAATTAGCCAAAACAAGTAATTCTCTTCTATGGCATCACATATAAAACAACTCCGCAGTGGTATTAAAAAAAAAAAAATGTTGCAACAGTCATTTGCCACTATCCTTATTGACTCCTCCAGCACCAAAACCTCTGACTTTCTGCATTGGCCCCATTTCTCCACATCCATACTGCAGAGAATCAGTCCAGAAGGCCTAGCTGCTCCTCACCTCTCAGGGTCTCTGCGGACAACGAGAGTTAGTGACTCCGGCAGCAAACCATAATTTGGAAAAGGGACATTAATTTCAAAAATTCTGATTTTCCTTCATTTTCCTGAAAAGACACATTAAGCTCGAGTCAGATGTTTAACAGTGCTTTCCAGGCAGGCTTGAGTGCTCATATCTGCCTCTGTAAGAACAGACTTTAGCAAAGCCTCAGGATTTGTCATCTACCATCTTTGCATGTGACATAGCATCTTCATTTTCCCCCTGGATCACCAAACAGGACAAGTGAACGTTCATCTTCCTGCCTCACATCTGATGCTTCTGCTCCAGTCCTTAGTCTAGTCCCTTTTTAAACTCAGCCTATATCTCCTCCTGACAACAAATGCACTAAGGATCAAAGCCGGCTAAGGCGCAGGGGTGACTTAGTGACGAAAAAATGTTGGAGAAAGTGGCACTGTAGAGTGACATACAGTGCCTGTATTGGCATCACCATCACTTAGCACCCCCAGAACTGATTTCTGAGGCTGAGCACAGGGAGAGCTGTCTCCCTGAGGCTGGCATGATGGTTATTAAATGAAGATGGTAACTTGGAAGGTTTTATCTTCTCTCCATCTCAAAGTCGAGAACAGAGCCCTGTTCTTCCCAAAGGGAGAGGAAAGCAAGGATGACTCCTATTTTATTTCCTTAAAGATTAATTTCTCGTGGAGAGAGATTCAATCAAGGGGCTGGAGATTCAGCTGTAGCTTTTTAATGAAAATTTACATTATGAGCCTTTCGTTTATTTGAGAGACATTTGTTTTGTGCTTGCAAACTCTTAAGAAGGATATTTTTCAAGGATCTTTTTTAGTGGAAGATAGTGCTTGTTTGACCTCAGTCTTGCAGCTGAAGATTATGCAAGAAAAACAAAAAAGATGTCCGCTGACATTGCATATAAAAATATACCATATCCTACAATGGTGTTGAATTCCAAATATGCACAGAATCAATGGAAAATGACGCTTGACAGGATGGTGACTGCTGTCACCCTTTTCTACCTCAGCAACCTCTCTAGTTGGCCAAAACTGTAACTGTATAATGCTGGCATGTTAATCAGTTCCATTGAACAAGGTGTCTTTTGGGCCAATGTTATTGCTAAATTCATGGTGTGAACCTGTTAAGATCAGGAATTCTCTCACCCAAGACAGAGGTTCTGAAGCGATCAGAGTAAAGGGTTAGAGGGTATTCAGACACACATTAAAAGGTCAGAATAATGTTTCCTACCCTGCCTTTCCAAAATATTTTATTAATCCTAAGTAATGAACCCCAACAGCATGCAGTTTTATAAAGAATAGCAATTCTTCATTTTACGCAAGGGAAGGGAATTCATCCTGGCCACAGAAAGAGCCAATGTCAGAATTAGAGGCTATAACTAGCAGTACTAGCTTCTACACCCGAGAGCAGCCCATTAGATTTTGCCTAATTGCCAGTCTAAATTAGCCATTAATGACTTCTCCAACTCCCATTTGCTTACTGCAGCAGGATAAAAATTAGAATGTGAGAGGCAAGAAAATACCTGTGCTGGGACCCACAAAATCTGAAAAATAAGTTATTTTCAAAAGCTGGTTTTCTTCTTAGATGTGGTGGAGACAGCTGCCCTCAGAAAAACACAGACGGATGGATAGGCAACAGTTTTGTTATCAGCTGAACCCAGTATATATCTTAACAGTCTTAAGTCAGGTTTCCCGTAGTAAAATAAGAGAAATGGAACAAGACAATGTAACGAAAAAAATTTCCCCAAGATCTTCCTCTTGCGGGGTGGGGAGGGAAATGCTGAAGCAATTTCTACATATCTCTGCTTAGTTGCTCTTAGAGGAGGCTCCTAGCCGTGTTAACCTCCTCTAAAGCATCTGTTTGGGTGTCCCTGGAGACGTGGAGAAGTGGTGCCATGGGCCAGAGCCAGAACACTGTTCCAGCCTTCCCTGCCTTGCCATCAGCTGCAGAACTCGTACACAGCTGCGACCCCATGGAAACCAGGAGGCTGCGAGTGGGGGCATACACTTTCCCACAGAGACAAAGGAGTAGCCAGTCACACAGCTCTTCACAACAGAGAGGATATCAAGGCCCCCTGCTGACTCCCTTACAGGCTAATTAGACTGGAAACTCTTGGCAGATCTTTACAGGAATTGTGCTGCAGGGACGGTTCAGTCATTTCAATGCTTCTAATAAGGTGACTTGACATACAGTACCTGCAGAATTCTTTATGGCATTTCTCTGGATCCCTTTCTTTCCTCCTTGCTTGCATGCCAATGTCATTATTGCATGCGACATTTCCTCTCGCTTTCAAGCTTCTGCTGCACCTGAGCACAAAGGAAGACAGATCTGCTTCCATACATCTGCTAGTTTGCAGCTGTGCTGCGGACAAGTTTAGCTGGCTAAGCTAAGGAGCATGGTTTAGTTCCTATGCACTTGCAGATGGGCCAGCAAACAGAATGTGAGCTGAAACAAAACAACTCATTTTGCCAGGCAAGATTTGCTGCAGCAAATGTACTGTTTTGTTCTTGCGCAGGCTCTCAAAGCAATACTGAAGTGACAGCCTGTTTCTTTAAGGACTGCTGCTGCGGAATACTACAATACAGTGATACAAGGAAATTGCTGCAGCTCCGTGCATGTTTGATATCTTGAACTATCAGTAGAAATGCTCCATCTGCGTCTTCCCATCTGTACCACACGTTTTGGCAAGGCAACAAGCCAAAACTTCTCCTTTCCTCATCCCCTCACTCCCCACTAGGCCTTTATCCCTCCTCCCCCTCTAGCTCTCCTCTTTTTTCAGAAACACTGGGGAGAAAACAACGCCCAATACAGGATTGCTGTTTCTGTCTCTTGTTTTACTTTTGATTACCCTTGAGTGAGAGGATAAACCTCATCGTCTTCCCACTCTGCCCTGCAAGGACTACATGGGTTACAAAATTCAAAGGGTCAGGCTCTGGGTAAAACCTGTGATAGAGGCAGGATGACTCCCAAAGAGAAAGATTATGTTGTCTTTTAGCTGCAGGGATTCCCGAGGAAGAAAGCCAAAGTTACTGTAGGAGGAAACGTGGGGCGCAAGGCCAGAGGGAGAGGAGATCAGATGGAACTGAGCCCAGGAAGCAAGAGGAAGCCCTGCAGGGTCAGTGTCCTACTGCCAGGGGAGAGATGGTGTCAGCACTGCTGCCCTTCTCATGGAACCACGGAATCATCTCCTCAGGCTTCCTGGCCCCTGGTGCCCCCTCAGCAGCAGCAGTCTGAATTTACATGGCTGTGCCACAGGCAGAGTAAAACCATGGCCGACTTGATGCTCCCAAATTCTGCTGCTGGAGGCAGCTGCATACTTGGTCTGTGTGGCTAGCTGTCAAAATGAATTCCCCTAGTTGGAATACTTACAGATTTCCTTTGGGTTTTATTCTTGTATAGTCTTCTGACTACTGCATGTTAGAAGGTATGTCTGCTAATCCTAAAGTTATCACTTATTTTATCACAAGAGGGCTTGTTAGCCTGGATTATTTTGGCTGAACAGAGGCAGAGGAGAGGACAAGACTGAGTTTCCTAAAAAAATTATAAAAGTCTTTTAAAAATACCAGAAACATGCTGGGTTAATATTTTTCATTTTTTACACAACTCAGTCACCTGGCAGGGAGCATTTAAAAAAAAAAGTGGCTTTGCTTGCCACAGACATCAAACAAATAATGAACAACCAAAGCAAAGCAATTACAAGCAACCCAGAGGCCGAAAACAATTCAGTAGAGCAGCTGAGAAGAGTTGTCAGAAGAAGCCAGAAAAGCAGTCACAGACAAGGCACTAAACCCTCAAAAATGGCCCAGCGGCACACACCAGGTAATCCTGAAAGGAGTCTGACCTGTAAGAGTTTTTAAAGCTCCTTTCTCTCTTAGATTGCCATCCACTAAATCTTTTGAGAACATCCTTACACACGAGCATCACTGAAATGGAAACTTTCCTATGCTTGCAGTTAGGCATGTGCTCAAGTACTTTGCTGGATCCACTATGTAAATATGAGCAAGATTCAGTGTTTTACAGAAGTAGCTGCAAACAGTAAAATGAACAGGAGGCACGAATCCTTTGCCCTGGGATTTCTGGAGCAAGCGTGGCATTTAATTGATGGTTATAGTTTCTCCTTCCTACTTCTGCTTTTCTCCCTCCCTCCTCTTCTGCCAACATGAAAAATTCAGACACTCACACACACAAAGAATCTCAGTGTCCTGATCTGACCCCACCACTAGAACCAATATGGGACAGCATTTAGCTATGAAAAAAAAAAAAAGCCACAAAGCAGTGTGAAAGCAATCTCAGTGGGTTCTTTGTTAAGAATTAACAGTTTTCTCTCAGAGGAGCAAGTACCTGTATTTAACACTGGTCTGGTAGCAGCTTCTCAGGTGGCCACCTCTGTCCGTGTCCCCACAGCTGCAGGGCACCTGGATCCCAGGTCAGAGACAGGAGCACGGTGGATACTGCTCTCCTGAGAAGGTGCTTGGATTGTTTCTCCACTGGCTGGTTGACCCTGGGGTTATTACTGAACAGCAGCCTATGTACCATAAGGTGTCATTTTCATGCATGAGTAAGTAACAAGTCACTCATCAGTCTTGTTACACCAGTGCGTAACTGTCTGCTGCTGCCATAAATAAGTTCCCCTTTCCCACTTGCTGCTTGGCATGTTCATGCCCTGGTTAAGAGACTGGTGTCCAACAGTGTTGCTTGGCTCAGCTTAAGATCTCTGGACCCAGCAATTTTTGAGGCTGGCACGTCAGACTATTTATCATCCTAAATCAGGGAAAAATTATAAATGATGGTGTTTGCTTAGGGCTTGGCTGTGCGTGTCCTTAGTGTACTGTTTCAGACGTGACTGTCTTGCAGATGCCTGCCACATATTCTTACAATGTTTCACAGCTGCATTTTCACCACAAGAACCACCCCCCTCCCCGGCTCCTTGCATGAAGCACTCGCTGGGCTTTTAAGGCAGTGCCCTTTGTTTCTAATAGTTATTGATTCCCTGAATGCAGGGGAATATGGATTCCATTAGCTGGTCATAGCACTGTAGTTCAGGGCTTGTCAGCATTTCCAGTACATAAGTTTCTGTTCTCAAGGTTTATATAACATAACCATAAAAATTCAGTCTGCATTAAAGTTGCCATTCAAGGTCCTTTTACAGATTATTAGATCGTAGCATGCACTAATTACTTTTATTAGTTTAGAATCACCACTTACTGCAAACATACAGTGAGTTTCCAACAGAAGTTTCTCAAAGAAGGGCACTTCCACTCGAGACAGTGCTAGGCAGCCATATTCAGAAGAAATTATTTTTCTGATTGGTTGAAAAATTGCTCACAGAGACTTCTGCAGTCACTGCAGACTGAACTCCAGAGCACAAAACTTCCCTGTTGCACAGAATGGAAATAATCTAATAGCCCCTGAAATCAATGCCCCTTTAATGTAGGTCATGACCTACCCCAATGTTTTGATCAAGCTACTTAGCGCCTTGTCTTTTCTCCAGAAATATTCACCTTTTCGGGTTTCCTCTTCATTCTCTGATAGCAGTTCAGCACTAGTGCTCTAGCAAAATCTTTAGGTACTGCTTACCCATGTCCTTACCTTAGCTTTAAAAAGAGGGACATCTTCCCATCCAAGGAAAGGACTCCCATCTACACATCTTCAGGCTGTGATACCCTGCAGCCTACACTGATCTCACTGTGGGCCCTGTGGTGCCCCTGCCACCTGCCCCCAGAGCTGTGGATTTCTGCCCCCTTTGCACCCATTCCAGCATCACCTTGCAGCCAGGTCTAGAGAAGGATCAGGCCCATGGCCACTGACAACTACACTGACTAGTGCAGTGGTCTCCTCCATAGCAATACTACACACAGTCCAAAAAAGTCAGCTCACACAACATATTCTCACATTTGCAAGGCAGCTTGCATCCCAGTGATACCTCTCCAGAAAAAGCAAGGACTTCCTAGATGTAAGTTCCTCCTGAATTAGGACTCAGCAGTAACTGTGAGATGCTGATGCTCAAGGGGACAATATCTTACTTGGAACTCACTGGGGGCTGTCATCCAAAAACCTTTGGCTCTCAGAGAAGCAAGTTGCTGCCAACCAGCTGACTGGCAATATCTCAGCAATGTGAGAACCAGACAGCCCTGGCTTTCTTGCTCCAGCAGAGCCAGGAACTCAGCAAAACTGCTGCTTCTCATCATGGCAGGGTAACGCTCTCATAGGAGATGCTGCTATCTTCTCCCTGCTACTGCGATCCTGGGTCAGAGCAGCCAGGATCTCCCGTATTTTCCTGTAGTGGCCTCTTGTCTACATGAGAAGCAGCTGCTTTGGCTGTCAGCTCCTGTGGAGCTCGGTGGCAGCCTATTGTCTTCTAGAAATTGCCCAGTCCTCTTAACCAGAATTTGTTGGCTCCTCTAGCTCTTAACTTTCCTCAACTAGCCACGCTGGAGGTTTGAGTGGAGAGAAATCTAATGAAGTTCAACAAAGGCAAGTGTAGGGTCCTGCACCTGGGGAGGAATAATCCCATGCACCACTATAGGTTAGGGGTTGACCTGCTAGAAAGCAGCTCTGTAGAGAAGGACCTGGCAGTCCTGGTGGATGACAGGTTGACCATGAGCCAGCAAAGCGCTCTTGTGGCCAAGCAGGCCAATGGTATCCTGGGATGCATTAGGAAAAGTGTGACCAGCAGGTCAAGGGGGGTTCTCCTCCCCCTCTACTCTGCCCTGGTGAGGCCCCATCTGAAGCACTGCAACCAGTTCTGGGCTCCCCAGCTTAAGAAGGACAAGGAATTACTGCAGGGAGTCCAGCAGAGGGCTATAAAGGGGACTGGATCATCTGTCTTACTAGGAAAGACTGAGAGAGCTGGGTCTCTTCAGCCTGGAGAAAAGAAGACTGAGAGGGAGTCTTATCAGTGCTTATAAATATCTTAAGGGGGATGTTGTGGTTTAACCCAAGCTAGCAATGTAACCACAATAGCCACTCACTCCCTCCCCCGCCTCCCACCCCTAAACATGAGAGAAAATCAAAAGGGAAGGGAGAAACTTGTGTATCGAGATAAACACAGTTGAATAAAATAACAAAATGCTAATTCACTACTAGTAATAATACATATCAAACAGGAATAGAATATAAAATAAAAGATACTCAGTACAATTCCTCACAAACTCCATCCACACCAAGCAGCCAGTCCCAGGCAGCAGCACCTGGTCCTGAACAGCTGATCCTGGAGAGAGAAGAGAGAAAAGGCAGAAAGGCCCAGAGGGCTCTGCGAACAGCAGGATGGGAAAAGGCTGAACTATAGAAACTCCTGAACAGAACTCCCCTGAACAAGTCTCCATCCTGGCTCCGAAAAAAAAAAAAAAAAAAAAAAAAAAACAAACCTTACCACACAACCCCCCTCTCCTTAAATCACACGCCTTACGNAACTAAGTCCAAATAATGACCAAGCTAGCTATGAAAAAGAAACATTTCTAATGGCATGAAGAAAATTAACTCGTTTTCAGTCAAACCAGCACAAGGGGATGTCAAGGGGATGAGGCCAGACTCCTTTCAGTGATGCACAGTGACAGGATAAGGGGCAATGGGCACAGACTGAAACACAGGAGGTTCCATCTGACTGTGAAGAGAAACTACTTTGAGCGTGACAGAGCATTGGAACAGGCTGCCCAGAGAAGCTGTGGAGTCTCCTTCTCTGGAGACGTTCAAAACCTGCCTGGACACATTCCTGTGTGATTTGCTCCAAGTGAACCTGCTTTTGTAGACGGGTTGGACTAGATGATCTCCAGAGGTCCCTTCCAACCACAACAATTCTGTGATTTCGTGTTCTTATCCCACCTAGTCTTTACTATACCGGAGCAACACTTCCACCCATTTTCATGTCCTTTGGGAGCATTCCCTCACTCTTTCCCTCCTCCTATTCTCTGACAGCAGCTGAGACACACTCAGTATTTCAGTGCTTGGTATTCTCAGTGCACACTATCAAGCTGCCCAGCATGGAAGGTGCAAGTTTAACATTCAGAACAGTTCAACCTGAGAGCAGTCTCTATGGTCCAGGCTGCTCTACCTGGGTGCATGTCTTTGCCACGTCCTGACAGCAAACCAAGCTTAGATGTGGGTATAAGGTGTAGACATGATTCCTTTTTCTGTGCTATGCCCTGTTGCTTGGTTTCCACTGGATGGGCAGGGTGTGTTGCTGCTGATCCTCTGAGATGGGCAGCATGGGGGCAGGATGGGACCACCCTCAGAGCATGTGCCCTTCAGGATGGATGCAGCCTGAATATCTGTTTTTAAGATGTTTAGTTTTCTTTTAACTTTTCCCTTTCTGTTATCTAATATTGCTATTCTAGCTGCAGTACATCTTTTACTGTGAGCATTGTCAAAATATACCAACTTCTAAAATAGCACAAATGTTTATAATATACTTGGTATAAGGATGGCATATTAAAATATATTTACATCTCAAAAATTTTAACCTGGAGCAGACTTGATATTATCTAAATAATTTGTTTAAAAGAATATAAAATAATTTCCTCTTCTTCCAGGGGAGATGTAATATTTACAAAATCTTCATGAACAGAATTTGTATTTTAAGCTTGCAAATTAGAATTTGCACACTAAAGAGAGTCAACCTAAAATGAATTAGGAATATGTGATCAGAAAAGAAAAAAAATTGCAGAAATGTATCACCATTACCATGTTAATATACGGCAATCTTATGACAGGTAAATGTATAAGGACTTATTTGCCAACTCAGAACACTTTCTATGGAACATTGATTTAAATATAACCATGCCTTCCTCTCTTCAGTGGGTCATAATGTAGTAGTAGTGTGTCCTCTGACGTCCTCTACTTTCACAGTTGATACAGGGACACAGCTAGAAAGATTAGAGAAAATGGGTGCGAAGTATAGAAGCAGACTGTAGTCATTGCCTTGATATATGCAGTGGTATAGAACCAGTGCATTTCTGGAAGCGGTAAGAATTGTTATTAACATCACACTAGGAATGTGCATCCCTGTAGTCACTCAGCTATGGTTTAAGGTGACATGCATTGCAACAATACGAATTGTACTGGTATCATTAAGGCTGAGATGTGATTTCTATGCTCTGAATGGTAGCCTCTCCGTTCCTCTTCTTGTATGTGTATCTGAATAGGTACAAGCATAATGACAAGTATGTATTCAGATTGTCACAGTGTGAGCAACAGTAATGGCTAGAAAGGAGCTATAATGCTGTGTCAATTAAACAATATGCATTTTTAAAGGGCTTAAGTCTGAAGCCACATAATAGCTTGCAATCATTCGGAAGGGCTTTCAATATCATATTACTTAAAACAATTAGTGTCAGCTGTCTTCAGCCCACTGTTGGGTGAAGGTCTTTTTTTCTTTTTCTCTGTCCTCCTAGCTGGATCTGCACTGTACTCGCCTACTGCAATTTCCCAACTGAAATCTAGTCTTGTTCCCTCTTAACAATATTGTGACCTTCACTGATATTTATTACTTTCAACACATTTTTAAAAGGTGGTCCCCATAAAGGGATTTTTAATGCTGCCATAGCTGCAATACATTTCCTGTAGGTCAGATAACATATTTGTTAGAAGTTGTGTGCTTGTAAGTAACCTGCCGCTGGGCCATCCTTTCTGCTCACCCCAGCCCTGTGGGGAGGGGTCCAAGCTTCCATCTTAACAGCTTGTCTTTGCCTCCACATGGCCAGCCAGACGGGCTGCACTGTTCCTATCCAAGATCTCTGAGCCAGCAGTTTGCTGAAAGTAGTTCAAGCCTTTTGCTAGGATGATGCCCAAAGATAATCACAGAATCATACAATCGTAGAATCATAGTATTGTAGAATGATAGAATGGTTTGGGTTGGAAGGGACTTTACTGATAATCTAGTTCCAACTCCCCTGCCATGTACAGGGATACCTTCCCCTAGACCAGGTTGCTTAAAGCCCCATCCAACCTGGCCTTGAACACTTCCAGGCATGGGACATCCACAACACCTCTGGGCACCCTGTTCCAGTGCCTCACCACCCTCTTGGTGAAGAATTTATTCCTTATATCTAATTTAACCTTACACTCTTTCTGTTTAAAGCCATTATCCCTTGTCCTATCACTACATAACCTTGTAAAAAGTCCCTCTCTAGCTTTCTTGTAGGTCCCCTTTAGGTACTGAAGGCTGCTATAATGTCTTTTCTCCAGGCTGAACAACCCCAACTCTCTCAGCCTGTCTGCATAGGAGAGGTACTCAAGACCTCTCATCATCTCTACAGCCCTCCTCTGGACCCTCTCTAGCAGGTTCATGACCTTCTTACACTGGGGGCCCCAGATCTGGACTCAGTACTACAGGTGGGGTCTCATGAGAGTGCAGTAGAGGGGGAGAATCACCTCCCTCGACATGCTGGCCACAATTCTTGTGATGCAGCCCAGGGTACAGTTTGGCTTTCTGGGCTGCAAGTGCACATTGTCAGCTCACGTCGAACTTCTCATCAATGAACACGCCCAGGTCCTTCTCCTCAGGGCTGCTCAGTACTGCAACAGAAAACATTTATGCAGCTGCCGGGGCTGGGTCCAGATGCAAGATGGCAGTGCCACAGGCCAGGGGCTGGCGGCAGGAAAGCAGTGGTGCAACAAGTAAGATCTTCAAGAGGCCTCATCAGCCTCACCCTGGGGCCCTCCCTGTCCCTGCCAGCCAGACCCTCATGCTGGCCTTGGACCTCACCACCCTCTCACTCACTGGATTTCATAAAGATTGAGTAAAACAGGACTGCAAAACTGCCAAGGTTTCCCCATGGCTATGGAGGGGAGCCATGCTGCATGGCAGCTGTGCACCCACCCTTGCGCCTCAGCCCTGGCACCCTCTGGGGTGTGAGGATGTGTTCTCCAGGGCAGAAGCTTCTCTGGCTGCTTGATAAAGTAGCCACAGAGCCTCTGGGGGCCTTTTTGGATTTTTTTTCTGCTACAATTTATTGAGGTTTTGATGGTGAAGTGTCAGACTTTTCTGAATGCTTGGAAGGAGCTCTTTTCTGGATCTTTAGTCTACTCAGCCTGTCACTACAGGGCATAATGTTACAGAGAAGGTGAGAAGAGACAGCAGCAGCTGTCACATGCAGTTGATGGTGTTTTATGGGGCAGCAGTTTCCAGCTCCTGCAAAAGCACCTAGAATGACTGGGTTTGGGCTCCTCCTCTGGCTTGCTCTCCTCAGGCAGGACAAAGGCAGCAGCCCTGTTAATGCTTTTCCTGTGCCAGGCTCACTGCTCTCTTCGCGCCTCCTGAGGAACACCTCTCTCTGACTGCAAATATTGATCAGCCCGTAGCAGGGCAAGAACTGCGTTTCGTGGCATAAAGAGACAAGCCAACCTTAATTTTCCTTTCATGGGCTACCTTTCTGTGATGTTTCTTCTCTCTGTGTTGAGCAGTATGTGCCACACAGTCAACTTTAAAGAAACTCCAGGGGAGGTTTGGCGTTGACATTGCTCAGACTGAGCCCAAGCCGACCCAGAGCGGGGCTGATGGTATGGGTGTTTCCAATCACTGTTGATGGAGCCCATAGAAAGGAACCATCATCATTTTTAGTCAAGTGCTTGCGTTGCAGTGCATTGCAGTGTTGCATCCAGCCACAATGCTACCCCCGAGACACTGAGGGCTGGCAAGTATGTGGACATCTGGAAATGCAGCTTAACCTGTGAATTGCTCAACATCTGCAGCATTTTGTATGATTGCTTCAGTGTGAAGAGTAGCTGTTAAAGCCATAAAAATGCATGCTTTAGGAAAAAATGGACTACGCAGGTTTTAGACTTTCTAGATTTGAAAGTTTGAAAGTTCACTACAGACGTGGGTCTGGTTCTCCTTGTGTCAGGAGATATGCCCACAGCCTTGCATATCTCCAGCACTGGGACTTCTACAACATTTTGCCTGATTTAAGGAAATACAGAGAAAGAGGATGAGCTCCAGATGAAGGAGAGTCTATTGACCACTTCTATTCCTTTCATCTAGCTCAATGGGAACATTTTCTTACCCTTTGCTCGTCCAACCATTTATTTATTTCTGATTTCTGCCTCTTTGGTTTGTTTCCATGATGTGTTTTTTCTCAATTTTCAGCTCTTTACTACCTTCCTAGCATCCTTTATATTTGCCATTGTGAAGTTTCATCTGCAAAATCCCACCCTCCATTTGGTTTCCCCAGAGGCACGTTTATATTCTCAATGGGTTCAGTTCTACAGAAAATGAGAGTTCAGGCACATAAGGATGTGAAAGACATCTAGCACATGGCTCAGCTCCACACTCTCTCCCACAGTGCACAGATAGAGAATGAAGTAGTCATCACAGGAGTGTGCCATGGTGAGAGAGAGATAACACTGTGTGGCTTGTCAACACCATCCTCTGGTCCAGGGGGCAGCTGGAGGAAGACAGCTTGCTCAGCTGATGTACACGAGCCTCCTGCTAGCATCCCAGCCAAGGACTGACTCTGAGAAAACCAGGATTTTCCTGTATGTGCACCAGTTAGACGCCACCTAGATACAGTAGCATGGCAACAGACTACTTGGTAGCTGTGCTAGAGATGAAGCACTAACCATTTCTCTGTGTTGCTGTCTCCAAGGAGGAGTTCAATATAAGTCAGTCCCTTAACATAAGTTTGACATCAGCCTGTGTCTTTGCCACATTAATTCAATTTATTACCCATTTTGATCCACACTTTGCATTCTATTTAGGATGCCAGGGGACCTGTTCATCCCTAATGACTGAGGAAGCATTTGTTTTATAAGCTATTCGAGACACACCATAAGGAACTAAAAGTGTCTGGTTTATTTTCATTGTTAAATTTACCATGTACCAAATTCTGATGCTGTTGAAATTGATAGCAAATTTACCAGAGACTACTGGAACAGCAATGCTTTCTGAAATTTAAGGAGCCCCATCAAAGATGAATCTAACATGTTCTCCCCCCAAAAAGACCTACTGGTGTCTTCATAAATAATGCATGGAGAATGTTATCAGGGGTTGGGATGAAATTACAAAATGTTAGTTTGTTGTTCTGTCTTTTATCTCTAGCTAAACTTTGATCTCTATAAAGTGTTTCTACTGTCATCTGTAAGATTTTCCTTAGTCTTTACTCAGTAGCATATTAAAATTCAGCTGACTAATTTCACTGGTTTTCTTTGATCTTTTTCTGTCAATGTAAATTACTCTAGCTGAAGATTTCATATTTGCCTAAGCAAAATTCGTCTACCTTTCTCTGTACATTCAGACATTTGGGAGTTTCCCTGTGCTGCACTTTTGTCTACCTATCCTTGCTTATTCAGATACATTGCTCCTTCTCTTTGCCTATGCTCTTCTTTCCGGCTGATTTTTTGCTGTTTCAGGGATTCAGATTGCTGCAAGTGATGGGTCTCCAGAACACTTCCCAAGTCCTCACCTCACCTGCCCCTATGGACATACAAAGGCATATAGGAGAGTTACCCAACTGAGGTAGCTAACAGTAGCCTATCAGTGCTGCTGAAGTCCATACTCTTTTTAAAAATAATTTATTCATTTGGGAGTGAAAGACTGTTGTGGATTTGGGAGTGTGGATTAGGGATTGGCAGAGTCTGTTAGGGTGCAATGGTAAGACAAGTTTTGTAACAAATGAAAAAAAAGTATATCACTTTGTTGGCTTCTTGCATACTTCAGCTTTTGAGTCTGTGTCATTGCAATCTTTGTGATTATGTAGGTGCCTGGATCATGCAGTTTTCCCAGTCCCAGCCGAGGAAAGGAGATGTGCCATGGCAAGAGATACATCAGGGGCACTTTGGCCCAGAAATGCAGCACAATACACATATGTTGGGCCATGGAAGCAGCAGAATCTCTCTCAGCATACTCTCTCAGCTACCCAGCACACAGATGATTAGAGACAGACTCGCTCCCTGCATCTCCCACCCACTCACTGCTCTTTTTTTCCTGAAGGGAGCGAAAAAACCATATTTTCTTTGTCCCCCTATAAATAGGCCCCATTGCTGTCAAACCTTCAACCTTTGAGCACCATGTGCATATGCTTGTGTACACACACTCATACTCCACCTGCTTCTTTCTATACAAGATCCATGTTAACTCTTTGCAGAACAAAAAGCATTTTAAGAAATCCTTAGAGATTAAATAAGGATTGCCTAGAATGCTGTTTACTTGTTGTTCACAATTTCACAGCTATGCAAACAAACTATGTATTATGGTCCTTGCTTCTTTTCATATAAGGATGTCATATCTTTCTTCAGGACAGGAAGATGTTTTTCACAGACCAGTGTAGAACATGGAGCATGGTGTTTTATCTAGATGGATCCTGACCATACAGTAGTTTCATGCGTCATGTCTGCCAGATGATGCTTAGCTAGAATTGTCTGTTAGAGTTGAAGATTATATTTTTTCACTCAAACAGTTGTTCATATTGTATTCTAGTAATGTACTCCTTATGATTTCATATAGATCAGTGCAGATTAAAAGAGGAATGAATCTGCAGGGCTTTGGGCTGGTAGGGTAATGTGTTGGAGAAGAAGAAATTGCACGTTCTCCTTTCCGAAAAAAACCTCGGTGTTTTAGGACAAAGTAATTAAGTGATATTCTGCCATCCAAATTATTTTCATTCAGCTCCAATTTTTGTCCATTATCATCAAACTCTTGGTGACAGATGGACCTTGAAGTGCAAAAAAGTTACCCAGTTAACCCGACTGTTTTTTTGAGATTCGCGTATCAAGGTGTTCGGGCAGCCAAGAAGAGGGTCTTTCCTCTAATTGTGCCCTACCTACCCTACTGCTATAGAAGAACCATTTGGGGTGCAAAGGGAACTGTGTATTATTTTTCTGATGTGACAGTTCACCACCTCTAGCCAGTGATGACGTAGGCAGCTGCCCATGATAGATAGTAGTCAGGGCTGCCTCATGCTGATCCTGAAAGGTGTGGTGCTGTGCCCCGCAACATTGTGAGTTAGCTTCATATCCCATGACTAGGTTTGTGTGCTGATGGTTTAGCTCTATGAATATTCACGTTATGGCCTGTTTTGTTCCTCATCTTTCCCTTTTCCAGCCCAGGACATCTCTGACCATACTGGATTCCAGCCTGAGTGAGAAGGGTTTTCTCTCCCAAAATGATATCTGGGACAGACATGTCTCAGACAGATGCTATGTATGAGAGCACAACAGATCTCACCCACGGGGTTATTCTGAGCTCAGAAAATCAATGCTGTCTCTGCTGAGAAGCAGGAAGAAAGTCTCTACTGGTAGAGAAGGGCTGAGGCACTCACTAACTTGTCAGATCACATCATCTCATGAATGCATTGTGCAAGGCAGTCCCTTTGAAAAAGCAGTTTAACTCTCTGCTTCACCATTTTGCTGATGATGAGATGGTAATTTAGTATATCAGTACCTGCATTCTTTCCCTATCTAAGCTATGGGTCCTCCAGGCCAGATGTAACTAACTGTTGGCTGATATCATCTCATGATCTACCACATACTTGACGGCCATTTAACTTAGTTACTTTGTGCTGTGTCTTTTTTCTGGGTATGCTTTACAATGAAACTGCAGCTCTATTGTTTTTTCCACTAGCAGGCAAATATCACAATCCAGGCCACAGACTGCTGTAGGACAAATGTGAGGAGAAATGATAATTCTTTTTGCCTTAACTCCCTGTGTGTGTGATGGGAACCAGAAGCAGAAAATGTCAGCCCTCTCTGCCTCAAATTTGCCTTCTCATTTCCATATATCTCTTCTTTGTTCTGACATGTGCCCTCTGCTTCCAGCTTTGCTTCTGGAGATTATGAGCGCTCTGAGGATTACTACTTTCTCACAGGTCTATAGGTATTGACAGCTGTTTTCTCCCATTGAATGCAAAGGATGTGTGCATCCAAAATCTTGTATTTACACTAAAGATTCTCATTCACTTGCACAGAATCATAGAATCATTTTGGTTGGAAGAGACCCTCAAGATCATTGAGCCCAACCGTTAACCTAACACTGGCACTAAACCATGTCCGTAAGAACCTCATCCACACATCTTTTAAACTCCTCCAGAGATGATGACTCAGCTACTTCCCTGGGCAGTTTGTTCCAATGCCTGACAACCCTTTCCATGATTTCATAACACTGGCCAGGCAAATCCACCAAGGACAACCAGAAAAGAGGAAGTTCACTGTCCTCAAGCTTCCTGAGTTGTTCCCAGGGCATGGAAAGCATGCTGCCTGGTATTTATAGGATGTCATTAATATCTAGGAGTGAAATATAAAAATAACTGAAGAAGAAATAAGAGGGAAGAAATCACTTTATGCAAATGTAGTCAGGATGTCTTTAGTGCTAATGGCTTGAGCTGGCTGGGAATGCTCCAATAGCCATGGAGGCTTCCTGCCTGCTTCTCAATGGGAACAACATTGATTCATTTGGCATAGTAAAGCCCTGTGCCTAACGATCACGTAAAAAATTGTTGGTAGCACTAGAAAATCACTTCTGGGTAGACATGCTGAGTATGCAATAAACTACATGATGTGGCACAGTTTAACATACTTACAAAAAGGAGCATGGGCTCAAGCACTCTGCGGCATATCATTCTAGACGCAACTGTCACACATTATAAGAAGGATGTGATTTAATATCTTTTTCCTCTGCCTGGTAGCACATGTTTGGCTCTGAAATTCACATGCACCTGAGACAGATGAAGGGAAACCATCCTCCATAATCTGCTGTGCTGCAGGAATGGAGAAAAGGGCTAACCTGCAAGGGCTGGGGCATGAGCTATCCCTGAGGCGCTGCTCGATCTTGCAGGGGGTGGGGGACCTGTGCTGATGTGAGGCCTGGGGAACTGGTTGTTTAGGCAGAGAGGCTTGAGGTACCAGCCTGGATTTACCTGTGACTGTTAGCACTTAATGGCACAAGCTGTAAATCCTGCCCTGTAGCAGTAGAGAGACTCCTTACACCAATCAGTCCATCTGGAATAACTGACTTGTGGATGGTCCTCGTGTGTAGCCATCAATGGTAAATCAGAGGTGGGGGAATCAGTGAGGGCCTTCCTCCCACCTCCCTCCCTTCTAAACCTTGCATGACTGCTGCTTCATTAGGATGCCGATAGCCCCTGCACTGCATCTTTTACTTCAATGTACCTCAAGAGCTTGCAAGGCAAGGCCAGGCTGATTGTTGTGTTTTCAACATAGTCACGGTGAGTTGGACATTTCTGACTTGGCAGTGCAGAGTTGCTTTCAAACTCACAAACACAGGAAAAGCCAGGCGCAAGTCAATTTACAGAGGAAAGCAGAGAGTCTTCATCTGGATTAGCTACATGGATGGCTTACCCATGGGCCGAGGAGGTCTGCTGTCCCAGTGAGTCCATGGGTTTCACAGCACCAACAAAATGTTAACATTGGACCTCTGCCAGAGCAGATTGCTTGAAGTGAAATATGTATGTCAAGCCTGGGAATGGACTATGCCTGAAGCTCCCTGTATGTTTGGCAGCCCCAAGAGCCAATGTCAATCAATAGAGATTAAAGCAGCCTCCAGCTCTGCACTGAGCCAGGCCAGCTCAGGGCTTAGGACTGGGCAAGGGAGAGTGCAAAGCCGGCAGGATATTCGTCCCTTATTCATTTCATGCTCTGTGGCAAGTACTGCTGTGATGAAACCACAGCTGGGAAGCTATCTTGTTTCCTGTATTTCTGTCATGCTGCTAGTCAATTCAGGACCAACGTTACTCACCTCAGAGAAGAGTAATGGGACGTAGTAGAAAAAGAAACTACACTGAACAAAGTTATATGTTATTGTCAGTGATTTAGGCTTTTAAAAAAACATGTTCCAGGTTACAGACAACCCTTTCAAAGTATTTAAAGCGTTCCATTATCAAAATATGTACATACAGCTCAAAAAAAATGAAAAGAGTTTCAATGCAGGGGAGAAAAACAAAAAACACAGTGAGATTCTGATATTTTGGGCATAAAGCAGAAAGGTTTACATTTAATTGTCAGAGGTGTCAATGTGAAGGGAAACAACAACTTAATTGCATCAATTCTCTGCTTTTGTATATTTGAAGAGCATACCCCATACAAGGCAACAGGCACATGCGCATCATTTGCAAGACTGCAAGATTTGAATTTGCTGCATCACTCATACATAGCATTTTAAAACTCTGCAGACCTTAACATGTCAGCATAATTAATCTACTCTTTAACAAAGTGAGATCTCAAGGAGGAAATGTAAACCAGCAGCTTCCCTCAGCCAATATAAACAAATGACAAGGATTAGGAAATCTTACCTCTGCTTCCTACTCCAAGGCAGATTCCTCCTGTAACTGTAGCCAAGGCAGCCAACCTCTCCATACTGCTCTATCCATGCCATAGGACATTACCTGTCCTCTTAATGACCACAAAAATGCAGCTGCAGGCCTCTGTATGAAGCAGCAAAGACAATAATACAACATAAGAACATCTCATAGGCTGATATTTTACCTCAAGTAGCACTCACTGTAATTTGCCCTCTATTGATGTTTGCTTTGGCATAATGCTTCCCCAAGACTGTGTGTTGCCCCTGCATTAGCTACTTACCTAAATGGTGGAGAGGAGAATTTCTTCCCAGTGAAAGTGAGGGTAGGACAGTATTTGAGCTGCAGCCATGTAAAACCTTTCATAAGTCAGAAGATAGTGGCATTTCCAGAGGTTAATTTACTTAATCTATAACTTGAATAAACTTGTGGGCATTTTTTTTTTCCACTGGTTTTAAAGGGATTTTAAGCCTTATATATGTGCCTAAAGTCAGGTGGGGTAAATCCAGATTCTGAGTTCTGGTCTGTAAGGAGCATCAAGTGATCAGATTCTTCATCAGATCACATCTTCAGAGCAGGTCTTCACTTCAGAATAGGTCAACACAAATATGAATCTCCACTTTGGTGGTTTAGAGCCTCACTGGGGCAAGCTTTTCCTCAAAATTATTTCAATATACTTCCTTGTGTCTTGTAAGAAGCAGTGCCAGTTTTAGACAGTCCTTGCCCTGCTTTTGTAGAAGCTCACATATGTGGCATCATGTGGTGTAAAGGATAGAATGAGACTGCTCAGGTGACTCCATTAAATGAGTTTTAAAATAACTCCACTGGGACTTCTGATATCTTCAGCACAGGCCGAGTCTTATTTGACTGTTACTACTGAAAGTAGCGTTGGTCTTGTAAGAAAGTGCATGGTATTAAATATAAAGCCTTCTGGTGGGAGAAAAGACCCACCTTTGCTGCTCTGTAGCTCACACCATTGTTCCTGTGAAGCAGCACTGACTGTTTGTAAGCCAGATAGTTCCAATACTCTGCTCCAGAAGAGGGAACCAAACTCATGGGCAAGTTTGGCTGCTCTCTTTCTCCCTGTTTTCCAGCCCATTCTGGATGCTGCACAGCACTAGAAAAGGTTCCACCAAATCACTTCCCTCCTTTAGGAGGAAAACCACTGGTCTATTATTGAGTTTTAGGTATTTTAGGCTATGCCTTATCAATCTATAAGGCATGAGGAAGAGAAGCAGGCAAAAGAGGAATCTCTGAGAATTCATTGAAGCACAAATGCTGAGCTACTCTCTGTGACTGTATTTTGTTCCTTGTCAATATATACAGAGGCTGAATGTGAAAGGTACAGAGATTTTAAACTGTCCCAAACTTACAAATGTAGAACAAATTGATAAGAAGTTTAAAAAGGTTTAATGTAGGAGTCATAAACAAGCGCATTCACATGTAAGGCAAAGGCAACATCCTCAGCAATGCCTCCTTGTAAAAAAAGTCATTCCATAAACAGCAAATACAACTGAGCCTGCTTTCAGGTACATCTTCCTATTACATTGGCCCCAGTTCCCCTCATAATTTTTATATTATTTCTCATTACAGTACCCTCACACTAGACTATGTCATATTTTTCACCTAACTTTGCCAAAGTCCAGAGGCAGCCAGGCTTGGCACACGCGGTCGTAGTGCTGGATCCACCAGCAAATTCTGCCTGGCTGATGGGCTGTCACTCTCACTACTGGGCAGACTCCACTGCCAGATAACCACTGAAATCTCCCAGTCTCTTTCCCAGGCAGTGTTTTCACAGGAAATCAGACCTGGGTCCAAACCAGGTATCACAAAGCTAAGGATGGAGGGTGGATGACAGTGAGATTGTGCATTTTGCCCAGTGTTTGTCAGTTTAAATTTTGTCCAAATGAAGGAATTAACTTTTTATGGTTCTGTTTTACCTTTTTCCTCCTTTTCTGAGAAGCAGAAGAAGATTGCTTTGTGGAAGACAGTGTCACATTCTGCTCCTTTGGAAGGGATTTCGTACTTTTGCTTCATTAGAAACACTTTTAGGAACTTTTCCTCCATGTACTTCATGTAGTATTATTAATTTTAACAGGATGGAAAAACAAGTTGCTTTGCAAAAGCTTTAATCTACATATAAAGGGACAGATCCTCAGCTAGTACAGACTGTGTGTGCCCCACTGGCCTCAAGAGGCAACACTAAGTCAGACCTGTGGAGAATTTGACTAAAAAATTTCAATGCAAATCACCACAGTCACAAGTTAATACCTACCTTAGCAGTGTGTCTTAGGCACTAGTCCCATGTCAGAGAAGCACCCCAGTGTTATCCTGAAAATACTGTTTAGGCAGTCCAGAGTGTAACTTTATTGTTTCACACATAAAAAAGGCTTTAAACAACTTAATTTTTCATCAATGTGTTTGAATTCATTGTAAAGGCTGGCCTATAGCTATGCCAGCTTGACTGTCATCCTACCAGCTCTTAGAGGTCAAGCAGGTGAGGTGCAAGGGGAGCAGAGGGATGCAGGAGCAAAGCAAGAGGCCCAGACATAGTAGAAAGGGTGGTAGCAGCAGAAAGAGTGTTGCCAGTTTTCCATGCGGCCTGACTGCTTTCGACTGAGTAACCCAACTCTGCTCTTGAGGAAAAGCTTTTTTCACGAAAAATGTAAAACTTCTTTATGGGCAGTCCTTAGTCCCTGAAGACACCAGACTCAATTTTAAAAAGCATTCTTCCTGAAGCTGACTTATCACTAAGGATTTCATACTGGTGGAAGTTTCAGAACTGTGCAGAAAGCAAGACTTTCCATCTCTGCTGTGCCTTTCTGGAGAATGTTTGTCATTTTTTCCCACAAAGACATCTGCAATTGATTTGCAAGTGATCACTTAGCAGAATGGAGGCCTGATCTTGAAAACGCAGTACAACAAAAATAAAGGATAATTAATGGCAGGCTTCCTAACTCTTCTCAAAGCATGCAGATATAATTTAGTTCTCTAAAACTTTGGACCGGATTGTCAACTGGAACACTCCACACTGTTTTATCCAGTCCTTTAAATGCATATTTAAGAAGGAAAGAAAGATAATCCTGTGATTAATCCCAAGAAATAGGCTCAAGGGGAATCTCAGGCCAGTGGCAGAGTTGGAGATTGGCTTACACAGTAACTGTCAGTTAATATGGCTTAACCTGTCAGTGCGTCCATTCTCCATCAATGAAGGGCAAACAAGAATTCGCATCTGGTACTGTCTGTTTTAAAGCCTTCACATTTTTCAAGAGCTTTGGGACTGCTAGATGGAGGCTGTATTTTGCACAGTCTGTACAGCTTTTATTATTATTTATTTAAAATTTAAATAGTCCCTTTGGTGAGCACATCTACAGAGGTGCCACCTATCAAAGATATAGAAAACAGTGGTTATTCCAGGGACATTAGAAGCGAACACATAGTAAATACTCCTAGAAGACAAATATTAGAGTTATATAGAATCAAAATAATGTCTTTCTGTGCATGGATCCTCAGTAGTTCTATGCTCATTTGAAAATGGCAAACTTTTATTTTTCCACTGATTTAACTTACTTTTTTTTTCCACTGTTCTTGGACAAAGATAGTGAGGTTCGAATTTTCAAGTCTTCAAGGAAAATTGCTCTGGGCAACTCCCAGTAACATCAAGGAGAATTGCAAAGCTAAACCCCAAACACTGGAAAGTCCTGAAAACCTAGCTTAGTTATGTGCCATAAAAATAAAGGCCTTAATGAAAACCTTGTTAAATGCAGTAGCATGAACACAAGACTAAAAGTATGAGCTATAGGGAAACTAAAGGAAGACAATGTCTTTCATTTTGTAGGCAGACTGTTTCCATAACTAAACCTGCTTGTGCATGCTGGACAATAAATACCTCATGCCTTCAAGGAGGCCTTAAAAAAATTTTAAAAAGGCTCTTTGAGATATGCCTACCAACTCTGTTGCCATGGTAGCTGCAAGCATCAGTGATAACCCAGAGTTTCTAGGTTATAATGTGCATGTAACCTATTAACAAGTCCCGCAAAATAGTCCATGTTAGTGATAGATGAGGTCACTGAGCCAGCAGTGTCCCTGGCAGCCAAGAGGCCCAACCATGTCCTGGGTGCATCAAGCACAGCGTTGCCAGCTGGGCGAGGGAGGTGATTGTCCCGCTCCGCTCTGCACTGGTGCGGCCTCACCTGGAGCACTGTGTGCAGTGCTGGGCAACACAGGATAAAAAGGACATAAAGCTACTGGAGAGTGTCCAGAAGAGGGATACAAAGTTGGTGGAGGGTTTGGAAGGGACGCCGTATGAGGAGTGGCTAAAGTCACTGGGTTTGTTCAGCCTGGAGGAGACTAAGAGGAGACCTCATGGCAGCTGCAGCTTCCTCACAAGGGGAGGAGGAGGGGCAGGCGCTGAGCTCTTCTGTCTGGTGACCAACCACAGAACCCGAGGGAATGTCAGGAAGATGTGCCAGGGGAGGTTTAGGTTGGACATGAGGAAAAGGTTCTTCCCCCAGAGGGTGGTGGACACTGGAACAGGCTCCCCAGGGAGGTGTCACGGCCCCAAGCCTGACAGTGTTCAAGAAGAGACTGGACAAGGCCCTCAGACACATGGTGTGAATTTTGGGGTTGTCCTGTGCAGGGACAGGAGTTGGACTCGATGATCCTTGTGGGTCCCTTCCAACTCCAGGGCATTCTGTGATTCTGTGATCTAGTGGCTCAGTCTCAAAACTTGGAACTCAATCAGACAGTATCTAGATCCAAGCAAGGTCTGTTTCTGGTACACTGTATTCCCACATCTTAATGATACTCAGTTCTTGAAGATCTATAATACCTTTTAGACAATAATTTTACCTGAAGCTTGCAGGCTACCTGTGCATTCAGCTGCTTGAAGCATGGAGAAATCAGAAAGCTCGGCACAGAGAACTCAAGATCACATGCTAAGAATCAAGAATAAACACTGTTCTTTTGCTGTCCCTCAGCTGGGTGAATGTTGTTTTCATTACTCGAGCATCAGCTCTTGTAAAAAAAATGTCACTGACAGAGTCTTGTTTCCTTTCACTTCAAATCTGGGACATGCCCATCCTTTTTAATGCCTCTCTGGAAACAGAGGAGACAAGGACAAAGCACAGAGGGGCAAAAGTTAGAATTTTCCCTACTGCTTGGTCTCAGATTCATCATTGTGATGGAATTTCTTACCAGTCATTGCTGTCTTATGCTGTCTTGCCCTGTGTCATTGAAGGAAAATGTACATGTGGTTATCTACTTGCTATGGCTTACCTCCTACCAAAACCCTGCAGAGCACCCGGTAACATCTCCAGGAGCAGTGGTGTTTCTGGAGAAAAAGCACTGCCATCCTGCCCCAGGGTGCTTTGGGCTCAAAGCACACAAATTCCATTACCTCGTGTCTGCATCATCCTTACCTGTTCAGAAAACAGGGATTATATTTCCTTTAGCCCCTTGTTGTGTGTTCCCTGCCTTTGGCTTGTCAGCTCCTTCGAGCAGGAGCTGTCTGCGATGACATGTGTGCACCGCCTTTACCGCAATCAGGCCATTTTTCAGTTGAGGCATCTCCTAGATATGACAGTTATATAATACTGGTAATAAATAATTGCGTGAACCTGGTACCTCCCAGTACCATGGAACATAGGTAGGCTTCATTTCCCTTGCATACCTGAATAAAGGAGAGTTTCTACTAGAGGGAAAATAAGCTCTTGTTCTTGCACTAGGGTTGGTAGTACTCCATGTGTGCAACTCCCCTTTCTGTTTAAGCAACTTTGCATTTCCGTTTTTCCCCAGGTCCATTACTTCCGTACACATTATCAGACCCAAGGAAGTAATTTATTCTTCTATCAGGCACTACTTTAAAGTAAGTGAAAGCATTAAATGCCACTCTATATTAGCTCTACTTTTGTTTAAGGCACTTGGAAATGTTTAGCTTGAGTGAGGGAGGAGAATTCCTGCTCACATGAAAAATTCTGTAAATCTCAAACATCTTGAAATATATAACACTGAAATATATTGAAACATTCAATATATCTAAATACAATTTTCATCTCCTATAATGGAGATTTCTGTGAGTAGACTGATCATCTTAACTACTAGACTAGAGAGAAAAATGTATTTATTTCACATATTTTATTATTCCATTACTTTCATTTAGGAGTTCTGTGGTGAAATGTAGTGGAGAAATCTGTATTGCAAGCAATAGAATCTAATTCTTTATTTATCCAACCTCAACCAGTCAGTATTGCTTTTCCCGAGTCTGTCTTTAAGGGAAACTAAACAATTACTGCTCATCTTTATTCCAGAATACTGTAATTGTTATTGTCACTGATATATTACATTAATTATAATGCAACATTCGTATATTTTCTGAAGTTACAGTGGTATAGTCCCACTAACATTAATACTGGATCAATTCACTTCTGGATTTTCCAGGAATACAAACTGGATCCAGATCAGTCCTGGGTATACAGTTAAATCTTTGCCACATGAACTATAGTGCAGAGAGCTGATGCACATATGTTTGTTTTATGCTAGCTGTGAGAATACAGATGATATTCGGTTCTTTATATAGACTGCCACTGCAATATTAACCCATAAAACTAACCTTCTGAGAAAATCTAAACCAGGAGAAAGACTTTTGTAAAATCTGGATCAGTGCTTTGTACTATGTGGCTGCTCAATTTTTGATTTTGCATCAGAAGCAGAGTTATTGAATCATCCAACCTCGGCCCAAATAACTTCTTAAATTCACTCACAGGTTTGATAATATATATCTTACCCTGTATGATCTTACTAAGGATAGGAAACAGACCCATAATAAAAGTGCATAATATATGCAGAAATGTGAAGTCATGCCCACACTTTTTGGGAATGGATCCAAGATTCCATTTTGGTTAAGATGAGAGGCAGAAACTTCAGTCATTCAGCATTGCCTTAAGGCAGAGTTTAAGGAGAAAAAAAAAATGCTGATTGCTTAAATGCACAGGCGGGCAATGATGATTTCAGTTCCTCAAATAGCTACACTGTAGAATAGGGCAGGATAAAGATAGAGTGCTCTGAGATCCCCTGGTGAAAGGTATTATCAGTGGGCTGAGTATCTTAATTGCTTTTATACTGTTGATTTCAAACTTGAAACTGCTGAAGCCGCATCACTCTTGATATGGCAGGAAGTTCCTGTAAAAGAGGGGGGAATAGAAGAATACTCTTCACATTTGCTGTCATTTTCAATCCCTTCTTTTTAATACCCTTACTTCCTGCTGCCATTCTCCTCCTTGCCCCTCTTTCCATTAAGTAAATGAAAATAAAATCAAACTTCGCAGAGAATGTGAGTGGAACAGGTTCAAGGCAAAATAAATACCCAGCCAGGCCTGTTTTTTTCCTGCCACTAAATTATACTGCACACAAACCATTCAAACGAGTGAAAACCTTTTTTTTTTTTCCTTATTATTGTTTTCATGTCAAAATCACTGAGGTGAAGAGTGTAAGATTTCAACAGGCTGCAGTGCTCTTCTGGAAAAGAACCGCTGGTATGTTTTATGCAGGTAACAGTGTTAAAGTGTTCTTTCTAACAAGAAAGGATAGATACTTCTGGAAGATTTTTTTAATGTTTTAATTGGGTAGCTCTTCTGTTTTACTAATGAAAGCTGGGAAGACCTGGACCCGCAGAATCCAATTTCGCAAATTGGATACCTTCTCCTTCCCCACGCCTTCCCCAGATTAGACAAACTAAACAAATTGTAATTCTGTGCTAGAGAATGCACTAAACACTGATCACTCGCACCCCCATCCCAGATGCTGCTTGCTAGAAATTCCTTACACTAGTAGGATTTAACTTTAAATATCTCCCATGAAGACCCTGTTTAATCATTCAGCAGTACTGTGTCCAGCTGCCTGTATTCCCTTACTTTTACAGCTCTCTTTTTGTTACTTAACCTGCATTTTCCAGGAGCAGCTTAAACCTATTGTGTCACACTTTGCCTTTGATATCTAATGAGAATAATGGGTTTCCAGTATGCAAGGAGGACAAGCCTGGTGTTGAGCTGGCCTGAGGACTGAGTACAGACACAGCTATTATCTTTTCTGTGAAGACATTACTGTTCCATTGCTCCAGGAAATGTGCAGTAAAATGTTCAATTAAAGTGGATTACATGTTCTTAGGTGGTCAGCTGTAATACCTAGGCTTGAAAAAGTATTAGGGGATCCAAGAAAGAATGCTGTTTCTTTACTAACCTCGGAGTCCTGCCCTTTATGCTTGTGGATGCATTTTGCTTTCATATTCCTTCGCAAATTTTTCCTGGGAGCAATCCAGTTTTACAGAATGGTTGCTTTTACTAGAAACATTATATCCAGCACAAAATTTGGTCTGAATATCTTTGCATTGCAACAGCTTAAACTGAGCAAGGGGTTTATCTACTTCCATATTCCTTCATTGCATTTCATTTTTTTACATCCAGTTCTTTCATTGCTTGCCTGTAGTCCCCCTGCAAATATCTAGGCCTCAAAACCTTTTGAGTGTGAGTTATCCATGTAGCTCAATTTCCTTTGTTCACACTCAAGATTGGTTCAGTTCTGACGTGACGTAAGAAACATGTAAGATAACTAACCACTACTGCGGTGCATGCCTTTATTTCCTGCTGTAGCCACGTGAGAGTGGTTAGAGTTGCAAATGTTGTACCTTGTGTTATGGTAGGGATTGCTCTCCATTGGCTCTCACAGCAATTATTACTGGAGGGAAAGAACATGGTGAGTGTTAGAGTAGAAGAAATAAGGCTCTGTTGGAGCAAGTCCCTGAGAGCCTTTCTACTTATTCAAGTTCAGTGTTTTAGGAAGTCATTACAATGAGCTATCCCAAAACTCAGATCAGCAGAAAAGTGTATTTAACTGAAAGCCATTGTATTCAGATCTCGGGGCAGACACAGTGCACTGTGTTAATTCATGAATTACAGCTATTTGTTTAATCCCCTTATTTCCTCCTTCCAGCCTGGCATCGTTCCTTCTCCCAGACACACAGGGTTAGGCAGGTACATTACATTCACCCCAAAGCCCTGCAGAAGCCTGCCAGCACATCCCAGACTTATCCTTCCATGGCTTCAAGCTTTCTAAATGCAACAAGTGACTGAAGCTCTTGCCTCTAGAGGAACTGCTTAGAAAAACAGCTCCTGGCTTTACTTTATCATCATCTGGAAAGCCCTCCGTGACTCACAGGCTGACATAGAAGTTCACTTGAATTTTTACTGAGCCTCTCTCTTCATCATTTTTAGCCAAATCCCCCTCAGGAATGTGTGTCCTCACACTAAAGTAAATCTATCAGCCAGTGTTGCTGTGTCCCAGCACATGGTGTTATACAGAGCTAGCTCCATTTCCTTCTTCTCCAGTCTGGAGTCTCAGGTGGATACAGGAAGACACGAGCCTCTTAAAATCCCCTCAGCACCAGAGATGCACCCTTGATATGGAACCGGCAGCTGCTCCTGTTTGAATACTTACACATTTTAATGTATCTTTTGAGCGGTACAAAAGGTGGGAAAAAAAAACCACCACAGATTATAACTAATCCAAGGGTTCTCAACACACTCATTACAACCTGTTGCAACCATCATCTTTTCAGATGGATGCACCGCCATCCATTATGAACCTGCAGCTTAAGGTTGGAGGATGCAGCTTAAAAGACCAGCAAACACTATGTAATCAACTACGGCTTCACTTAATGGAATGGTGGTTACACATAGCACTTGGATTTTTAAGTCAGTGATAGACATACAAGTTCACTAAATAAACTTTTTAAAGTGTATGTGTGTATGTGTGGGAAAGGAGAGGAGTACTCTTATGGGAGGCAAATGGTAGGTGTCATGCTTATTTTTAAGAATTGTTTCTATGAGCAACAGTTCTCAGGTTGTTTAGAATTATTTTGCCCAAACCCAATGAAAAATAATAACATAAAATATTTTCCTCTTAAAATATTTCTTATAATCCAAGCAATCTCACTCTTACTCTTCCAGACTGATCTTTTCACATATGCAAAAGTAGCAAATAACTTTTAAGAATTATGTACTCTGTAGTAGTCAATAGTTGACACAGCTATTTTCTGTTCTAAATGGAAAGAGAGTGTATGTTGGCTCCCAGTAATTGCTGGCTAGCTTCTTGAAAAGTATGAATTGTAAAGATTAGTAGCATGATCCATAAAATCAGAAAATGTTGCCACACTTAGGAAAAGAAACAATAGCTGCTTCAGAGGATTTATGCTTCTTTCTTCAGCAAAAGTGAGCTTGTCAGAGCTGTAAGTGTTTGCACTGGTGTAACTACTGTGATGATGTTATACAGCCAGCAAACCTCTCTGGTAAGGATACAGCTGAGCACAGCTCTCAGCGCTGTGACTTAGACTGAGTTTATGGAAAGCCCTTTTACTGTAGATGCCATTTATCTCCCCTGGATTTGTGGGAGTGGGAGGGAAACTTTTATACTACCTTCATCACATTTGTTCAAGCTAACGAAATATCTCTGAGAGATCTACAGCAGGAGTGCAAAACTCATTTTCACTGGGGGCCACATCAGCCTTGCAGTTGCCTTCAAAGGGCCAAATGTAATTTTAGGACTGTATGAATGTAGGAGTAGTTACATGAAAATGAGTTTGACACCCCTGTCCTACAGTATTCCAGGAAGATACATCAGCTCATGAGTTCCAAGGTCACTATTTAGCTAGAGAATGATATGGTGCTGTTGTTACTGACCTTAATACAACAGGAGAATTACACAACCAAAAGTCATAGTGCCCGGGTCAGCTCCCATGGGAGGTGAATCAGGTTTTCCGAGGGAAGAGGTAGCTGAGACATGGGGTGTGCATATCCAGAACAGACTATATCTGCATAAGCTGTGCTGGCAGCTAGTTCAGTGAGGAGTTATTTAAAACACTACAGTGAGATGTTATTGTAGCATTAGTTAAATACTGCATTTTCTCTTAGCATGAGTGATCACAGCATCAAGCCATTAGTACTAGTTAATGGAAACCAAGCACTATGGCACCGCAAGCTATCGTAACACTTCCTGTAAAACACATATGATATTTCCAGAAGGCATCCTAAACTACTTTAGTAACTGCTTTGCATTCCAGGAAAAAACGACCACAAACAATAAACCCTTATAAACATTTTTTTTTTATAGCTATCATTTCAGAATTAGGAGGAGAAAAGGAATAATAAAGAAAAAAGTCCCAGTAGATGACCTTTGCTCTTGAGCTGAGATCTGCTGTAGAGCATAACATCTCATAGAGCTCTGTACAAATGCTTAGGATTTCTGCCTTGGCAAGCCGCGTTACTGAAAGGTGGAAGACGGAGGAGGTGTGGAAGAGGTTTTCAATGGGCAGCTTGCAGTTGCAGTGTCTTTGTAGATAGACTGCTTACAAAAGAGTCATTTTAGTTTTACAAACACGGAGCAATTTCAAACTGTTACCCAGCATGTGATGTTCACAACATGCTGTCTTAATATGCATAGCCAGGAGAGACGATGAGTAATAGGTGAACAAAGTGGTACTAAGAACAGAGTGAACAGGTGACATGATGTGTCTTGGACTGCCACAGAGGTTGGATTTCCAGGTAAACAAAAATATTCCCACAAACCCAGAAGCATGAGAAAGGAGAAACCAAATCTGTGTGTAGAAGAAAGCTGTGGATGTTAGGCTGAGGGCAGAGAGTCCTTACTATCCCCTAGTAGGTGAACACAAGGGACTGAGGAACTACAGATGAATGACATATAGGTGTCAGGGATAACTGGAATATCATATCAGCTTTTAAAGGTATTTGACCGCCCTTATATAACAAATACATTTAAGGACCTGGGCAGAGCATCTGGTTTCTCTCTTTGAAAGAAACTACACATGAATGTTACGAACTCTTCTAAGACGAAGTCCTTCTGCCTGAAAGACAAATGGTTTCCAACAAAAGAGGCAGGAAGAGACAGAAAACCTGCCGCTTTACATAAATGTAGGAGGCTTTGGAGGGTATTTAGGAAGACCCATTTAGAGTCCTGGCCTGGTGTGGCCTGGAAGAGAGAAATGGGCATAGAAATGGATAAATCGATGTTGGTCCTCTTTCGGTTGAGCAGCCCTGCTTGTTTAGTTTGTATGAGAAGTCAGGCTGGCGGACTCCATCAGTCCACACCCACAGAGACTGAAGATGAATAGAGCCTGTTTAGATTTTGTAACTGCACCCTGACAGTAGGCCATGAGGGACTATGTTATGAGACGATGCCTAAGGCAGCCTCAGGTTACATGAGCTATTGAAGTTTTGCTTACTGAAAGCATCATCATTATTATTGTGAAACATCTGGTTCAGGCTTTCTGGATACATTGCTGAGGAAAGATGACTTAACCCTGAGAAATGCTGGGGACTTCTGGGGAAAGAATGAAGAAGTCAGGAGTGGTTGATTCCTCTGTTGCAGTTATTACCTTTTGAAGCTGTGGGGGAATAAATGTGTCTAGTGATGCCAAGAATGTTAAATCCTAAGAAAGTCATGAGCACTGTTCAAAAAATGTGGATAAGAGAGAAAATAGCTCAGGAGGTTGTGAGTTTAGTGACAAACCAGCAACCTGCATGCATGAAACATTATCTTTTAAAAAGGGTGGTTGCTCCACAGTCACTGTGACACATGAAAGTAATAAAGCCTTATCTGGAGTGTCAGGAAGAATCCTGTTAATGCCCAGCAAGTGGAAACTGGCAGTGAAATAACCAAAGGTATTCGGGGAATATTGTCAGGCTGACCTGAAGCAATTGGGACCTCCAGGTTCAAAAAGACTCTCTGCTGTCATCAGCACTGAGTTTGAAAGAGGCGATGTACATGGGCTACACAGAGGGCCACCACGACATCATTTCAAAGATGATACATGATACAATATCAATCTTTGATCCTGGCCAGCCAACAAATGACTGCAAAAAGATGCAACACCAATCAAAATGGTTAAAACAAGATTCAGCAACCTGTGTGAAACTCAGCAGGAGACGGTTTGCAAAAATTAAGTGTTCAGAGAAGATATGGGAAAGGAGACTATATGGTCACAGCATTTCAATAGACTCAGCTTACTTTCAAAATGGAGTGCTCTTATCATGTCAGCTTGTGAGCTGATTTTACAGAGCATAATGCTTCTGTTCCAAATCTCTGGTACGGCACTGAGGAAGGTCCTTTCCTTCTCCAGAGGCTTCCTCCCCTCACCACATTTGGTCCATCTTCCCTGCATAGTTTGCAAGCTCTTTGGGCCAGGATTGTCTATTGCTACATGACCAGTGATGCCCTTGTCAAAACTGATTTCCAGGCACCAGCCTCTTGCAAATAATGTGCACAGTACAGCACAATGCAGTGGCAAAGCTGCACTCTGTGCACAGAGCTTATGCTAAGCTCTGTAATTAAGACATATGGGGCCTTATCCGCAGCTTAGAGAAGTCAGTGGAAACACTGTCTCGTAGGCTGGATGACAAGATGGTGATGAAGCAGATTTTATTTTAAGGAATCATTTTTTCTATGTGTGGATATTGTGAGGCTTTAGGGAAGAACTGTGTTACTAAAAAGCGTGAAAATGAAGAAGTGGGAAAATTAATAAAGAAAAAAAATGTATATCAGTGTTATAAATGGGCTTAAACTGAGAGCTGAAAAAAATCCACAAGCAGTTCATATTAGATTTAAGTTAGTGGGTCACTTCTTTGTTTGTGCGTGGGTTTTTTTTGTTTTGGTTTGTTTTTTTAAAGAATCTACTCAAAATCTAAGTAAAGGCTATCCTTTGCACTGGGACATTAATTATCTTGTGGAATAGAGGGTACTGATGCACATAAGGAAAAGAGAACACAACTTCAGGTAATTTCATTTTAAGTGAAATATATATATATTTCTTATATATAAGAAATAATTATAATATTAGAATAGGACAGAAGGTACATTTTTATCAACAGTAGAGAAAAATGCCAGTATGCTGATGAAGTGAGTAGCTGGCTGGACCACTACACACAGACATTTAGTAGATTTGTTTGTGTGACAGTTTGGCTCTAAACAGGAAAATATTGATTCCTCTGGCTTTGCAAATCAGTGCCCTTAAGCACTCTGGCCAGAAATTCGTAGCATGGCAACACAAGTATGAAGTTATCAGGGAATGAGTCTGGCCCTAAATGTTCACTGAGTAGAGGGAAGCATTTTTCTTGCTTGCAATATGACATTTAGGCTCCCAGTTTCCTGTCTCGCAATGTATATGGTAGAGGGTCTGAAAATAAAACATACAGTAAGCGCAGTCTGTTGTAACCCAGACAATTATAGACATCAAAACAATAAATTTTTAAACAGTTAGGTAATATATAATAAATAAAAGATGAACAGGAAAGCACTCACAGCTAGTCCTCTAATGCATCTGGAAAGTAATTAACTTTTTTTCCCCTCTGTTAAGAATGTAATGTATTATGCCCTGGCAAAGGAGGAGCCTGGCAGCGCATCCCGTATGAGGATTTATCTGAGGTCAGACCCAGAGGGAGCAGACCTGCCATCCATCCTGCCGGAGCACAGCATCTCTCCGGCATCATCCCCCTGCCAGAACGCGGCCCCTTCCCAGCCCAGCAGCCAGGCCCCGTGGCAGGGACAGCCAGGCTCAGGGGGCACCAGGATGGGTGTCCCTGCCTGGCCGAGGGACACAACACATGAAGGAGGCTCAGGGCAACACTCGCCATCGCCTGCCAAGGACTAACAGGAAAATAATGATGTCAGGAAGGGAATTACAGATGCATTTGGAAGCCGACATGCCTCTCCTGGGGTTCTTGGCACGTGATGAAGTCTGAATCTTCTTATTGCAGGGCCTGGCATGGCTGCGTAGACACTAAACACAGCACTGGCGTTCGGCTGAGGGGCCCTCTTGGCTCTGCCATTTCCTTCCCGCTCAGCCATTTCCAACCACCCTCAGGCTGACGTGGGGTCCTGGGCCGTGGGTGAGTGGGGGAGGGCCAGGGGCCTGACATGGGGCAGTTCATTCGGCTTATTCAGGCTTCTGGCTGCCTGAGCTGTTGGCCCTGCTGAACCGAGGAGCCCAAGTCTGACTGAGGTCTTCTGAGGCAAAGCAGTTGCGGATCAGTGGGTCACTGCATGTTTGCTCCGGTGGGAGCAGGAAGAGGTCCTCAAGTATGTGTTGTCAGAGCCAAGTTCAATGGAAACTCCTGAGGCTGGTTAAAATAAAGGAATTTGCCAATGTGGGTGATGCATCGACTTTGGCATTTACAACAAATAGCACAAAATTGCTGTGCTCTGAGGTGTACTGCAAAATCAATTACTGCTGGGAAGTTTCGGAGGATGGAGATGTTGCTGAGGGGCAACTTTTAGGACAGTAAGAAACCTAAATTAATTCATTTTTTCTTAGATGTTCTCATTGACTGCTTTATCCTAGATTTAACAATGCCTGTAATCCAACATCAAAGATACTGCTGGTCAAGGTTGCTGATTAGAATTAACATAGATTTTTTAAAAAATCACATTAAATACAAATTAAAACACAGACTGTGCAAAATGTTAAGTAATGTTTTTTAGACAACAGACTTACATTGGTAGATCCAAGGGAACGGATTATTTGATGATTGGTTTTCTATGTCTATTTTTTAATGGTGTAGATACAGGCCATTGCTCCATGGTTCCACACTTCCTGGTCTAACCCAGCTACCATTGGCCGTCATTTCATATATACTCAAAGAAATCAAGTCACAACCAGATAATTTTGGGGCTGATTAATTCCTGGAAACATCTGGTGGAGCCAGGCTATTATTAGACATGAACTTTTGACATGATTTGCAGACACAATCACACGCAGAGATTAACCTCTCTTCAACAAGCGCAGTCCTGGACTGCATCCTGAGGAAGATGCCATGACCCAGATTCCCAGCTGCAGCTGAGCAGCAGCACAGAGCCAAACCCCGAGAGGTGAAGGCCTGGCCTCAGCTCTCTGTGCGCTAGTCCAGTCCCACAGCAGAAGTCAGAGCAACCTACGCCAGCTGCTGACAGAGGCTCATGTCTCCAGAGGACATGAATGCCCCCGCCGTGACCCCTCCATTCAGTCCTGCTACAAAAGTAGTCAGCAGGAAAAAAAGAATTGGAGAAAGTGCTAAATCAGCTTTGAGCTCCTGGGATATGTCCCCTTCGCTGGCTACATTCCCTCTACAGACTTACTACGTTTGTGTTCAAAGCTGAAGGCACAGGCCTGTCTGTCTTTTAGCGGTGCAGATGGACGCAAGATGATGTCTTGCATAGAACCCTTGCAGAAAGAATGTCAGAGCATTCCCACAGCTGTGCACAAGGTACTCCTCTTCTTCTGTCTCTGCTATCTTTTTCCTGATGTTGGTTGTGATGCTAAAGCAAACCCATACAAGATGACAGCCTGATCTTAAAACTGTGATTACAAGATTCATCCTGAACCCTCCACATGACTTGATCTGTGTATAACTGAGAGTTAACTGTCTAGGTCTTGCTCTGCATATCCAACCTCCACATAAACATTTCCTTAAGGAGAACACTGATAACATAGCAAAATTCACCCCCAAAAGACGAGAAATGTTTAGATCCATCCTCCCATTTCTCTGTACACGTATTTTAAGGTATGGTCCATACTCATGCGGTCACATTTTTGCTTCGTGGGAAACGGTCTAATTCAGTCCCACAAAGCTGGGGTTGTGCTGTGACTCTTTGCTCACGTATGTGGGTTTTGTCCTTTGCCTGAGTACCTTGGGTACATCACAGTCAACATTTCTGACAGTGAAAAGCTTAACTGACATGTTTAATGTAAGGGTTAAGAGATAAGGGCATTTCCAATGCCTGGTTTCTCAATTACTCAGTACCCATTTATGCTGCTTGCTATTACATTTAAAAATCAATCCCAGATCATGCCTAAGTGACACAGAGGAAATCTGTGGCCATGGAGTCTCCAGTATCTTTCCCACAAAGCCTGCCTGCCACTTCCTTCCCTTCTGCCTCTCAGCTCCTCCGCTGTGCTGAAATAGCTGTTTTTTCTCTGACTGATTTTCTTCCTTCTGAGGAGGGCAATTGTGGCGCTCTAGGAAATGAAAAGCAGATGGAGTTCTGTAGTGTGTTGCATTAAGCTATTCTTTTGACCCTTTAATGGAATAACCTTTCTCCAAATATCTTTTGTTTGACTTATCATACTGCAACTGTCTTCCTTACTGTCACAATATCGCTCAGCACTAGTAAGAGGAACAATAAAGTGGCTTGACATTCTAAAAACTGTTTTATTTCCCAATGAAGAAAGGTATTTGGGCTATAATTAAATCTAAAAGTGCCTGCAGTGGACTCCAGAAGCCACATTTACTTTTCATGTACATAGGTCCACTCTCATTGACTAAAATCTGTACTTGGATCACAGATTCATTGATTTGCAGCGTTGGTCTGAGCTTCCCATGCTTTTTATTTTCTTTATTAGGAAAAAGGTTCTTTTCAGTAAGGCTCCTTGCTACAGCTGTTGCAGATACTTTCTCATTTGGAGCCTCTCACAGCACTAATTGTACGAATATTTTCTGAAAAAATGTCATTTATTATCTCTGTCTTTGAAAGTCTTGAAACATTCAGCTCCGTTGTAGTTCTTGAGCAAGCTCGTATAAAGAAAGTTTTTTCCAGAGTTCAAAAAATATTTCCATACTGCGTATTTTCCAATTAATTCCCTAGAGGATTAGGAGGAATTTAAATTTTTACAGTGTCCTGTAAGCACTACTAGCAGTTCCTTCCCTGTCACACCAAATGATTGCCTCCTGAGATTTCAACCAAAATTCGGGAGTGATGCATGAGATTGTGGTAAATTCTATTTGATCTGTTTATGTTAATATATATTTCCCACAGGCCAGGCTCCCTTCCAAATACTCTCAGACTCTCCTGGAGGTACTTAACAGCAATCTGCAATCTATAAAGAATGAAAGCGGGTCTTGCAGAATAGTAAAATATAGAAACAAGGAAGAGTTTTCCACCAACAGCATGTCAGCGGGTCGAGAAAAAAAAAAGAGGTTATAAGTTCTAGTACCACTTCTGGTGGCCATCCCATAATTAACCCTGATCATATCACCTCCAGTTTCTGTGTGTCACAATTTAGACCATAAGAGAGGTTATATTAGGCCAAAACAGAAGTCTTTCTGTCACTGTATCCCATGTCAGGTGTCAAACAGTAACAGTAACTTGAGGACTGTCCTGGTTTCAGCTGAGACTGAGTTAGTTTTCTTCCTCGCAGCTGATATAGTGCCATATTTTGGATTTAGTAGGAGAAGAATGTTGATAATACACTGATGTTTTGGTTGTTGCCAAGCAATTTTTATACCAAGTCAAGTGCTTTTGAGGGAGGAGGCTGGAGATGCACAAGAAGCTGGGGGTGGCACAGCCAGGACAGCTGACCCAAACTGGCCAAAGGGATATTCCATACCATATGATGTCATGCTCAGTATGTAAAATAGGGAAAAGTTAGCTGGCGGATCACTGCTTGGGAGCTGGCTGGGTATTTGTCAATGCATGTGAGCAGTTGCGTTGTGCATCACTTGTTTTATAAATTATTCTAATAGTATTGTCACTATTACAATTGTTATTATTTTCCCTTTCTGTCCTATTAAACTGTCTTTATCTTAACCCATGAGGTTTACCTTTTCTTTTTTTTTCCCATTTTGTCCTCCATTCCAAGGAGGACAGGGGGCAGTGAACATGTGAACATATGAACATGTGTGTGGTCTTTAGCTGCCTGTCGGGTTAAATCACAACAAGGACAAAACATCAGAACAGGGCAAATGTGAAACACGAACTTTCTTGGTCTGAAGTGGATGGCCATCTTGATGTTTAGCAACCATGGGTAGAATTTTCATCTGTGAGCTTGTCTAATTGCTTTGTTAACGAATTTGTTCTCTTGGCTTCCACAACGCCCCGTGGCAATAAACTCTGCTGTTTAATTATGCACTCTGTGGAAAACTCCGCCTGTTGTTTCTTTTACAGCCTTAGTTTTACAGTTTAATTTGAAAGACATTCCTTTTGTGGTATAAGAAATAATTTCTCTCTTTTCAGTATCACCTATGATTTCAGAACTCCCTCATACCCCATTCTTTTTCTTTGTGGAAGATAGCGATTTAGTTTCTCACTGTATGAAAACTACGCCAAAACAACAGTCATCTGTGGTGCCCTTCTTAGTACTTTTGTCAGTTATTTTCTGGTTCTAGAAAACACAAGACCAGAACTGCAAAATTTAGGTGCATTGCTGCTTTATTTGCTGACCTAAAGATAGGCTTTTTTTTCCTTTTGTGTTTTTTTTTTTTTTCTTTTTGTTTTTCCTTCTTTCTTTTCTCTTTGTTTGCTAACAGATTCTAGTAGTCTGTATGACTCCTCTGGTCAGTGAGCTATTTTTACACAGCAACATACACTAATCTGAACATCTAATCCCTTGAACAGTAGCATTTAATGTAGGGCTTGTCACCCTTTATGTATAGGTGGGATTATATTTCTACATGTTTTCAACTGACTGAAAGACAATTTCACCTGCTGTTTTGTTGTCCATCACTCAGCGTCAAGCTATCCGTCTGCAAGTCTTCACAACAAATTTTTTGTTTTATTACTCTTCATCAGAAGTTTCTCTTTTCCTTCTTGCTCTCCTTTCCAGAACAGTCATTTATACACTGGACAGCACAAGTTCTAGCACAGGTCTCAGTGGTAACCCCTTGCAATATTTTCTGCACTGTCATAACCGAGCACATATGCTCAGATTTATTTCTAATTTATTTTATTTAATTTTTAATGTATTTATTTTTAGTCACATGTCAGTCCATGAGAAGAACTTCACCCTTCTACCTCACTACTTAATTTCTTCACATAGTTTTGGGGAGGGAAATTTCAAGTGTGTTTTATCAATAGGTCCATCACAGAGTCATTGACTTTCATTGATTTTAATGCTTGCATGTACCACAATGAGGTTCTAATAAGGAAACTCCTAAAACACAAGAAACCTAAAATTTGTCAGTGTTCACACAGATGTTCAATAGCCCCGTAAGTATTGACTTAACTGAGATGTGTTAGCCTTACTTCATGTTACATACGTTTGGATGTAAGTGTCTGTAGGCATGTGTGTCTGGCATTAAGATTGTTTCCTATGCCAACCAATTTTCGAAAATCGTGGCTGATTTCAACCAAATTTGACAGAGGTATGAAAGTTCAGGGGGGAGGCAGAGGGAAGAAAAAAAAAAAAAAACACCAAAAAACAGTCTTTCCAGATCTAGGAAGAATGGAGGGCTGGTGAAGGGTCAAGATATCATGGTGCTGCCACGGAAGTATAAGTTTAACATGACCACATTAGAGCACCTTGTTAGACATCAGAGACTGAGAGAAACAGGAAGAAGGAAAGAAGGAGCAGATTATATGAAAGCTTCAGCTGTAGGGAAAGTCTTCAGTCAGATCTTATGACAAATTAGACACCAGAGAATCCAACCATCAGTCACAAAAAGGCTTTGAAACAAGGCTTTGGCTACTCACAAATCATCTTGTCTGATGGTGACAGTCATTCAATGTCCTTAGTGTAAACAGCTCAGCTCCACACATCCTGCCAGTGAAGACAGCTGGCAGTCTATTCTCCTGATTTAGCAGTTTAGAAGACGTCTATCAATTAAAAAAAAAAAAAAGAAAAGAAAGAAAAAAAAAGTGAACGTGGGAGAAATGCCAGGGAAAATGTATCGTCTTTTCCACATTTTGCCTTTTGAAAGAAACTGATTTATGAAAATAAGACTGCCTGTAAAGCTGAACAAGTATTATAGGAATGTGGATAATAAGAGTGAATCAAGAGAAACTGAACAGTTAGCACCTGGACAGATCAACAGCTGTTTTATTTGAGTAAAGCTGAGACAAGTAGGCTGAATTAGTCCAATAAATTACTGATGTAATTGTGATGATGCCAGTGAGAAAACATACAGAACCAAAACCTCACAGTGCCTTCACTGTGCTGTATTCCCTTATTTGGTGTACTTCTTGACTTCGCTCTTGCTGCTTGTATAAGAAATTACATTGCACCACTGGCCTTATATCTTTCAGTTTAAAAAATCACTACAAAACCATAAACTGATGTTATATGGCGAATTTCAAATGTATGTACACAAATAATTACCTCACTTTAGTAAACATCTCTCAGTCACATCTGCTGAAAGCTGAAAGGAGATGGGCAGAGCTTATATTTCTTAATGAAATTCTATTTCAGTTAAGAAAATGCAGACTCTATGACATTGAAGTGCTTATTCATCTCAGTTTCAATAAAATATTTCACTCCATAACGAAGTCCAAATACTCCATTTTAATATTTTTAAACAAAACATTTTAATTCTTGTATTACAACCACCTTCTGATTTGGAAAGTAAGATACATTTTTATCAGAGCTTTTCAACAAGTTTTAACTTCAAAATTGCTGATTTCATTTTCAGCCTAGCGAAAGGAAATTTTTTTTTTTAATTGCTAAAAATATTTTCAGCTGGAGATGGTATGTTTTATACTTGCCAAGGAATTGAAAAAAAAATGTTATTTGCATACCTCTAGAATTCAGAACTCTTGAAAATCGTGTCATTTCTGAAGTTCTTCATTTGAATTTAGAAATTTTGCTTCAGGCCTCCCTAACTGAAATAAGATGTAGAGACATTGAAATGCTCAGAATTTCCCACACACCTGCACAACACAGAGGGATCTTCCTAAGAGAAGAATTTTTAACTTATAACTAGAAACGGATAGAGTGCACAGTTAGCATATTTTCTTCATTAGTGAGGAGCCCATTGATGTCATAGTGTAAAGAAATTAATGTGCCCCTGAGCTCGCTAAGACAACTACAACATTCTTGTATGTATGTTGTATTCTGTCTTCGTCATATCCCCAAACATTTACTGTAGTACGGCTCTTAGTAAGACTGTGGCCTGGTCTGGACAGCGTGAAAGACCTCTTGTCCCACAGAAAGAAATATTCTTTCAAGGAATTGATCTTCATTAGTCAGGCAGATTTTCCATCGTGGCTGGCCAGATTTGCCCACATGGGACACCTCATGCTACTGATACAACAGCCAGGCTACCTGCCATTCATGTTTTAAGCTTCCTGCACTGGCACACGGTGGCAACAATTGGTTTTGCCTCTTGCTTTCAGTGTGTCTCTTCTCCTACTTTCTGCATGAGGATTTGTTTTTTTTGGTCTGTCCTTTTCTCATTCTTCTAATTCTTTCTCTGCTGAGTCTTTGGTTCTTGCTTTATCTTGGTTGGTTGCTTTCGCTGATGGGAAAGCATTGCTGATCCTCAACAACTCTAGTGAAGGCTCAGGGAAGCTGCCATCTCTTTCTGGCATTTATTGTCCCTACAGCCAAGCAGGGAGCGAGGAAGCTCCTCAGTGAACCCTCAATGTCCTTTGCCTTTTTAAGGGTCTTCAGATGATCACACATGGGATTTTGAAAAAGGGCTGGATGAATAATGCATTTTTGGTTTAGTTCCCAAACTGAGACACTGTGAGTGAGGAATAAGAAAGAAAATTTTGGATGAATATGCAGATATTTTATTTGAAATAAAAGGAAAATCTGTGTTGTTATTAGAGTTTAGAGCCTCTTTAAATAATTAGGACTTTTTAAAAAAAAAAAAAAAGCCATCTCGAAGCGAAAGAATGTCAAAATGCTATGCTTAAAAAGGCCGGATAAAACATATTTATAGCCTTAAGAGAATCTTTTTTTTTTTTCTTACTGAAACTGTTAACCATATTTATCTAAGAGTTCACAGGCAGCTCGTCCACCCAAAAAGGGTTTTCGTTTCTGATTAGTTCACTTTTCACCTGGGTAAAAGCAGATTTTGTACTGTGAGTGAACACTGGCATATTTAAATCACTGAGGCACTTAAAAAATCCCACTCTCCAACAGCAGAATGCACAAGGCTTCAGCCACACTTCATGGGGAGTGTGGCACAAGGCAGCAAACGCATAACCAACAAAGGGAGCTGTGCTGCTGACATTGATTGTATCTGGGCCATTGCGGCCATGATTTGTGCCCAATACACAAAACACAGTTATGACTTGATACTTTTTTTTTCTTTTATTTTTTACTCCCTAGGTCATGGTGTTCTTAAAATTTCTGCCTATTATTTTATTCAGAATAAGTTGATTGAGGAATTTAATGGTAGAACCTGACCAGCAGAGTCTCTCCTGTCTTCCATCCTCTGCGTGCTGCAGATACTGAATATCTTCACACTGCTCCAAATGCTCTGTCCTCCTCACTGTATTTCTCTATGTTTGTGGAAGTGAAATGAGAGGAATTTCAAACACACCTCTGCATATAAAAATGCCAGCAGCAAGAGCTGGATACAAGGAATTAAACCAATTAACACATACCTAACCAAACTGGGAATAGACAGGCTTTGGGTAGTGGTCACTTGTGCATCATTTGCAACAAAGAGGTATCAGGAGCCTTCCTGCCAGTATGCTGAGTGCTAATAAAGCAACATCGGGCTTTATGCTGACTCTGAAAAGACTAAACTTTCTCTCCTGTAATGTCTTAAATACATTTAGCAGCTGCATGCACAAACTCTGACTAAACTCTTCTGTTTTACAGCATACTTGTCTATCTCGCACTCTTGCAGACTGGTAAGATCCAGCCTTGACTCCCTGCCAGGCGCAATATGAAGAATTCTATAATTATCAATCTAGTGATGGCATTTAAAAGCAAATGCATTATCATGCACAGAAATCATCTCATGTCCCCTACAGTGAGTTCCACAACAAGGTCTGTCACTTTGCTTGACTATAACTCTGGCTTTATTACAGTTAAATGTCTTCCATCAAAAGACTCCCCCAGCCAAAAAAATATTCTTTTATTCATAAAATAACATGTAGTCTGGAGTGGCTGTCAACGTACCGAAAGGTCATATAATGTCAGAGTCATTATTTTCAAATCATCTACACTCGTGAGCCCTACTTTGCAAGGCTAGTTATCATAACAATAATAAGTGCAGAGCATGTGTGGTGCTGCATGAAAATTCGTGCCCTATCATTTAAGAAGTATGGAATAGAAGCAGAAAGATTCTTTCCTACTCCCCCTCCTCTCACTGTCGTGCAACCACTGTGTTCAGCAGACCATTATACTAAATGTAATTAATAGCCTGAACCCCTCTTTACCAATACCTTTTTCTCCTTGACCCAGTTGGTAATCCAAAACAATGCATTTACAAGCCAGATTATGCATTGCAGCATTGCCAGCTCTGTCAGAACCTGATACTTTACCCTGTCATGGATCAAAAAGATTAAAAGCAACTTTAAAAAGCACATGTTTTGATATTAAGTCCAGTAACTCTAGACTGTCTGCTTCAGCTCAGATTTGGAAACTAAGCAAAGATTAATGTTTTGAATGGTATCTGAATTAATGTTCCGTCAATCAGCTGCAAAGACAGGGTTTGCTGTTTTCCATTTGTTTGGTTGGTTTTAGGTTTCATAATCCAGATTGTTTTCAATCACTGTTCGCAGCATCAGGAAGGCTGTACTGCATCTGCAATCCTGGGCGTTGTTAAAACTAATACTTCCAGCCACACTCAAGGTGGGAGCCACGGGTCACTGGTTGAACAGGTTAACGTGACTGACATAGACCGCACTAACTCTGAGAGTGATTACATTTATTTGCTGACCTAGATCTCCTGCAGATTAAGACATACTCCTACTTTCACCTTCTTTACCCTCCCATTTTCTCTGCCTTAAAAAAATAAATTGGTTAACAGATATAGCAACTGGAAGGCTTCACATTTCACCTCTCTGTTTTCTTTTTCAGTGACAATAACAATGAAGGAGAAAAGGGGCCAGGATGAAAGAAATTACTGTCCCGTGTTTTCCTCAGCCAACTGTACCGTACATTACCCCACTCTGTGTTATTACCTGGCACTAGTCTTAATATACCCTATATAACATTAACCCAGGGATGAAACAAGAAGACAGAGAGAGACTTTAAATTTGTGTATCCAGAGCTGACCATGTTTATCAGGGCTGAGCTCCGTGTAATGCTCTGTATGAGCTCCAGTCAACAATAAGCAATTTCTCCTTATATTACTGTGAGTTATTTACTACAATATTTCAAACTGACATCCAGATTTTTCCTCCTCTCTTCAAAGTTTTATTGCAATGCAAAGAAGAGAAGTAAATGAATAGCAGGAGAAGAGAAATAAATCCCATTGAAACGCAATGACTGATGAAGTAAGTGTATTTGAAACAGTGCCTTACGCAAGAATAATTGTATTGTTTGTTTCAGTGCTGTACTGATGTACTTACAACTATCTGACTATGGAAGAGACGTGGGAAGCAAAGCTCCAGCTAGAGCATCCACAGGGCTGCAGATCTTTGCTTATGGGCTGTTAGTGAAGACACTCGCAAGTGTCCAGCCCTAAAGACAGTGGTTCTGGATCCTTCCTATAAACTATGGAGAGTTTTAGAGCTAAGATATTGGCCACATGCATGCACATACATGCAGACACACACACATATGCACAGACCAGAGAGGAAAGTCTTCCCCATTACCAGGTGACTGAGGGCATCTGTCTTCGGCACAGAGGACAGAGCAGATGCTGCACCTTGTGTTCTGTCCTGAATATGGAAATAAGCAGGACTGAGAACAGGTCCCTGACTGTCTCTCCCACACAGCCATTAGGTGGGAGAGCTAACTAACTTCTGAAAAGAAATGTCACCTCTTACTTGCTGTCTCAGAACCAGAGGTAGATCAGAGAGAAGTGTGTCTAAACCTCTCTGTACAGGAAAAGGTTCCACTCCAAGAGTTATATCTGCCTCCAGTTCTGGATTGTAGATATGAACTTCCTACCTTGAGTCCATAGAACAGGAGTTTCCAGACCCGTTGTCAAATTAGCTTTCATTTTAAGCAGTGCCAAATGAAGTTCAGAAGTTCCATAAATATGGTGTTTGGACCAGCTGATCCTTTCTCTCCCAAAACTTGCATTTGCTCCCACTCCAGAATCCAGTTTTCTCCTCAGTGAAAATTTGGGTTGGTTGTACAGACCTATTCCACAACATCTGGCTCTTGCCATGAATGCTACTGGTGAATCTAACACAAGTGCTGGTTGAGTTTCACCCTCATTTCTAAGGAAGACAGTATTTAGATCCACAGCTGTCATCCCCAGGTCTCACTGTGCAGCAAAGAAAGTTAAGGAAAACAGCTTTTATGAATGTTATTGTACGAGATTCTGACTGAGCAAATGAACAGAGTACCCACACGTTTCTGACAGGATGAAAACTTACTTGGACAAGTCAGCAGACATCTTGGCTGAGTGGTTACCACACGCATCCCTGTGAGAAAGGGGTAGAGCCAAAGACACAAAGCTGAAGTGGCAGACAGGAATGAGAGGCCAGTGACAAGCCGAAATGCTGGGCTCTGTGTACATGCAGCCAGAGATGGGCACTTGAAAAGCTGGTAGTGCTGTACTTGCCAAGAGCATTTCTGATGGAAGCAGTGAGCAAGCTTTGGGGACACACTTTCTGCAGCTGTTTTGCTTGCCCACACGTGCTGGGGTCTAAGCACCCGCAGAGTAGGCAGTGGCTGAAGGCATCAGTGACTCCACCACCAGTTTTCTCCAGCAATGGCCAGACTACTTCCAAAGAAGATGCTAATGTCCAGGCTGGCAGCAAAACCTGATGGGACCATTCCTCACATCAGCTGTCTCCTTGCCCTGCCAACAGCAGAAGGAAAAGTCTGATTTTCTGTGGCTCTCCTCTGAACTCTGGTCCTTTTCCACAGAAGGAGCAGCTTCAACTCTAAGTGTCAAAACTCTGCACTCACCCTGGATCGAAGTGCTTTTTACCAAGGTGAAATCCAGGGGCCTGAGTCTGAGCCCTGTTGTGTCACATCAGCTGCTTGTCCCTTAGCCACACACCTCTTCTCTTGGGAAAAAGTCTTTAACGAAGAATTTTCTCACTGGAAGGGGGAGAAGGCAAGAGAAGACCCTCAGGGAATAAAAGGCTAGTGTGAGAAATGGATGCAGATGGTGCAACCCAGTGGCTGGAGGTGGGGTGGGTGTTAACTGGGGAGAGAAATAGGAAACTGTTTCTCTCTCTGCATAAAGGACAAATCCAGCCTTCTGCCTGAATAGGTTTGTTCCTGCAGCACAAGAAGAGGTTGAGGTTCTGCTGCATTGCTCTCTGTGCTGCTGAGCTGCACCTCTGCAGATCAGTCCCATGGCACCTGTGTGGTTGGGACAGAGCAGCGGGATGAGGAGCAATCCCATACACTGGCAGAATGGGATACAGGGCAGTCGTGCCCCATAGAGCCTGTTTTGGTGACTGGGCTGCTCCTGGACACCACCCCAGAACTTTTTTACTAGTCTCATCCACATGCAAAGCCTGAAACTGAGACCCTCTTTGGTTATGTCTGCTCTCCAGTGTCAGAGCCACTTATGGGTGCTCAAGTACTCACTCGTTTACCCTTGAGTGTGGAGCAATAAACATAACTACTAGAGGGTTTGGATGCTACAGATGCAGGCATGCCCAATCTGCCTTCTTTGCTTTGACTGCCAACGAGCAAAGGAAGGAGTAAGCCTCTGTGTCAACTCACGAAAGCAATGAAAACCTTCAACCATTCATTAGCAACACTCCTGTGAACAGGCATGTGAGCCTGCCTCTGGTATCTTAGGCAAGCCAACCTGAAAATACAGTAAAAAATGAAAGAGAATTGTCAAGATGATAATTAATGTGCAGTGCAGTTCAAAAATTATGCCTTGTTGATGCTGTCCTGGTTAGAGGAATAGCCCTGGAGGGAAGCTCTGAACCAGCTTGTACTCTCACTCTCTGAATTTTCATGTCTGTTGTGGCAGACGCTATGCAAGCGCTTTTTAGCCTGTTCAAACTGAGATGGAATAGTGCGTCTTTTTAATTAACCTGAGACTGCAGACCGAAGTTACTTGGATAGGTCTGTGCTACCTGACTGAAAACAGCCTCTTTATTTCCTTATAGAAGCAAACACAGGGTGCAAAATGCACCTGCAGTCACCTGCCCACTGGTTCTAGCACCTCCACTGGCATCTATAGTTTGTCCAGAACACTCATTTATTTTCCTAAGAGAGAAAAAATTAAAAAAAAAAAAAAAAATCAGATACCATCATCCCATTCAATGTGAGTACAAGAGGTGTCAAGGAAGAAACAGTAATTCCAGGTCTTAAGCCAGGCAAACACATAAATCTGGACTGGCATTAGAAGGTGATCACTTTCCTTCTTCTCTCTTTCCTCTAAATTGTTCCTGTTCAAAAAAATCCAGAAGGAAAATTCGTAGAACTGTCTTCACAGAGAATAAACCAAAGTTAAAGAGGCAGAGGAGGCAAAAATATGGCCTTGTGGGTGCTGTATGACTTTATGTTATACAGAATCTGAATCCTTCTTCCAGCCTTTAAAATAGATAACTCTCAAATTTAAAGGCTGTAGAACAAAGAAGTTCAATGAATCAATGCTGAGGTGCTCTGAAGCAGAACTACCACAATAAGCAAAACAAACAGCCTTGCCTTCCCCTGAAATTAAAAGTACACAATAAAATTGACTCGTCTTTAGCCGGGCTGCACTGAAGGAGGTGTGTGGTTACCTCCTCAGCTGCTCCACACGCAATGGAAGGAGCTCACACTCCTTTTTTGTCAGGGAATGCTGAGAAACAGTTGCCCCCTTGAAAGAAACATTGCTGCACCGCTCCAGATATGTTACTGGTACATCAAAAAGAATTAACACCCTGCCTCCACTTACACAAAAGAGTGGGGTCTCGTTTGATGCCAAATGGCCATGTGCACTGATACAGAAATAATGTCTTGGCAGCCAGCAGGAGTGAAAAGGAGCCAAATTACATCATTCACTCTCCTTTCAGAGGGGACAGAAGACTCTATTTACTACTTTGGCAATAGCCAGCACCACAGCTGCCGCCGGTCACATGTAAAGGGAGCATAGCGAAGGCAACAAAAAAATAATTGAATCCTGAGAGCCTAGGGGTCCTCCCTGTAAAACGCCCCATGCCTGGTGCAACAGGGTGCTGTCCTAGGACTCAGGAAGGCTCCATCCTGGTCCCACTGCTGTCACCAGCATCTGCTGCATGACCTTGGTCCATCACTTCACCTCTCCTCTTTCTTCCTGCTCTTAGTCCTGTTTGCTTGGCTCACAAGCTTTTGAAGGCAGAGACTGACATATTGTGTAAACTCTGTGCAGATCTCATCTGGGTCCTGTAGACACTCCTGCAACAGAGTACAAACCACAGCAGCTCTATTTCTGATAAGAAAGAGAATACATTGAAAGGGCCAAAAAGGGGTAGATTTTCAAACTGATGGTGTAAATATGCAACATGGATGCTATAAGATGGGAAGTTCTGCCACTTCTGAGCACCTTTAGCTGTGCAAATGCCTCATGGATTATGTGTACAGCGATAAGAATTTGCCAGTATGGCTAGAATGAGCAGGAGAAGCAGTTAAGTAATTAAATATTTTTTTAAGCTGAAACTATCAGGGAGAGGAACTGAATTAATGTGAGAAAGCAAAGATAAACGCCTCTGTGAATGATTGCCAGATTTGTCTTTATAGGAAGAGCCATACTGCACCAAGAATGTGCTTACAGGCATAAAATAAGAGAATAAGTGGTTAACTGTGTGACCTAACAAGTTTTAAGGTTTGTCCAGTTTCCATCACCAGAAAGCTCAAGCCTCGCTGTCTGACATCATCTTGTATGCTTCAAGCAACTGATAATAATTGAACACAGAAGAGAGTGACCCCATCTTAATTTAAAACACATTTTCAAGTGACACAACTCAATTCTTATTGCTCAAGCAAACCTCTGCAGAGTAGTAATGTAATAAATTAAGACTAAAAAATACCTCCAAAAAACTAAAGCCCTTGTCTCAGGATGGAATGCAGTGCCAATTTGTGAAACCTTTGTTACGTATAATTGTACAAAACCTGCTAAAAAACTGAAGTAGTTGGTGCCTCAGAGAATTTTCGTACTATTAAAAGGAACCATAATCGCCCTGCAGAGAGTAGCTGAGGAGACCCTCATCTGTGCTTCCTCTGCAGAACAGATCCACAACTTCATTAAGAGAATCAGTGGATTTTGTAACTAAATGAGATTCTGTCTTGCTGGCAGGCATATTCTGCTCACTGAACAAAGAAACCACACACAAAAATGTTCCAAAGGGAGATGCCCTTAAAAAAAAAAGTCATTGTAACACCATCAGACTGTGGAGTCTGCCCAAAATGATGACTTTGTGGAAGAAAAAAAAGACTGACAGGAATTAGGAAGCAAGCTAGATGCATGTGACAAAAAACTGTTCTCTTGACCTTTTTGTTTCTCAGATAATGTCTGCAAGTTTCTGCTTTTTATAGAGCAATTGCTGGGTGATTTTGTTTCCGTGTATTCCAAAGTCATACTGCTGCCCTCCAACTTCTGCGCCAGTGAGCTGGGTTTAGGGACATGGCAGCACCCTTAGACTTACTTGCAGTGGATTTTTAGAGTATCTCACTAGAACCCGGAGCCCTAGTGAATAAAGCCTTGAAGGCTTTCTCTCAAAGGCAAGAGGCTTGCTGTTCATCTCCTGGTGCACTTGTCCTTAGCTGAAAGCCTGACTGGGCCCATTAGGCCTGAGATGAAGACCACTGGAAAGACAAATGTAAAAAATCACAGCACTAAACCATGGGGAAAATCAAACTTCTCCATGCATGGGAGCCAACGGGGCTGCTGATCTGTAAGGGAATATTCAGACACTGATCCATGCATTGTGTTCTTGCTTGGAGTCTGACTGGGAGAGGAAAGAGATAATAAGAGCTCAGATTTGGCAAGTAATGGTAACAGGCGGCAAGAAAGGAGAAAAGGAAAAAAACCACCAGTGTGCTGAGGATGCAGATGGTGGTCTGAGGTCCAGAGTAGTTCTGTCTGTCATGTTTTACTTCTCCCCTTCAAGATACCCAAAAACAAGATGAAAAGAGGAAATGGAGGTAAAGACCCAAACAGGATTTTTATGAGGGACTTGGTTTTCCTCTTAAACATAGCAGATTGTTAATTACTGTATTTCAATTATCAAACAGAAGAGCAGGAATTCACTGAATGGTGCACATTTCCAGTAATACATAAACTTAAAGATAGGCAAAATTTACCCAGGTTGCCAAATGTGAGCCAGGTATCAAGTGTGAGCAAGGTGTTCTCATTCTTCATACTCAGTTGAAAAGAGGCAGCTCCACAAGGAATTTCTTCCCAACTGCCTTAGACACATGTTTACTCAGCCTGGGCAAAATATTATGCTTCAATACATCTGTAGTTAAAGGAGACGAATCTCTTGTGGGGTTGCTGCTAGCCCATAGAGTCACAAGTTGATCTGAACCCATGACTTTGTTATAGCTTGCAAACAACAATCTGTCTCAACCTTGCTCCAGACTCTCCTCAAATATCTGAATTCCGTAAAAAAAGTGCTCGCAGCATTTATGGAGAGATTAGCTAACCTAAGCTTTGATATTCATTGCAGAAGGAAAAACAGTCTAGAATAAGAAATATTTTTCTGAAAATCCCTCATTGATGTCTGTTTTCTACATCAAAAAAGCTTTGTCATGCTGATAATGTCAGTTGTGAGTATTTGATAGGAAAAGATCAAGTGACTTCTGACAATGTAGACCCAAATCAGTTAGGGATTTAAAGCTAACTCTGAGACAATGGGTGGTTTCCTGTTTATTTTGGCTGGCTCTGGAGTGACTCCATGCACAAGAAATCAATATTAAACTCTACTCAGAAGTCAGCTGCTAGCTTGTGCAGTCTGTAGGTAGCACTCTGGTATTATGTGAAGCCAGCGTAGAACTCCACTAGTAAATGTGCTGAATCATCCTGAACAAGTTTCCTGGGATATAAACACACGTGGAAAATATGAGTGGTCTAATCTACAAGTGATGGAGAAGCATACTATAGAAGCAAAATTGTGTAGTTACCTCATCATGCCCAAAATATTCTTTTCCACTTATGGACAGGTCCAGGACTTCCATTTCATGAAGCAAGTTATAAATTTTGTCTGGACTCTAGCTAGCACCCGTCCCCACCATCACCACTTCCTTAAGTCTCCAATTATGACTTATGGATATATACATCATTTTTTTATTAAGCCACGTTGTCCTCATGTAAAGTGAAAGCCAGTCTTGACTAGTGAAAGTTTATCATAATGCTATGCCAGCAAGACATGCCATCCATTTCAGAAGACATTTAGATATCTTCTACATGCTGAAGATGCTGTGATACTGGAGGTAACTTCTGTTTACAAGCTCCTGTAATCATGTCAAGTGCTGAATAAAAGAAGTTAACAGAGAAGTTTTATTCTCTTTATTTTTGCAATGATTTGCTTCAGAGCTTTAATATTTTTTTGCAAAGCCATAGAGTCTTGCTCCATGGCATTCACTGGAGGCCACAAAGACCATGAAGCCTCTTTAAACAACCTGAAGAAAGGCCAGTTGCTGGGGTAAAGCAAAGAAATGTTTAAAGGAATCTGTAGGCTAAAAAAAAAAAATTTATATACAATCGACCTTATTTTTCCTGCACCCAGTGGAGCAATGGCACCAGGGCTACTTAGTATCTCACCCTCCACCACCCAGTTCCCTCCTATGTGAAAGTTCACCAAGGAGTCGGAAGGGTCAACCCTGCCAACTTTTCCAGAGCTTCACCTCAGGCATCTCCACAGAGGAGAATGATCTGTCCCTACATAATGATGTTTTTCAAATAACAATCATCTCCTCCTCTGCAGATGCACTACCCAAATTAAAACCATGCTGGAACCTGTGGAGGCTAGAAAATTCATTAATGGATTTGAGTGAAATTGCCATTTTATGGAATGTAATTTCACATATGGGTAGCTACACTATCTATGGAGTTCATGGTTGAAACAATTTAAAGCACTTCTCACCCTAACACGAAAGATAAGCTCATTTTATGAGCTGCTCAGCTTCCTTTAGCCCATATTAAGCACAAATATATAATGTGAAAAACAGTCTTGGAAGTGAGATCACCAAGAGGAGCTGAAGACAGATGTATTGTTGCAAAAACACAGCCCTCTTCAGGATGATGTATGGTGCCCTGCTATTTCAGAAACATAATCTAAGGCACCAGCAAGCTTGCAGTTGACTTGCCAGATATCTTCTGCTACAGTGAGCTAATTTTTAAATATTTGAGAGACACGCTTTTATTCTGTAGAAATGTTTCCTGTCTTCAATTGTTGTGGAGCATGATTGGCAAGCAAGAAGTTATCTTCTCTCCAGAGAAAATAACATCAGTGTGCTCCACGGTAAAAACCACAACGATTATATTAATAATTTGAAAACTTCAAATTCAAGGCATATTTTAGTGTGATATTTAAAGCAGTGTGTTTTAGCTTGCTTTGGTTTATCAAAGGTCTTAAATTTCTCACTTCAAATCAGTTTCTGGTATCCAATGCTTTGGCTTCAATTATTCATTCAAATCAACTCTTCTGCAAAAGATATTTCTTACCTGATTCACTTTATCGCTTGTATGCTGCATTTGGAAGATCTTATCACAAGCCATAGGCATGTTTAATATTATTGAAATTACACTGCTAATATCCATATCAATTATGGTTTGAGATTTATGTTTAGTATAGATATTAATGCAGTCTGGCTTTTCCATTTTTACTTCTGCAAGTATAATTTATTGAGACATAAATAGTAATATTAAAGCTATCAAGTATAAACATCAATAGTTGACAGCACTGTGTAGTTTAAGGGTTACACGCATCTAAATTCACTTACAGTCCTTTCTGAACACTCACATCTTAACTGCAGGCTGCAGCTCACCAGGAATTCTGAGCTTTGGAAGCAGTAGGCTGCCAGGTAATACAGTACTAACATCTTGAAATAAGCTCTTCAGAAAGACTGAGGAATTGGCAGCACATGGTTGGGACATTAAAAATGCGTTATTTTTTTTTTTTCCCCATTAAACACTCGCTGTTTATATGCAGTAACTCTTTTTCCCATCTCTCAGTCAGTTTGGATTAATTACACTTTTGGTGTTTGAGTGATTCCAGACATATTGGAAAATGGGCTGGAAGGAACCTCAGTAAGTCGCCCATACTGTCCATGCTCCAAGTTCAGCTACACTGAAACCTTCCTTAATGACCAGCCTGTGTCTAACATCTTCCAGTGGTGGGAACACTACCCTCTGTGGGTAACTTATTCCTTTGCTGTGCTGTTCAGTGTGTTAGAAAGTTCTATCTCATTGCAAGAAACAAATCAGGAGTAACTGGTAAACAATTGTATGTGGTTTAGGAAAGAGACAGCATGTGTGAGAAAACCTGGCCAAACAAAAACTTTTTTTATTACAAGCAGACTTTTTTTTTAGCAAACCATAAAACAAATACCTTCCTCAAGGTGAAAGCTTACAAACCAGAGATGCTTATTGCTCATTTAAAATAAAACTGGCAGTGAAGGTGGGATTATCTAAAGGCTCAATCAGTAATACAGGCTTTTTATCTTAGTTCAATGTGAACATAGACAATGTAAACTGGAAGAACTTGTCCTACAGAACTGTCTTTCCCTCGCCTTTGGCTACAGAAGCGACATCAGTGATTTGGCCTAATCGATGGGTGCACAGGGTTGCCTTCAATTTTAAGATCAATATACTAGTGCTTTATTATTTTTGTAGCTGTTCTGAGAAAACAAGCAGTAGCGAAGTACCACTGGCATATTTTGAGACTACTGTGTTATTCGTGTTATGTAGTAATTTATGTTGTTAGGTGGAACTCTTCTAAACTGACACCACCCCAAAGCAAATCTTGCCTCCGTCCAGTCGAGGTGGTAGTATTATCAGAGTCCATAGCACACTTCATACTTGATTTGTCAGAAGACACCAGGGAGAAAGTACTTTACATGCAAACTGAGAAGGAAACGGTGAAAGTCACATTGAAGGCAGAAGTTTTGTGTTGCTTTGGTCCAGTAAGCCCCCTGACAGACAGATGCTTGTACTTACAGCAAGGGGCTACCTCTAGCCTAAACAGCTAAAGACCACACTTAGCACTGTCAAACACCTACCAACCTTATTGTACTTTAAACTGCAATCCTGACCATGCTCTAACTATCCCAATGAGGTTTTGAGCTCATAGCCCTTTTATTTACTTTTTTTTCCTATTTCAATTTGGCATTCTGTTTTTATTAGGATTTGTCAGTGTAATCAAGGTCTCATCTGAACAACCTGAGAAAGTTAATGGTGTGAGTAATGGAGAATCATGTGCTGTTGCATTTGGAGGCATCTGCCCTTAAACATAGATTTCAGTCTGCCTTCTACAAAAATGTTTCTCTTTCTATCAGAAAACCCATATTTGTGCTGAAAAGACTAACTATACTTGCTGTATATTTCTGTGAGCCTATCCAGAAGAAATACTGCTACAAAATTACATTAGTATTATTTGTTTATTTAAACATCCTCTGAAAGATTGAAGATTAAACATTTAAAAAAACAAAAATCTCCCAGCACTACCAGTGCTATAGAGATAAGAGTACAAAGTCAAGAACTTCCCACATCAGTCAAACTGGAGCTGAAAATGCTTTGAACAAACCACACTGACCCCAGCCTGACAGCCCTGTGCCGCAGGGAAATCCCAGCTAACAATTTCAGTGACAGCCTGTTGGTGTTTCCCAGCTTTGGGAAGCCTGTGGGGGATGGAGATATGGCCAAAGAGGACAGATACCTGAAGGATCACTATCAAAAAGTTACTGCTAACAACACAGATGAGGAATGTATTTGCGGGTGTCCAACAGCTCCATAAATTCCATTGTGGAAATTTTTGTGTGATCAGTTGCAATTTTTCCCTCTTATTTATAATTAATATTCCCTAGTTGGTGGGAAATATACCAATATTTTAGGACTTTCTTTTATCTTTTAAGATTTTTAAATGCAACTGATAACACACTAAGCTGGCTAACTTGAACCTCCTTTGAATGAGTTTTAGATTTCAGTAGTACTCATCTAATTTTAGCCAGTCTGACCAAGTTAAAATATGTGTGGCACAGACCATGAAAAGAGATATTCGTTTGCCAGCAAGAGGCAACTACTTTCAGGAGAGATGTTTATTTTGGAAAAAGCAATGATCAACTGAAAATGTCAGCAAAAAAATGAAGAGAGTTACAGGCCCTGCTGTCAGGAAATTTATTAATTTCAAAGCATCATCAGTGGTACCTGGAGAGGTGAATTATTAAAAAGTAAATACAGATTCTCTTTAACTTATATTCCCCCTACAAAAAAACTGATTATTACTTGTGGTTTTGCCTGCAGCTGTGCAGGTGCCACAGCCATTGTTCTCTCAGCCCTTGTTCTCACCCACTCACACACCTTCGTTTCACCTGATGGCTGGAAAGGCAGATTCTGCTTTGCTTTGAAGTAGCTGGAAATGAGAATAACAACACCTCGCTGCTACTTAGCCCTGTTAGCTGGCAGGTCTCAAGCTTCTTTGCAGGAGCCATCAGCATAATCACCCGCCTTTTACCAATGTGGAGACTGGAGTGCAGCGAACAGCAAGCCGTATCTCAGGACATGCAATGAGCCAGTAGGAAAAGCAGGAGGAACTCAAAGTCTTCACCTGCAGGTGGTGATGATGCTGTGCATCCTCTCTGAAAGGCTTCATTTCTTTGCCAAGGTACTCCAGGTGGAAGCTTCCAAAGGCTCACCTGGCCATCAGCCGGGGGAATTTCTTCAGAGATTTAGGCCCCATTTTCTCCCATGTGACAGGTGCGTTGTTTGTTCTGCTGCCAACATTACCCCCTAGCCACAACAGCTGTATCTTTATTTAGCAGCCACCCCACTGAGGTGTCTATCAACAGAAATCATGATTCCTGACACCCCCATTTTGGTGAATTGAACAAGCCAGGATCTTCTAATATCCCTTCATATATTATGCTCTTCGTTTTCCTAACCATCTTCATAGCCCTTGTCAATCATGTATTCTACTTTAAAGCAATTGGTTTTGATCCTGGGTGACCAAATTATACTCCACCTGCCAGCAGTGCTGTGTACCCCCGCCTCTCTGCAGGAAATAACTCACCTAATCCATCTTAGGTTTCCAGGGTTTTTGCCTTTTCTGTCATGTACATGATGTTATGTATCTTTATTTTGTCTTTTCTCTTTCTCTGCCATCCCCACAGAAAGGCCTTTAATAGCAGGCATCTAATGACAGCAAGTGTTCTTATAACTCATATGCACATATATGATTTTGCACTTTGTACTGTGAAACTAACCCAGTTTCTAATGCTTTGTCCTCAAATTCTCTCTGTAAAATATTCTGAATTCCCTGTCTGTACCTAGGATGTGTCATCAGCAAGTCAGATTAGCACACTCCCATTTTTTGTGTGAAATAAACCACCTCTCTTACAAGATAGTCCTTGAAAAAATCCATTTCTTCCAGCCCAAGACGTCTCACTATCTCTTTGCTGTCATAGGGAAAACAGTGATTTTATCCATCATTAAGGAGTCATGGCTATGTGTATGCTTGTCTGCATGAGAGAGAAGCTGAAATGAGCCAGAATCTGAAATACTTGTTTTCACATCAAAAATCATTTGGAATTAATGGACAAACATTCACAGTAAGAAACACAATAGAAAAATCTGAAGGTAACCATGGTGTTTCAGTCAAGGCAAGGTAGTAGTGGGACCTCAAGATGGGCTAGCTGCAGCAGCGCAAGGTGTTGCTATCATTGCCAGAGGACATAAATAGCCTTTACATAAAGCAAGAGAGGGAGTGACGAATGAGAAGGTAAGAATTAAACAATCATTTTGGAAAAGGTGTTTTTTCCAGAGAACTGCATTACAAGGGAAGTAAGATCTTTAAAGGAAGAAAAATATAGTTTAAGAAATTGAGGTGTTAGAAGAGTGAGGATCTTTAATGTACACTAAGCTTATCACCAACTTGTCTCACTACCTTCTGCATGGAGATGTTGTAAGAACAAAACAGGTGCTGCTTCAAAGTGTCCTTTAATGAGGTTTTAGAGCAACCTGACAAACTGAATTGCTAGGGTGGGATTCAGTTGGCTGTTGCCATCTAAAGGTTAGGAAACTGCATGGTGCTTATCACTTAAGCATCTAAAAGAGAGAGATAAAGAGAGAAAGGTCATGTGGAGAAACCAATATCCAGACGAGGTAAGGGGAGTTTTCCACTGGAAGTGCCTATCTATTGCCCTTGACTATGGTGGTAGATGAGACACATACACTTTTATACAATTAAAATTCAGTAAAATAAATTGGACATAAGTAAAAAAAAACAAGAAAAATCAAACTCTATGCATCATACAGTCCTACAAAAGTTCTGTATAAAGTTACTGAGCTACTAAAGGCTAAGTTAATTTTGGTACCTGGCAGCAAAAAATTTTCTAATGGCTTGAAGAGTTATCATGACTACTAGAGACCAATAAGCTCATCTTCCAGACCATAAAAACTATTAGAAACGATAATAATGAAAAGAAAATGTATGTGTAAGAAATACAAGGGAAAATCCAGCATGGCTTTTGCAAAGGACAGTCATGCCTCACATATCACACAGTTCTCAGAAGTGAGGAGCAAAAAACATTACAGCTGATACAGTCTGCTTGGATTGCCAAAAAAATGGCAATGAGAGTCTCTATCAAAGGGCCTTATGAAAATAAAATATTCAAGGCATAAATGGCAATAGTCAATTAGTAGCTGCTGTAAAAAAAATACATATATATATATATATAAAAGAATAATTTGATTCTTCACAGTATAATACTGTCAGTCATAGTGCTACCAATGGACAGGAGCTGGGACCAGTGCTCCTGAACATATTCATAAATTCTGCAGGAAGTAGATAAGAAGGGCATTGATAACATTAGCTGATGCAAAATTATTCAGAAAAGACCGATCTAAAGTCAACCGCGAGGTATGCCAAAACGTCATAAGTTTTCATATTTAATTCCATGTTAGTAATTGCAGTGTGATGCAGAAAGGTAACATTCTGCTCATATATAGACAGGTAATGCAGATATACATGTGTATGTGTATGTATACATTTATGTACAAGGTGTTAAACATAGGCAGTTAGATGGTAAACTACCTAATGTAATTTAAGAAGAATAGTTGGAGTGTTTCAGGATTCTTTGAAAACTTTGAATACAAGAATTCACTGTTCAGCAACTAAGAAACAAAGGACATGAATAATGATTAGGAAAGAACAGAAAAAAATCAAATAACATTACGCCACCATATATTTTTACTGTACATTATGTACTTATTTTTCACTTCAGCCTGTCTCAAAAGGATGTACTGGAACTAAGAAAAGGCGAAACAAAACTTACAGAACAGTTTTGTTGCAAGGCAAGTAGATAGACTAGATGACAAATAATACATAATAATATACTAGATAATAGATGACAGAGATGCAATATGGCTGTGGTAGATATGATGAATAGGAAATGATTTATTCACTGTTTCTCACAATACAACAGAAGGTAGATTGATAATGAAATTATCAGCCAGCAGTTTGAAAGCAGAGGGAAAAAAAGATCTTTTCACACAAGGCCAGAGAATTAATTCTCACAGATGATCTGGAAGCTACAGCATATATTCGCTCCCAAGTGTCAGTGAGAGTTGCTGAACGCAAGGGTGTCAGTGAGGTGCTGAACATAGGGCTACCAGCACCTCCAGCCTGGAAACATCCAACCCAGATCAGAAAACTCCTCAGTGAGCAGTTCCCAAAGTTGCCAGTTTGTGCTGGAAAAAAAAAATAAAATCCCTGCATAGTTGTCCCTTCTCTGAAGTTTTCGATGTTGCGAGAAACCCCCACTGGGATATGTATGTGTTTGCAGTTTTAGTATACTTAGATGAGGTTACACCATGCAAATTTTTGAAATGTCTCCAATGTGTTTCCATAACTCAATGTTGACTTCTAGAGAGGGGAAGGGAAAAGAAGATTCACAGCCTCCCCATTTCCATTCTGTGATTAAACTCTTTTCCTCACAAAATACTGGCTGTTGACATTCCTATTTTTGTTACTGGTACCTTCAGTTTATTTGCAGAAGTAATCCCTTCATTCTGTCTCCAAATACAGGAATCTGCCTTTTTTTCTGTATTTATTATATAAAAAAGCAAACAAACCCCACATTTAGATAAGGTCAAGGCAATTCTGTAAAAATCACTTCCTCAGATGAAATAAATTGCTATAATGTTACTGGCTTCAGTGGAGCTACAGCAATTTACAGTAGCTGAATATTGCTCCAGCGCTATGATTCAAGTTATCGAGAATGTGAAATGCTGCAATATTGATTCAGAAAAGTCTATTTGAATTTTTTTTAATTAATTTGCTCCCAGATCCATTAAACATAGCAAGAAAATATTTCTAGAATACAAATTAAGTGTGGACATGTAGGTTGGGGTCCAAATTCACCAATGCATTTAGGTATTCTCAGGCATTCTTAGGCTACTAAGTGCTTTATGAGTCTCAACCTCATGGCGCAGGATTGTATCAATAGCCTATTTAGTGAATGTCACTCATATGGATCTTTTTAAATGTAGTCCTAAATATTATGACTGCTATTTTTTGGTAATTATGGGATTCCAGTAGCACTCATGGAGGGTGTTCTCCAACAGAGCTATGGACATGCCTTGAGATCTCACAGTTTACAGAGACAATACAGAGAGTATACATGAAAATTCTCCATTCAGACTGGGCTTGCACCAGTGATGTTCCTGCCTTTTCCATCGTATAATGGCTAATTTCCCCCAGGTATCTCAGTAAAAATCATTTTTGAGATGTATCATGAGGGCGAAAATGACCCTGTGATTCAGGTTTTATCTGCCAATCCATCCGTAAAGGCAAGACCGAAGAAAGTGAAAAGAGCTGTATTCAGATTGTCTGCTATTCATGTGTAATTTACTCATTGTAGCCTCTTCTCTCCAGTGATTATGAAGTCTGGCAGTGATGTTGGCACCAAGATTTGCTCCTTTCTCTCTTAAATCTCTTCACAGCAGCAACACCTGATTTATGTGCTTCAAGTCTTTTGCCTACACATACGCTGCAGACAGTATTGGCTAAGGGAGTGACACATGCAGTCAAATCGAGTGTTGGTAGCAAGGCAGAAGAGGCAGGACACAACGTGGTGACACAAGGGGTAATAAGATGTTTAACGGTGTTAACGATGAAGGTTGTGACTTGAAGCTCCAAACAGTGGTTCTGGACTCCTGTGGGCTGGGAATGCCACTGTGAAAGGGAGGAGGAGAAAAGCTGCTGTTGGCAGATGCTTTCTGCAGAGGATAACGCAAGGTGAGGGGAGGCACAGCCAAGGAGGTTTGTGCTACTCGAGCACTGCACCAAGATGAGAGTTTGGGGTGGAATTCAAAGGTGAGATGGCAAAAACGCCATAAAATAAATTACCCTAAACGAAAACATTCTTAAAGGAAATTGGAAAGCTATTATGTACCTGTAATGCCAAGCGGAGAGCATGGCCCAAGGTAAGGGAGGAGGATCTTGGTTATTTAGGCACAGGGTAAGGCCTCAGTTTGTTTTCAAGCTCTAGCACAGGTCTCCCATGTGACTTTGGACATGTCATTGCTTCTGTCTCCCAGTTTTCCATTTATGAAGTGCTAGTCATATTTCTAATGCTCGCCTTGGTTTTAAGAACCCAGCTGTACATTTGCTGGGGGAAAAATAGCCTTTATATGTGTGTATATGCATGTGTGGGTAGAGCTTTTTATAACAGAGTCCAGTTTTCAGATGACCCTCTATAAAATACTGTAAAACAAGCTTCAGTTTATCAATAAAGCATGAGTGTAAAATTGTAGGCCTGAATGACATGAAAATTATAAGGCTGTAAACAGTAAGAAAGAAAAAAATAGATTATAAAATTCTTATCTTTGAGATAAATATAATGAAAACAGATTGTTGCCTTCTATTTACCTACATTTGCATTTGATTCTTGCCAGGTCCTCAAAGAAGTTTATATTAAATGTCTTTGAGAACCCGGGTCATAAGCATAAGCAGTCTGCATGTGTTAGTATTATGAGGAGCACTGCTAACCTTTTTTTTGCTTACAGTATTTGGAACTAGCATCTACACTTACTAACATTATAAACAAGCGAGAGAGTGGGACAGTTTTTCTCCGCTCTCTATGTATTTATCTTGTGTGTTTGGCAACATTTGGAAACAGACCAAAACCAATTTAAGTCAATACTCAGCTTCATTTGTTCCCTTTATAGCCCATTTCCCCTCTTGGTTTGCGTGGGTATTTCCAACAGCAACAGAGAAGAGAAAATATTTCAAAGCAAAGCAAAATGTGGTTATGTAACAGCAAACAAAGGCAGGAGGTTTCAAGGGGAAAATGTGACTCCTGAAAATAATTTTAAGAACTTATCCTTACACAGACTGCTACACACACTAATATAGTTACAGAAGTACAAATCCCACACTCACATACCAATGCACAGAGTAAATACAATTACATTAGTGCCTATATGAGCATAGCTTATTTTACTACAGAAAAAGCAAAAAGCTGTGCTGCTACTAGACCTCCATGCACCTTAAATCCACAATACTCTTATTATTGTTTTGACTTAAATATTTGCACCCCTCATACATGTAGTCAGAGTGGTACAAAAACTGCATGTAGAGCAATACTATCCTTTCCCCCCATCCCTTATTTTAAGGTTCTTTCTCTTCTGACATCTTTTAAATTATCATACAGTTGGGGGTGGTCAGCCCACCCACTGGAGAGACATTTGGTTCTAGTGATAAGCTGTTTATTAGTGGTTTAACTCAAAAGTGTGTTCTTGGCTCCCTTGTGGCAGCTGTTGAAGGTGAGTACTACAAAGCTCTTGCAGCAGCCATTGCAACCCACCCAGCGTTACAATACTTAGGAAAAAAATGCTGAAAATAAGTAAAATGTGCTGAATTAAAAGCACTTCCTAAATCCAGCTTTTGGAGATGTGCATCTTCTTAATGGCTCACTGGTTACTATGGGAACAAGGGTTTTCCCCTCTCCCCCACGTTTTGACTTTGACTGTGTTCAGTGCAACGCCGTTCCATGTCATTCTTTGAGCTGGTTGAGACAGCATCATATACTTCTATTGCAACATATGTATAGCCACCTACAGAGAATGAAAAGGCTGATTTTCTTCTTTGCAGCAGGCATGGTGTTAGATAACACAGTTAACTGATTGTAATAGATAATTTGTTCCACTCGGGTTTGTTGGCTTATTTGCTCTTTCCTTCTTTCCTTTCTTTTAAGTATGAGGATCTTAAACCTATCACAGGTTTTGATGCCTTTTAAAAAAATACAAGGTTGGAAAGCAATTGGCAGTGCAATTAGTAATGTTAAGTCAGCATGAATTCAAATAATTTAACTTGCTTCTTAGCAGCAGATACCAGGAATACAAATTAGAAGGTGGAACTAAAATTGAACTATTGAAACCAGAAATCTTCAAAACAAAAGACTCTGGGTTTCAGGCTGAGAAGAACATAGACTTCTTTTAACACCGCAAGAAATAAATTTAAAAAAAAAAGAGAGCCAGAACATGAGTTTAAGGAGTGCGTGTTTCTTTGCTTTCCTTTCAAGGGACTGGCAGCTCTACAGTGTGCAACCGTGAGGATGGTTATAATGGCACAATGGGAGCTCTTACACTTCCCTCCCTTGGTTCTGACTGTGGCAGATGCCCTCATCCCCCTGCTCTGAGAACAAAAAAATCTTCTAGGCTGATGGACCATGATGGTCATTCACATGCCCCCTGCTTGACAGACAGGGCTTTTGACCAATGAGACACCTTGGTTGAGAGAGTTCCTCGACAACTACCAGAAGTGACCACAGCTCATATTCAACAAGGGTATAAATGGAGCCCATTGGAGTCCCCCTTGAGTTGGTCTTCCTCAGAGCAGCAGGTTTGCAGCTGAAGACTCTCCTCCTTAGACTGGCCATCTAAGGAACATTCCTTGGGGATTGAGACACCTGGTGAGGGATATGTGTACTCTTGAGAGTCCTCATTTTAACACAGAGTGGGAAGGTGCGCATTTTGAACAATCACTCTAGAGTTTTGGGATCTGATCCCCTTGAGTTTGAGTTGGCTGTGTAGTAATTGAATTTCTAGCTGGTATCCAAACCTGTGTTGTATAATGTTGAGAGAGTGATGAATAATTTTGGATAAACCCTGTTTGTAGTTGTTTTTTTGCTAAACAGTTCTAGTTAGAATCAAATCTGTTCAGAGCCTGTTGCCTGCCTAAACTGACTTTTGGGGTGCTGCTGTGACACTGACCAATGCTCAGCTCACTGCTTGGTGGAAAAGAGGAAGAGTACAACAACTACTGTGTCATAGACCACTCTCCTCCACATCCACCTCTCACTGAAGAGGGGAATATACATGCCAAATATCCCTGGGTATCATGGAGGAAGGGTTCTGTGGCCATTGCTGGGTTGTTGCTCCTGGAAGAGAAGCTATTTATCCCCGCCTGGGTACCTTGCTTCGTATATCTGACAGCAAAAGGATAACACAACAGTGGGCTTTTTTCTTCCTCTTATCTTTTGTTTTAAACAACATCATAGCTGAAGGATGAGCAAAATGTGCTGATTCCTCCAAGTATGGTGATCGTGCACAGCTCCATTTTATGTACAGTCTCCCAGCCATGGTCACTTTGCTTGCAACTTTGCTTCTGCCTACTTGTCTCCTGGCAGGCACGCATACACCCAGATTGCCCAGTTCACACTTAATACCTTCCAACTTGAAAAGCAGTTATTTTCCACTGGCATTTTTGGTCTCAATTTTCCTTCTATCTTCCACCTAATTTTGCTCTGAATACTCTTTTGCATGGAAGTTGGATCAGATCAAACGAGCTTTGCGTTCCGAAGTTGCTGAGTTCGTTATCATACTGAGGCCTTCCTAGGACTCCTAAATCTGGGGGGTGTGCAGAAAAAATCTTTTGTTCATGTCCCCATAGTTTCAGCACAAGTCTTGCACTCATTGGCAGCTTATCAGTAACTGAGCTGTTGAAAGCAGCCTTGGCAGGGGAGGGAAGAAGGGGACTTGATGGCCAGAGCCAGTGTCATGAGGACCAGTGTCGTGGTATGCCCTAAAAGGTCCAATTCATAGACTCTTGGGTTAATTCAGAGTCACATTAGCAGACCAGCTGGATCGCTGGGCTGAGGCCAACTGTATTGAGGTTTAACAAGGCCAAGTGCCAGTTCCTGCCCTTGGGTCACAACAACCCCAGGCAGCACTACAGGATGGAGAAGAGTGGCTGGAAAGCTGCCTGGCAAAGAGGGGTCTGGGGGTGTTGGTTGACAGCTGGCTGAACATGAGCCAGCAGTGTGCCCAGGTGGCCTGAAAGGCCAACAGCAGCCTGGCTTGTATCAGAAATAGTGAGGACAGCAGGACTAGAGAAGCAATTGTGCCACTGTACTCAGCACTGGTGAGGCCACACCTTGAATCCTGTGTTCAGTTTTGGGCCCCTCAACATAAGAAAGACATTGAGGTATTAGAGATAGTTCAGAGGAGGGCAACAAGGCTGTAGAGGGGCCTGGAGCACAAGTCTGATGAGGAGCAGCTGAGGGAACTGGGGCTGTTCAGCCTGGAGAAAAGGAGGCTGAGGGGAGACCTGATCGCTGTCTACAACTGCCTGAAAGGAGGTTGTAGCATGGAGGGGGTTGGTCTCTTCTCCCAGGTAACAAGTGATCGGATGAGAGGAAATGGCCTCAAGTTGCACCAGGGGAGGTTTAGTTTGGATAAATTTGGAAAAATTTATTCACAGAAAGGGTTGTCAGGCATTGGAACAGGCTGCCCAGGGAAGTGGTAGAGTCACCATCCCTGGAGGTGTTTAAAAGGCATTTAGACAAGGTTCTTAGGGACATGGTTTAGTGCCAGTGTTAGGTCAGGCTATGGTTGGACTTGATGACCTGAGGGTCTCTTCCAACTGAGATGATTCTTATGTTTTCTTAGTAGGGGAGGGAAAATAAAAATAACTATGATGGGACTGCTTATGGCCTTCTCATATGAGTTTCAAGGTAAGCAGCAGTAAGACATGTAAGCAAAAGCAGTTTTAAAGCCAAATTCGCTAACCTGTCATACTAATGTTCTGCCAGAACACACCTGCAGGCCTTTCTGGTAGCCAGAGTATGTAGCTCTGGCTCTTCCAAAGTCTTAGAAAGCTCTTGTGGATGAACTTGCTGTGGATGGGTACTGGGGCTCTTCAGCCCGGTCTCTTCCATGTAGCTCATCTGCTTTTTCGTGATGACACATAATCAACATCACACATACAATGTGTCTCAGGTCTTTTCCACAAGTCTCTGAAGTCACCTGTTATAAACCCATGGAGCATTTAAGAGCAGCCTAAAACCAGGTCCAGCCCTCAGGAGCCAGATTAAAGATGTTCCTTCAACTTCAAAGTGCACCACGTCCCAGGAAGCTTGGGACTAAGGCAGGTGTAGCCCTGGAGATGCTGCTACTTTTCTGTTGCTCTCTGAGCAACTGGACACCATCTGAAACCTTGTGCCTTAGCTCCCAAAAATCATTCCTCAAGGCAGCAATGAAAGACCTCAGCAGACATTTGCACCTCAGGCTTTTTCCTGCAGATTGCAGTCTCCACAAATGCCTGTGCGTATGCGGGCTGCATTTCAGACTCTGAGACATCAGAGGGGATTTCAGAACCAGGCTAAGCAGCTGAAACTCTACTGATAACTCTCACCTGCACCAAAATCTCAATTTGTTGTCACTGTAACCACATCACGGCATAGTACGCTTAGGGAAGACATGCTGTGATGCTGCTTGGAAGGTGCTCTGTGAAGAAGAAAATCCCTGTTTCATTGTTTGCCTGTATATGGCAGATCATGGAGGAGCTTCCCTACATAACATTTTAAATGACGAAGTCAGCGGAGAGGGGCCCCTTTCTCAGTTTAATTTGGTTTTAGCTTTTCACAAAGTTCCCACTAAGGAATACTAATATCACAGTGGAAAAGAAATCACTCTGGTGTGTCACACAAAGTCAAACCTTTTCATCTGACTTGAGAGATAATTTCTCTAAACAATATCACCAAGTCAAAAGGAATTATAATTAATTCATACAGTGAGAATATAATTAGCATTCTTAGAAAAGAACTGACTGCTGATATACTTACTGCCTTATGAAAGTATTTTTCTTAGGAGTGATAGAAATAAACTAAGAGGCTTGAAAACCTCTTTTTATTAGTCTCATGTGCAGGACAATCGTATTTACCACTTGTCAGACAGCCTTTTGTAAGTGTAATATTTTTAAAAGTTGTACATCAAGTAAATATACAGAGTTGGCTGTTAGAGAAATTGTGTCCTTTGGTATTAATAGCTGAAGAACAACCAATCCTTTCCATCTTCATGTCTATCTATGCAGTCAAGTTCAAATTGATTCTTAGACTGATTTATAGATATGATATCAGAAAAAGCTGTAAGGCTGTTGCAGGGACATGCTTATTTGTATCACCTACAATGTCATCAGCTGAGCCTGTATTATTTTTTCTTCAGTGACTCCAGTGTTTGTTTAGCAGAGGTAGTTCTATTCATAGTCCTGGTGGTCATTTGTTTCTCCCTTGAAATGTTTAAGCAGTAATTGCTTGGGCGAAGACAGATGAAGAAGAGAGGAGTGGCAAAGAAGAAACCATGAAGACTTCAGTAAAGAAGGGCATTGATTCACAAACCACCCAGCTCTAATTTTGAAACACAGCAGCAGTAAAAAATCCACAAAGCTTAAAGAATACGAAAAGAGGAAAGGATACAAGTTTTATTAACACACATTTCCATGGACTTCTTAAGACCACAACAGGATGAGGCAACTTACTTCACTCAAAAAATATAAATGCAAGTTGTCAAATTCCTCCAACTGCTTGGGCTAAAACTGATGTGATTTTTTAATTTTTATAGAAAATGTTGAAATCTCTGGTTACACATTGATTCAGCATTTTGCAATGACATTTCTTTCTGAAATTTACTCTCGGATTTAACATTCAAAAGGGTGAAAAAATGTAGGACAAAGAAATAAACCAAATTTGTCTGCTTCAAAAGCAAATACCTTGCTGGACTCAGAATAAAAACCCATTTTTTCTCTGAAGCTCAAAAACTGAAAATTATTGGGTAAATTTAACACTATTTTCTCTGTCATTATTTCAGTTCTTAAAAAAACAGATATTTACACAGATTTTTTGGTGATGTAATGTATTAATCTGGCCTCAAAACCTCAACAGACCTGTTTGTTCTGTACTTTCTACACTGTAAATACCTGCTTCCCATCATACTTTATCGCTGATTTTGATGAGCGAATGATGCAATTCTGCAGGAATGTAGCTGGAGTTGTCCGCATGCTGCAAATAAAGGCTTAGTGTTCTCCTCTTACTTCTATATACAAACTGGCTGGAAAGGAGTAAAAATTTACCTCTGTATTCAGCAGATGAGCTGGGAAGAAACCTATTGGCATACTTGCAGCATTGTTTTAACTTTTTTTTTTTTTTTTTTTCTGGCACCAAACAGCAGAGATATGTATAAGTGATACAAAGAGATTTAAAACACGGTAGAGAGGCCAGGAAAATCTTTCCTCGTCTAGTATCCTAAAGGGCTGACTTTGCCAGATTTTTTTTTTTTTACTTTAATTCTTCCAGGTCAATGCACTGATCAATTTATTTATCGTTATGGCAAGTTCCATCCAGACAGGGCTGAGTTCTCTTCTCCGTCATATGGGAACGCTGTAGTAAATTTATTTTAATATATATTTACATTTATTCAATTTTGAAAAAATATTTTGGTGTCAAAAACATATTGTCCCACTTTCCTCTGGGCTTTGGAGCATGGCATGGCTGCCTTTCATTTGTCATCCAAGAAACAGGCCAACTGTTTTAGGCCCTGAACGTGCAGCACCTGACACCTGACCAATGCATGAGTACAGAGTGCAAGAAATACCGTCTGCAGGTCAGGTCAGGTAGGATTGAAGTAACTTTAAGCAAACATTTCTAGTTGTTTACACAGGGGTTTCCCAAGCTGGTGTGCACACTGCCATACAGATGAAAAATTTCCAAGTGATGTCACTCCAATGCACTGTGTGGTCCACCAGACTGGGTGGGCACTGTGACCTCTGATGGTAGGTCTCATTTTGCTGGGGCCATCTGCTGTCTCTGCAAAAAAGGCTTTTATGCTCCAGCTCAGGGAGGTCTGCTTTTGCCCTATTCTACGTCCATTGGTAGTTCCCAGGAAGAATAAACCTGCAGGGATTTTATAAGGTTGAATATAGGTGAATAGCATAGCAGAAATCGGGCACACTTACCTGATGGGCAGCAACCAATGTACAACAAAAAGCTGCACTGTTTAAGCCAATAAGGATTTTGTTCTTGGAGTTGTCTTTTCTAGCAACAGAACAAATTGACCAAGTTTAGGTGATTTGTTTCAGTCCGTGAAACCTGGGTGCTGCTGTCCTGAGCTCATGCTGTTTCTTGTTTTCTGCTTGCGCAGAATATGTTGACCTGCTCATCTCCTTACTACTTCTTTCCTATTCCTCAGGAGTTAAAAACAGCCATAGCAATGTAAGAAAGTATTGTAGTTTCTTATTTCATCTCAGTCATTAACATAGAGAGCTTTCCGATCATTTGACTGTACATTACACCATCATTGTACTCTAAATTTTCCAGATTTTTCCACAAGCGTATAATATCAACATCCATTTAATCTTCCCCATTCCTTTCTTTCAATGTGATCTTTGCATTCTAACTTAATCTTAGAAACACCATCCCTAACCGTGCAAACAAGAAAGAGAAAGCATAGCTCCACATGTCAGTTTAAAAAGTGATACCCAAAGTGATGAAAGGAGATTTAAGTTCTAGATCAAATCATTTATTTTGTGAATAATAAGAAATGGTACACATACTAAACAGTGAATAGTTGTCTTTTTGTAACACCGCAGTAATTGCATTTTTGTGGGGAAAAGCGACTGAATCAATAAACATTAAGGTTGCAGACTGGTTTTGCTGATTGATCTCATGACCTCAGCAATTTCTAAGCAATCCAGTTACTACTGCTGGACATAAAAAAAATGATTTATGTTCTGAATATCTAATAAACAACTGAAACAATACTATTATTTTTAAAAGCCTCATAACTCTGCCGTTGAAAATAAATTTTAATCATTTGAGATTGTTGCGTTTGTGTGGAAAACTTCAATGCACTTCAGCTTGGTTGTCTTCTGGAAAGCCATTTAGAAGTCACATACAATCATAAAATCATAGAACAGTTTTGGTTGGAAGGGACCTTCAAAGCTCATCCAGTCCAACCCCCTGCAATGAGCAGGGACATCTTCAACTAGATCAGGTTGCTCAGGGCCCCGTCCAGCCTGGCCTGGAATGTCTGCAGGGATGGGGCATCTACCGCCTCTCTGGGCAACCTGTGCCAGTGTTTCACCACCCTCATTGTAAAACTTTTCTTCCTCTTGCCTAGCCTGAATCTCTCATCTTTTAGTTTAAAATCATCTTAAACAATCTGTTCTCCTAATCCTACTACAACAGCTGACTAAAGGTTTGCTCAGAAGGCTGCCTTTTCTTATTACTCTTTCAGGAAAAGCAGCAAATCTATTTTCCCGCTTGACTCAGTGTGCTGGTTTGGGCTGAGGTTATTTTATTCTATTCTATTCTATATTTTGTTTAATATTTTATTATTTTAATTATTAAACTGTTCTTATCTGAACCTATGAGATTTTTTACTTTTACGCTTCCAATTCTCTTTCACCCATCATGCTGCACTGGGGGGGAGTGAGCAAGCAGCTGTGCGATGCTTAGTTGCCGGCTGAGATTCAACCAGGACACTCAGGCAGGCTTTTGCAGAAGATTTTACTTCTTTGATGTCTAGTCTCCACCATAACTTAGCAAGGAGCCACATTTCTAGTTCTTCATGTTTGTATAAAGTATGCTTTTCATTGTATATTTTATAAAGGTGCATAAATTACTGTGGAAGTTGAAAATCTTCCTTATTTGGGTGCAGAGAGAATTTCATTCATGGTGGAGGTTATGTTTATACTTAGTCAGGTGTCAGTTCCTTCACTAGATGTTGCATTCACTTTGGTAAACGGTTTGTTTACTGTCTGCCCAGGTACTAACTCCATATCTCTATGCCCAAGGGACATGAGCATTTCCCAAGCATCTTTAGAAATCAGTTATCCTTTTTGGGAAGTATTAAAACATGAGATCTTCAGTAAGTATAATAAGTATCAAGTATATGAATTGTAATAAGCTCTCAAGGGGACATTTGAAAGGAAGCTGAGGGAGAAAAAGAATATGGGAGAAGGCACTTGTTTCCAGCTCAGTATCCTTTTCAGGAAAAGCAATTCTGCAGACAGACCTTGTCAGAGAATCAGTTCCCATCTGACAGATGTGGAAACTGCCAGATAGCTTTCCAGTTGAATGGTATTGATATAGACAATCTCAGGCTAGAAAAAGTATAGATATGTATAAAAAATTGGGTTTGTCTTCTCTTTTTTTTCTTTTTATTTTCCCTCTACAACTCTCCCTAATACTCCTCAAATACTGTCAAATGTGCTATACTGAATTATCTCGGGTTTACTATAAGGTCTAGCTAGCATCACAGATGACTATGGGGCGTCTAGCAAATCACAGCATCCTGCTTTCAAAAGAATGTCTAACTAAGCTATTAGTGCCCAAAACCTCAATTCCAAACTGGTGTTAACGCACTAAACTGAGGCAGCTGGAAGCTTTTATGGGAACTCCTCAAGCCTTTCTTCTGTCTTCTACTTCTACCTCTATTGATGATATGACCCACAGTCTGGCTGGTGATCACCATGTCCCCTCATCTACCTCATTTTGCAAGCCCACTGAGCTGTGTTAGGTCCTCCCATTAACCGTAATACCCAGTGATGGTCAGGAGAGATGAGGATTTCTTCCCCTGCACAGCTGGAGATCTGGCTAGGGAGCCCTGACTGCCTGTGGTCTGTGTCTGAGCCCTGAGTATCCTTTTAACTTTCACACCATCCAGCTGTGATTGTCTAACACAACACAGCAGCGGTACATGAAAGTGAGCAGGCAGGTTTCTGAGCTCGCTCTTAGCTGCAGGGAAGGACACCACTGAACAGGAGAAGGGGAGACGTTATCCAGCGTATTGGAGAGTGCTTGACAAACTGAAGAAACATACATCAATATTCAATTTTGAATGGATTATCTAGACATTTCCTTGGAGGGTAACATAGATTTTGAAACTAAGCGTGGTTAGCCATATGGATTAATGAATGAAGTGCTTATTGCTGCCTTCCTTAAATTCCTTCTGTAAATTCTTTAACATGGCCTAACTAATCATTATGCTACATAATCTCCACAAAACTTTAGACAAGGTAGGATTAAGTCTTTGCAAGGTGAGGAAGGGAACGGAACACCAGTCCTGGTGCTGCTCGGTGACTGTACTTTAGGAAATATTTGTCACCATGGCAGTTTTTTTGCCATTTGAGGCTCTTGCACAGAAGTGAAATCTGAGGGGTGCTTGTTCCTCATGCGTCATGAACCATCTTCTGAGAGCAGCTTTCCGTGCGAGGCATGTAGCATTCACAATTGGCAGGCAGATGGGGCTCAGTAAAAAGGCTTCCAAAGGCTACCAAACCTGCTGGGTTCCTCATAGCTAAAAGGAAGCATTAGAGAGACACAATAACGCATTTCCATATTTTCTGTCATTTAGACAAGTTGTTTCCTTTAAGTGTCCTTCCATTCCTTCTGCTAATACCACATTTGAAACCATGTTCTCTCTGCATAGGAAGTGATAGGAGAGGTTTGAAAGTAATTAGATTTTAAGATTTTTCAGTCAAAAACTATCAGAATTTCTTATTAATTGTTTTCAGCTTTTTAAAAATCCATCTAGAATTGACTGAAAACACTTCTGTTTGACAGAAAATAAAATAGTGAGGTTAAATAAACACTTCAGAAAATATACCAAGAGTTTTACTTGTAAGATGCGTGTGGCGGTGCTTGTTTTCAGATAACTAACACAACACTATGCATTTCATCAGATCCATCTCTAATTAGAAAAATTCACAAATTTCTCCACAGTCTTGATTAATGTTTAATTATTTAGATTACTTTTACTTCAAGTAACCAACTAAAATGAGTTTTCTTGTGACTGGTCATATTTTATTTTAATCTGATTTTAGCAGTATTGGTAGAAGAAATGCCTGTATCAAAAATAGCGTGGTCAGCAGGACAAGGGAGGTGATCCTTCCCCTGTACTCTGCATTGGTGAGGCCACACCTGGAGTATTGTGTTCAGTTCTGGGCCCCTCAGTTCAGGAAAGACATTGAAGTGCTAGAGCAGGTCCAGAGACGAGCAACACGACTGGTGAAGGGACTTGAACATAAGACCTATGGGGAGAGGCTGAGGGAGCTGGGGTTGTTTAGTCTGGAGAAGAGGAGGCTTAGAGGTGACCTCATCACTGTCTATAACTACCTGAAGGGAAGTTATAGCCAAGTGGGGATTGGTCTCTTCTCCCAGGCAGTTAGCAATAGGACAAGGGGGCATGGGCTTAAACTCTGCCAGGGGAAATTTAGGCTGGATATTAGGAAGAAATTCTTTACAGAGAGAGTAGTCAGGCATTGGAATGGCCTGCCCAGAGAGGTGGTGGACTCGCCATCCCTGGAGGTTTTTAAACTGAGGCTGGACATGGCACTTAGTGCCATGATCTAGTAAACAGACTAGAGTTGGACCAAGGGTTGGACTCGATGATCTCTGAGGTCTTTTCCAACTCAGTCGATTCTGTGATTCTGTGATAATTCCTGACATTTCAAACGTGTTTAAAATAGCTATTACTTTAGGATTTATGACTTCCACTCACGAACAGTTGGAGTCGGACAGTTAGGAGACTGAGTGAGAATAACAACCTTAAAAGCTTCAGGTGAAGTTTAAGACTCACCGAGAAGCACAGCAGAAATTAACACACCCTTCAAATAGAAAAAGCAGCATAATGGATCCTGTTCCTGATACATTTCCAAATGTCTTAAACTCATTTCAGGATATGTGAAATTTAGTGATATAAGAGAAAAGATGCATACAGTTGCTGCTAATATTTTTAGTCACATTTTACTGCCCTCAGTATTTGCACTGGCAGTACATCAAGCATCACTTGTTGTGGACCAACACTTTATGGACCTGGGTACAGTACAGACTCTGAACAAAAGAGGAGAGACTGCCTCAAAAGGAGTGACAGTATTTAGATGCAAACAGATGGGCGAACATGAAATAGTAATGAAACACTAATAAACAGTGCAGCCTCAATGGTGTTCTGTCTTACAGGCACCCACAGACAAGGAGAATTTCAACAAGGTCTCTGAAATTTCTGGGAACTCCTCCTAGGTAAAACGGATGAGACAGAAGGAAGTTGTCAGAAGGACAACAATACCTGGCACAACAGTCTGGCTGGCATGCAAACTTGACTTTACAATTCCAAATGAAAGCTGACTGGCTGGAGGCATGACTGTAAAAGTCATGACAACTGCAGTAAGCTTAAGGCAACAAAATGAATATAACATGAATTTTACGTGGTTAGAGAAAAGGACAAGCTATGGTCAGTGTGATCAGAAATAGGCAGCAACGGGTGAAGTCCTTTATTTGAAAATAGATTTATCCTTTCTTTGAAAAGAGATTTAAACCCAAAGTAGAAGCAAGTTGAGCACAAGTAAAGGGTCAGAAGATTCCTCAAGCTCTCCACTGAAGTTACGTAAGGTGGGCACAAAATAAGATAACAAGGGGAAGGGACAGAGCCAGGAGGAACATTTTGTCCAAAAGGTTAAATTGAGGAGCCATGTCAAAGGACAGAGATATAGAACATCAACATGGCAGGAGAGAAGAGCAGGAACCAGTGCTTCTAAAAAAAAGGAAAAGAATGGAGAGGGGAGCATCATGTCACCACACTTAGCACCAAGATGGGAGATGTGAAGGAAGGAGAGGGCTTCTGCAGAGAAAATATTAGGCAAAGGGATATAGGTCTCTAAGCACCAAAAGTCAAACAAATCTCTCACATTTTCTGATTGGCTGTACTCTCTTCAGACATGGCATGGATGACGAAGGAGAGGTAAGGAGAAGAAGCAAGACAAGGTGAGTAGTGACAGTCAAAGTGGGAATGCGGTGGCATGCAGGAGTAGGACAGGGAGAGGAGACATGCGGAGGGTGGATTGGAAGGAAGCCAGAGGTGGAAGAAATAGGCAAAACCAGGCACATACTAAAAAGATGTGAATATGGGTCACGGCTTGTCTGCTGGGAGAAGGAAAGAGATTAGGAGGATAAAGGAACAGAGAAATCTCACCGGAAACTCTACAGGTACATGAATTGTAAGGATATGAAGGGGAAGCAAACAGAGGCAGTGGAGAGAGAAAAGACAGAGGAGGCAGGAGGGAGAAGGATTCAGTGAAACAAACCAGGGAGTAGTGAAAGCTGGGGTTGGAAAACATTACAAATGAGCGAAACCAAAAATCCCCAGTGCCTAGGAACAGCATCTTCTCTTTGTTTCAGATGAGGTGAAGGGGATAGCACTGTTTTGACTTAGATCTCCCTTCTTTTGCCTGCAGCTGCTGTTTTATTGCACGCAGTACAATGCTTATTTCAGAGAGGAGAAAATTCTGTTTAGAATGGAGAAGGTCATTGTCTACATTTCACACATAGTTGTGCTTCTCCATCAGCCAGTTTATAAACAACAGCATCCTGGCTAAAATGAAACTATTTTTTCTTGGCAGAAACATTAACACCAAATGACTTCTGCTATCTTTCATTCAAGGCAATGGGCAAAAGAAAACTTCAGAAGTATTGATATGAATATTTAAAAGTAGGGAAAATAAACAGTCCAGATACACTGCAATTCCATCTAGTTCCCACAGGCAAAATGACGCCAATACATCTCTCCGAAGAGCTGTTCTGCTGGCATTTATTAGTCCTCGTCAGCTGCTGATTGGAGGGGGAAGGAGATAATGTTCAAGAAAGAGGCATATTAGAGGGGCCCCACTTCGTGCTTTGGGATTTGGATTTGCTTGCAGTATTATCCAGTTCCACCAATTCATTTCTCCTTGCTCATGTAGGTTCAGTACTGAATCAGACTCATCTGTGCCTTTCTCTCCCTGTACTCCCATTACTGAAGGAGGAGATACAGTGAGAAGCGTGAGGAAAAGGTGATTTAAGAGATTCCAATTCTATGCTTTGGTGGTTCCTCAGGAGGCTCTTTACTTTATTTGCACTTGTCTGTAAGCTGTTTACACCACATTTAGCCCACTTTCTGACAGAAACAATACTATGGTTAATTCTTACTGCTCAAGTGAAAGTGTACTTGAGATCTGTGAAGACAACCTGCAGGTTTTAAAAATAACCATACTATTTCCAGTGTTTTAGTTTGAGCTGAGCTACTGTTGCTTTGTCTTCTGGAAGGCTGAAAGGCACTGCTCAGCTGTTCCTGATGCTATCTTCTTTCTCGTGCATTCCAGCTCTGACAGCTCACTGATAAAAGATACAAACCGCAGTGTTTCACTGGAACCTTTCCTATCTCTTACCTGCATCCTGTAGCACATCAGATGGAAAAAAGACAAGGAAAACTTTCAGTCTTCAGAGCAGGAAATAAGAGTGATTGGCCAAGTGCAGCAAAAAAACCTCACAGTTGCCTACTTTTAATATATAATTGACTGAACTCGCATAATGCATCTAGTTTGTCCTCTGACTAGGCAGCGAGATTCAGGGCTTGGCAATGGAAAGCCTGAAAAGATCTGGATGCAGGCAAGTGCGAACTCCTGCCAGAGACCTGGAACAGCCCTGCCCCAAGGTGTTTCAGATGCAAGGCAGGGGAGTGTACTGACTCCATTAGGGGAGATTTGATGACAGAGTAAAACACATCTCTTCCTCAAGAAATTCCTCCAGGACAAGATAGTGGTGCAAAACCTGCCTGACTCCCAGTTAAAAGCCTTCCCCAGCCTACCGTCCAGAATTCGTCTGCCTCTGTGCAGCGTGGCAAGTTGCAAAACATAAAACCTGTCCCCCACCACTTTGGCAGTGGGTGTAAAATAAGCCCACTGATTTGAAAGGCAAACAGCAGCCTGCTTACTATATGACTGAGGTAACTAACGATAGGCGAGTGACAGATAACACAGTTTGCTAACCAAAAAAATAATTTAACTCTCTTTGGTCAACATGATGGGACACTAGGGAACTGAGGAGGAATTATGCTTCATTTTTTTTGTTTTCTTCCCTCCACTCGCATTTATTTATTTAATTTTACTTTTAAAAAACCTTAATAGGAGGTAAGTGAAACCATTTCAAATAGCCAAATTAAGTGAGAAAACCCCAAAAATATGAAAATGTTCAAGTGAAATATTTCACTTTGACCAAAAATCACTCACTATTTTTTTCCATTAATTCCTGAATAGCTTTATATTGACTAAAAGCTGCATTTTTCTTTGACTAAAAATTGCTGAAGTCTGGCTGTGACGTGCTTTCTGCCACTAAATATTTCTCGATCAGTAGATACAGCAAGTCTCAGCTCACAAGTAACTAACAAAAAAGCTGATTTACTTGGCAGTGCTGAAAGGCAGCTACAAAAGTAGTTACAGGGAGAAAATCACTATTTCTCCTAATGATAGGAGATTCTTTCAGAATATACTGTCTTGATGTTATCTCTTCTTGAACCTATTCAGTATTATCACACAAGTTTCCTCTCTGATTTCAACAATGCTGTCAGCAAATATTCCAAATTTAAATGTAGAAACACTGAACAATGTATTCATAACCTTAGCCTCCTTTTTTATTTGCAAAGTACTGGTGAATACATTAAGCAATCACAAATGTGGTCATTGCCAACAGTTTTTCAATTAACCATTCAGTATGCATAGCAAGTATTCATAGGATTTTAACTCTAAGCATTTGCTGCATATTTTTCTTTGTTTGGGTAAGTCACTGTTTTCTGACTCTCTGACCCTGGGGTGTCAAACTCATTTTCACGGGGGGGCACATCAGCCTCGCCGTTGCCTTCAAAGGGCCGAATGTAATTTTAGGACTGGCTAAATGTAGGAGTAGTTACATTGATACAGTCATAAAATTGCATTCAGCCCTTTGAAGGCAACAGCGAGGCTGATGTGGCCCCCGGTGAAAATGAGTTTGACACCCCTGCTCTAACTCATGCAGGACTTCCCAGTCCTGATGCACACACCTGTGCACACACTTGCACAAGAATTCACAACATCATTTCTTTGCATGAATAAACTTGTAAACAAATAATAACCTATATGTAATTATCAGACAACAGATTAGCACCAGATTAGGCACTCTTGTAAACAGCACTGATGAAAGATTTAGCTATACCAGTTCTTACCAAGTTCAGTTAGGATTTTCGTGGTAGAGGTGACTGTGAACTGCCCCGTCTGTGAATGTCCTAAGCACATTAAAAGTGCCTTTTTGGGGATGCTTTTTTAAAGATCTTTCAAAATAACTAGCTACAGGATTACCCCTAAATAAGGCATGTGGAAAGACTAAACTCATCATGATTTCTTCAGGAATGGAAAGAAATCCCAAATAATGCTAAATATGTTCAACCTGAAAAGCAACCACTCAATCTAGCGCAAGAGTAAGAAGCACCCGATGCCATGAAAAATAGATCGAATGGTTGCTTTTCAGAATTCTTAAGATGGTTAAAATTCAAAGTATTGCTGTTCACATGCATGCAAATGCTACTAACAAGTTATTCCGAAACGACCTGTAGTGTACCTCTGAGCTGAGCCGAGCCAATTTGACAAGCCACACACCTGCAGACAGCTGCTCCCCTGAGACCCTCTGGCTTTCTGCTCAGGAGTCAGGAGTTGCCCTGAGCAGTGTAAGGTTTGAAGCAGGAACATTAGTGAGCACATTACATTACTCCAAGCTCCATGCCATGCTGCTGCTTGAATTAACCTCCCAAAGAAGGAAGTTTCGGCTCTTCTAGTCCTGAGCAACACACTTCTGTAGAGCAGCAAATCCAGAAAGCAAAACAGGGAGAAGGTGACAAAAAGCATCAGGAAAAACGAAACTCTTTTGCCACAATTTTCCCCAGGTCATTGAAAGTATTCAAGTCTGTCCGGGTTTTTTTTTTACCCCCGTCTTTTTGTGTCACTTTGTATTGCCATGCATTCCTCGATCTCTCTCCCATTTTCTATAAACGATTTGACCTGACACCAGTATACCACAGAGTAAACAAACCACTGAAGTAGTCATTATGAAAATATAAATCACTGGTTATCTGTTCCTGCATGTGTGGGCAGACAATACATTTGGTAATAAACCGTGTGCTGACATGGGGAGATTTATCTCTGTGCGTAATCTTTGGGAAAATACTTGTGCTTAATATGAATCTGTGGAAGTGTTATCTCACCTGGTGTCTCTCTGAAGGGAGTAGAGGGTGTGGAGGAGCAGGATCGGTTGGGGTTCTTACAAAAGAGAAGCTGTTACCAAAAATGCATCCAGACTAGCATGAAGAGCAAAAAATATTCCACAGAGGAATAAAAATTTAAAAGTAAGCCAAGAGAAAGAAAAAGCAGTAACTCATAGAAAGAGGAAGAAACCTGTTAGTAACAACCAACCTCCCCATTCAGCCTTCCAGTACTCGAGAAGAACCAGGGGCAATAAGCAGGTATGCTCCTTCCAGCTTTATTATGTCTTTAACTGCCCACTGACTATCTTCCCAGAAATGTAGATATCAGCATACAAGGGACAAATGTTAACAATATTAATTCCCAAAAGATAAATTCTCCTAAAAAAAATGTGCAGGTCTTTTTACCATATCATGTCCTGGAGTAAGCCAGCAGTTGGTGAAAACCTCCAATCTGTTTGGCAAAATGAATCATTGATTGGACATGGTGCTAACTGTGGTGGAGATAAGGTTCACGTGTAACTGTATGGGGCAAGACAATATTTGCAAACAACAAAAATAACAAACACAGAGGCAATAACTATGGGCTACATAGCAGTGCAAGGGTAAAAATGGGCACAGTCTAAACCCACCAGCACTTCACTGCATAAAACACCATATCTAGGGGCAATCAGGTGATGTTTTTGGTGTAAGGCCTTTTCTTCCCCTGGACAAAGAGACAGCCCTCATCAATGCAGCTTGGCCTTTAGAGAAAAATGTCAGTGAAAACAAAATGCTTGTAACATCTACTGTAGATAGCCACATAGAAAGCACCTTAAAGCAACGTGGTAGACTGCTGGCATGAGAGGAGAGGAGAGGAGAGGAGGAGAGGAGAGGAGAG